>JAECUM010000068.1:0-254608 GCA_016617855.1 Megalonaias nervosa
GTATATATATATATATATATATATATAGATATAGATATATAAGCCAGAAGGGGAGACAACAATCCTTGTGACTGTCACTAAAATCAAGTTTGGTGCTAGAGTAAGACAAAACATTAAAAGGGGGCGGGGAGGGTTTCTGTCCTGCCTTAGCCTATTGCCCGACAAAGATATCACTAACCATTGTTGTTGTCTGCAGTGTTAAGATTCTGCTGTCACTTTCATGTCCTTGACACTTTTGCATGTACAGGTCAACCAAAATGACCTGTCCATCTTTCATTCGAGTATTCATGAGGGCCAAGACAACTCAGAACAGGTGTGGTAGTGCATATGTGCTTGTCATTGCAGAACTTGCCGTAATCCAGCATACATATTGTCAGTGCATGCAAGCCATTGTATCTCTTTGGTGAGTGGACTAGGCTTTCAAATATCTACCCTGATTGAAAGGTCAGAAGGGCAGGTTATTAGGTATATAGTCATATAATTTTGTGGGTTCATGCCAAATTTGTATAAAGAATTCCCAAATGTAAGTCAGAATTGACCTACTTTTCATGGTCCGGTGATTATACTTAGTATTGGGTAATATGTTTGAAGAATAGTAAAGACATGTCGTCATTCATTGATTTTCTTTTGCTGTTATAATCTTATCACATTTCTTTTTAATATATAGGGCTTTGGAATGAGTTAATTAATGGCTAAGGGTATTTCATGTAAAAATACAGTTCAGCACCAAAAATACAATTTGTCTTCTGTTTAAATACCATGTCAAAGATAGTTGATGAAATTGCAATTGTGGAAGGAAAACTTTATAAGACAGTTATTTACATGTGAATATGCCTAGCAAGCCATCTTGAAATTTTTTTTGAAAATCCAGACTTAGTTATCTGCATTTGGCTACAAATTTTATACCTTGTGTTAGCATTTGGTTGACATTTCATAACATGTTATAGTATTTGGATACAAATTTCATAACATGTTATAGCATTTGGATACACATTTCTTAAAATGGCATTTGGCTACAATTTTTATAAAATGTTATAATAGCATTCAACTACAAATTTCATTACTTGTTATAGCATTTGGCCAAATGTCTGATATCAGCTATATGCTGCAAACTGCCACACATAACTCACCTTATGATAATATATTTGTAATCATTGCCCTTGCTGCTATCTGTCTTGCATGCAACTTATATATATGATACCTGATTGTTCAGGGCCCCGAGTGGCCAAGTGGTCTGAAGCGCTCTCTGTTAAGGATCACTGCCATCTCACCTCTATTTGGGTTCAAGTCTCGGATTCAGCCAGTGTGGGTATGTGAGAAAGCTTGCCAGTAGCTTCTCATGGGTTGGTGGTTCTTTGCAGGGGTTCCTGGGTTCTTCCTCCACCATTTATACTGGCTGCCATATATAGCCTATCTTGTGCTGAAAAATGGCGTTAAACCTACAACAACAACAACAACCTGATTGTTCATAAAGCTACTTAGATTCGAATAGTCTATAATAACTTCATTATTTAGCTTTCATTATATAGGATCTGAAAGTGTATAGACGATTGATTAGAATCAGAAATCCTCAGGGGAAACAAGAATTGTTTCGTTATATTTAGTCAGCATCTGGTTTATTGTAATTTATCAAGTGAATTAAGAGTCGTATCTGTTGTAGTATGGTTCTAGAGCAATATACTGTGAAGTTGAGTGGGTGTGCGATTTTAAGGGACTTTATGATTTGGTGAGATTTTTTAGTTGCTACAGATTACAAATTTGAAGACCTAACAATGACCCTTTTCAATCCGTGAATTTGTTTGAATTTTTATACTGAAGAAAATATTACAAGAATTTAAAAATAATAAAAAATTCAAAAATAAATGGATTCATATTAGACTAATAGTGCAGTGGAGGATCTGTGTCAATGCAGTTCACATGATGGTGTGTACTTTACACTGGAATATATAATACACACACTGTTTGCCACTTACAGTACATGAGTATGTTTTAAGTGTAAATATATGCTTTTCCATTTAAAATAGTGAGATATTTGTCAGTAAAAAAAAAAAGGATTGCTATTTTAATAGAAGTTTTGAATGGGTTTTTCTGATAACAGAAATGGATCATTTCCAATTATTAGGCGTGATAATCTCTACCATTATGTTTATGAAATTTAACACCTTAGTCTGTCAGCATTTCTTTTTTCTTTCATTTTTTTATCAGAGATGTTTGATTTCCAGGAAATCTCATAGCTGTTGCTGCTACACTTTAACTGTTCTTTTTAACAAATAGATTATTCCCAGGGGGGTTTTTTTTGGTGTATTCTTCAGTGTAAATGCCTGTAAGTTTCATTTTGTGATGATGTATTGATTAGTAGATGATGTATTGATTAGTAGAAAAAAAAACAAATAGAATTTATGATTACTGTGTAGTACAAATAGGATGGTCCTAGTAAAGATGAAGATATCTCTAAAAAAAATTGTAACTTTACATCAGTCATTTCATGTTAACTACCACTATTAGGGTGGGTGGGGTGGTGGGTTAGGAATGTCAGCTAATTAGAGGAACAGTAACACTAGAAATAGCCACATGCATGCTTTGTGAGTTTCTTCAAAACTGTGATGTTAGACTATTAGTGTTGGTCTGGTAAGCTAAGTTGTTGTTGGGTTTAATGCCATTTTTCAGCACAAGATAGGCTATACATGGCAGCCAGTATTAATGGTGGAGGAAGAACCCGGGAAAACCCCAGAAAGAACCACCGACCCATGAGAAGCAACTAGCAAGCTTTCTCACATATCCACATTGGCTGAATCCGAGACTTGAACCCACGTAGACATAGGTGAGATGGCAGTGAGCCATAACAGTGAGCGCTTTAGACCACTAGGCCACTCGGGGCCCCAGTAAGCTAAGGGATACATGGCTAAAATGACCGATATAGATTTTGGAAAATTTCGGATATACATCGGACAATATGTCAGAGTAAATAGAAACAAGTGCTTTACCACTAATGATACTAGCCATACCCCGCCCCCTTTCCCCCTTTGTAAGAGGTTTCATGCAAATGGTTTTTGCATCACTGATATGTTGTCAAGTTCACCCAGGATCCATATTGATTACTCAAAAGTCAACGTCACAGAGAGCTTTTGCTTGTTGAAGGCCAGATATGGAAGTTTTATTTTCACATCCACTTTTTCAGAATCCTGAGCCAGGTGCCAAACTGACCAAATGGGAGGACCTGCAGGGATTCTGGGATATGATCAAAATCCAGGTGGATGATGTAGATATGATGTTTACAGAAGTCGATCTTATGAGACAAAATGGCTGGAGAGAGGTCAAAATGCAGGTGCGTAATAGTATGGTTTGCTTGTCACTCAAACTACATGTATAACATAATGCTGATATCATTCGAGTACTGACCAGTAATTTTATGGGGTAGCTGTTAATCATTGCATGAAGTGAGACATACTGAAAGCTTGTTAGAAGCATTTAGATACCAGTTCAAATAATATTACTTAAATATTTTTTAAACCAAATTAACTTAAAGGAAAAAATCTTTATGAACAGAGATACTGGTATATCTGATCTGGTGATAGCACCGCTTTATGAATAGCATTAAAACAGACAAATCTTTCATCATTGTAAGCAGGCAGTGATAAATATTGATTTCAGGTTTTTTGGATATCACTTTCAATAAATTGTTTTCATTATTAGTGTGTCATTGTAACAAACAGTATTAGACATCAAATATGAATGTCACTCAAATTATTTCATATGAGCTTTATTTTGAATAACGCCCAGACAGTTGTCTATCATACACACTCCAGAGTTACAGTTGCTACATCTGGATCAAAACCCAGACAACTGTCTGTCATAGACACTTAGAGTTAGAATTGCTACATTTGAGTCAAAGCCCAGACAATTGTCCATTATAGACACTGAGAGTTAGAATTGCTACATTTGAGTCAAAGCCCAGACAGTTGTCCATCATAGTCACTTAGAGTTAGAATTGCTGTATTTGAGTCAAAGCCCAGACAGTTGTCCATCGTAGGTACTAAGAGTTAGAATTGCTACATTTAGGTCGCTTTTACTTTTGTTAGCTAAAATTGGGTTTGTGGACCAAACACATGATTGAAAAACTTTAAGTACATGGTATGTATGTTTGTATGTATGTATGTATGTACGTATCCATAAACCACTGTATATACCCTACAGAACAAAAATCGAAGTGCATCTAAGGTAACAAATATGGGAAGTAAAACATGCCTTATTTTCATAACAACAGTTGTTTTTTTAACAAAACTTAATGTTATTCTATTGTTCCTGCAGTCCAGAAGAAGTTCAACTTCCAGTTCCAGTCCCATGTCAGGCAGTGTAACGGCAAGTAACACAAGCACTCCATCCCATACCCCAGGTAGTGTACCACTTCATGCCACAGTACTAAAATTTAATATTTAAGTCTGGCACTGTGGCACCCAGTAATACAAGTACATAATCCCATTGCCCAGGTAGTGTACCACTTCATACCACAATACTGACATTTAATATTAAAGTCTGGCAGTGTGGCTGCCAGCAATACAAGCACATTATCCCATAACCCAGGTAGTGTACCACTTCTTGCCACAATACTAAAATTTAATATTAAAGTCTGGCAGTGTGGCTGCCAGTAATACAAGCACATAATCCCAAAGCCCAGGTAGTGTACCACTTCATACCACAATACTAACATTTAATATTCAAGTCTGACAGTGTGGCAGCCAGTAATGCAAGCACATAATCCAATAGCCCAGGTTGTGTACCACTTCATGCCACAATACTGACATTTAACATTAAAGTCTGGCATTGTGGCAGCTGGTATATACAAGCACATAATCGCATAGTCCAGGTAGTGTACCACTTCATGCCACAATACTGACATTTAATATTAAAGTTTGGCATTGTGGCAGCTGGTATATACAAGCACATAATCGCATAGCCCAGGTAGATTACCACTTCACATCACAATACTTCATTCAAACTGTAAGGAAAAGGTTTTATGCTGTCTTGTCTCTATGGTCATAAAACAAGTAACAAGAAAGAGCAAAATCAACAAGTTTTGTATAATTGAAAATATAGTTTATTTCCCTGAAATGCAAAGTGAAAGAATTAAAAATAACTTACAGTGTGGTGAATAAATTTCTAAAGGCCTAAATGTTCGATCAATTTCAAAAGTTTTGAGTAATCCAAATGAGCTCCAAAGGTATTCAAATTTATAGTCTTTATTGTAATGATGTATACAGACGAATCATCGCGTTATAATCCCAAAATGACTTTAAATGAATTCACAGTAATTTTTTAAGGCTATTATATATCCAAATAGTCTTTAAATGAATATTACAGCACTGTAATTCCAACAAATGATTAAATTAGTAAAAATGAATTCCTCCTTTCAATATAACTCTTTCAAGACTGATAGTACTACTAAGAATGCCTAATTCTAAGTACTAGTTCTGTTATATAAAATGCTCATACGTACTAGAGAATACAATATGAGGCTTTCAATGAATCATCTTGAAATTTCAAAATCACTTTACAAGTAAACAGGGTCATGCGCTTTACACTAGTTAATCAAGAGTTAGGTCAGCCTGGACTGTCAGAACTCATATCCTTAAATTAGGTCATGTGATGTTTACCTGGATTTAATGTTGCTGCAGTTTATGCACTGTACATGACTAATCTTTATCATGCAAACTACAATCATATTTGAATTACAAATGTCATTAAATGACCCTTATATAAACTATTATTATGAAAATAATACACATAATATAGAATAAGAATGTCCCCACTGCAAAAGTAGAACAAAGCATATTGCTTTGCTGTTGTCGTTCATACATTCATCAAGTTCATGAATCCATTTTATCATGATAGCACGAAAACTATTGGGTGTGGAGCCATGAATTTTTGCACACTTTATCATGGTCATGAGTATCATCATTTGATTTTCAAACCGTAAAACAGTTGTTCAGTTTTTTTTTTATATATATTTGTTAAATTCTTTGAATATAGAATCTTTTGGACTAAAATCTGGTTTTCACTTTAAGCTATAACTACTTGATCTAAACAAAAAAAAATTGGTAGTTTATTTGCATTTTTCAGATCTTTAGGGCAATTTTTAAAAGTTAATGCCTGTTTTTAACTTTTTGGACTTTTTATTTACAAAAGAAATTGATAGCATAATTAAGGCATAATTAAGCATAATTAAGGCAGGACCAATCAATTAAGGCAGGACCAATCAAAGTAAACAATATGTATGTGTAGGGTCTAACAGTTCATCATCACGGTCATGACCAAATCTTGCCAAGTAAACTTAGACATATCCAGAAGGCATTCAAAAATAGATAAAAAGCAAAATAAATGACAGATTTTTTTATATGACTCTCTTTTAAAACATGCAAGACCTCAGTTTAAATATCATCAAGGGAGGCATCACTGATCAAAAAGGTTCTTCTGTCAGTCTCCACATATAGCATGCAGGTGGATGTATCAGGCCTATTTTGTATTCCCAAGCTCACAGAGGGATGAGGTGATAGCTTTAATAGCTTTTATTGAATATTTTTCTTTTGATGGCTTTATCAGTATCGTTGATACTTTTGATTTATTTCCAAGCAGAAATTTCTGTTTTAAATGGCAGAATTCCCATGAAGCTGTTCATTCCCCAACAATAAATAATGGTTATCAAATCTCCAAGAAACAGAGAAAAAAAATATTACTTCTATTCTTAGTGACTGCAATAGGATGTGATAACAGGTTAATTGGCTCAGTTAGTGTAGTTGTTGTTGTAGGGGTTAAATGCCATTTTTCAGCACAAGATAGGCTTATACATGGCAGCCAGTATAAGTGGTGGAGGAAGAACCCAGGAAAACCCTGGAAAGAACCACTGACCCACGAGAAGCTACCAGCAAGCTTTCTCACGTACCCACATTGGCGGAGCCCAAGACTTGAACCCACACAGACAGGTGAGATGGCAGTGATCTGTAATGGTGAACTCTTTAGACCACTCGGCCACTCAGGGCCTTGGGCTTGGAAGTATACATTACTAATTGGGATGTTAAAGGGGAATATGCTATCTAAACCTTAACACTGCTCACCAAAAACAAACATATCACCAGTACCCATGCAAATATTTGGTGCTGGAGGATTGTTCGTTTCTTTGTTGTATTATGACAATAATACAGTAAAAACTGTTATGAGCAACCTCTACTGTGAGCGACCACCTGTCATATCCGACCACAATCATAATGCATGGATCGATTTTATTATATAAATGCTCTGTCATGAGCAACCACCTGCTGAATGCAACCAGCGACCACGATGTCTTGGCAAAATATGCATTTCGACACTACTATGAACAGCCGCCTCGCAAAAATGAGGATAAACTCCACCGACCTTTATTTAATCCCTGTAACAACAACCACTCATACCGTTCTAAAAAAAAAAAAATAGGCTGGCTACCAAGATGTGAAATTTTGTAGGTATGCTTATAGTGATGTATAGTTTCTGTTGTAAACCAGACTAAAGTACATTTAGATTATTTCCTAATCTGGTTCCCTGCTTCATATACTCCCTGCGTTGTTCTCTGCTGTTCATATAGGGGAGAGCAATGCAGGGAGCATACAGAGCAGGGAACCAGATTAATTATTCCTGCACTTAGCCTGCTTCCCAGCCTTATCATATGTTATGAGTAGGGCCCAGCATCCCTTTGAACGATCGTATCGTGAGAACATAGACACCACTGACCTATATGTAATCAGTTAAAAAAAAAAGATTGTGGCTACCGATGGTTGATGCTACAGTCTGTTAACCAGGCTAATGTACATGTCACGAATTGCCGTCGTGGTGCTGAAATTGACGTAGTGGTGGCGTATATTGTTTGTTGTTAGAGTTAATCTGTATTGTGTGGGGGTGAATAAGGTCATTGTCTATTAAACCAGCAAGAGAGAATCGTTTGCAGGATTCGAGTGATAGTGTTCAAGACTTGTGATGTTTATTGTTTTTTCCCCCAATGCTAAGTGATTACATCCCGATCACAAAGCTGTCATCTATTCAAGTTGGAGCAACCGGGTTACACACTTTGTTTATAGAGTTAATCCCTGTATGTCTTTGAATGAAACCATTCAATTTTGTCTCTTGAGTAAATGGTTTTGTTTCTGGATGAGATAATTCTTTTTTATTTCATTAATTGTTACATATGCAATGTACATGCATAGATTTTTCATATTTTCCAAAAGCCCAGTCAAAACCGTCTTTACGTTCAGTATTGCAACTGAGCACTAATAATGTTAACACCTAGAACCTTAACAATGGACGAACCTCCAACTAAAAAGAGACAAATTTTAAGGGTGGAGGTAATAATAATTGTAACTGAAAGAAGTGAAAAAGAGCAGACCATTCGCAAAACAAATTTTGGATGTTATAAAGGAAAAGGAGTACATCAGAAGCGATTTCATATCCTAAAATATGTGATCTTAAAATGTAAATGTGATTTCATGTTTAATGATAGAATGATATCTTTATTGCTATATAGTTTTGTTTTTAAATGAATGCATACAATATTTTGGCAAGAACTATTAATAAAGAATGGAATATATGTACAGTAATTGTGGTTATTTTTCTTTAAACTGTTCTGAAACTGGACCTTGGAAACTGGTCTTTTTGTACAAACCTGCTATGAGAGACCACCTGTCTTGAGAGACTGCTTTTTGTTGGCAGAAGGGGCGGTCTCTCATAACAGGTTTTACTGTACAAGTAGGTCATTTAATGCCAAGGCAATTAGAGGTCATTTAATGCCAAGGCAATTGGAGTCCAGTGCCAAGGACACACCATGGTAGTCACTCCAGACTGATCGGATGATAGGATTCAGACCCATACCCTTTTAATTACGAGTCCGCGAGATACGAGTGGAAGGTGATGGCGGATGGTGATACATCAAACTACAAACCATTTCCTAAATTTGAACCAGTACCAGTAAAATATGATATGGCTTAAGCTAAGTTTGATAAGTATGCAAGTCTGTATGAATATGTTCATTCAGAATAAAGAATGGCAATGATTCCATGAGTCTTTAGTCCACTAGGAGCCAAAAATAAAAATTATAATCAAACATGTAAATAAATTCAATAAATAAACAATAAATTAATTAATGTAAATATGTTTTCTTTATTTCATTAGGATCTAGGCGAAAAGGTGCCAAAATAAAGGAGAACTCAGAATCTTCTCCAGAAAGAACAAGAAAAGCTATACAAGCTGCCAAAGCTCGAGAAGATGCAAGAAAGAAAATATTGGCTGAAAAACGTGCAGCCATGAAACAGGCTCAGCAACAGAAAGAGACAGAGGTGGAAATATTCCTGCCAGAAAATGGGAAAGATAACTCCAGTAGTTTTGCAAATGGACAGAATGGAACAGAAGTATGACACTAAAGAGTGTTGCAAGGGAGGAAACTCTAGCAAGAACATATTCTTCTACATGGAGATTGTTGTGTTTATTACTGTCAGTGTCTTGACATAGATGGTCCACACAAATGCTGTTTTTAACTATTAGTAGCACAGGTTTCAGTCATTGCTAAACGATAGTCTCTTGCAGCAACATAGCTTCAAGCTTCATTTTTAGACAGTATCCTCATAATGTTTCATAAGGAATACATATTTCAGATTTGTTTACAACATAAAAATGTTTGAACTTGAGAAGGGCATTTTTTAAATAAACAATCTTTTTCTGAAAAACATTTCATAAGTAAAACCAGTGTTAGCTGGATGAGTGCACAATTTCTTTTTAGCAAAGAGATCTGTATTCTTCAGGGGTATAGATTTGTATTCTATATTTTGTTTTAAATCCACAAAAAAAATTTTCGTTTGAGAACTTTTAAATCCAAAATTTAATTTTAGCATGAATTTCCAGCAACACTTCATTTGGTTTCAGCAGGGTTTTGTTTTAATACTCTGGCCTGAGGTTTATAATCCGATCAAAAATTAATGGTTTACACACTAAAAGGACTAAGTTTGAACCAAGATGATGGCCTCTTCTGTGTCCACCATCTTGTTTCTGTTGAACTAACAATAAACTGAAGTTACACTTATGTCAACCCAGTAAAAATACGCAACCATAACTAAGTTTACCAGAAGAATCCACAAAGTGAAATGTTCCTGGTCAGAGCGCCATCAAAGTAAAACCCAGATGATTAAATTTATTGTGTTATACAAGAATGTTGAAGTTAGATATTTCCTTTTTTTATATGAAATATTATGTCTAATTATAACTTGTTTGTATTTATTTCTTCCTTCCTGTTTTTCTTAAAGTGATTGGTGTCGTGCAATTATATACAGCATCAAGAAATCTGTTGAAGTGGAAAGTTGAGGTCATGTGACCTATACAGTGAACAAAATACTTTTCAATAGCATATTGCAAAAATTCATGATCGGATGAAGTACAAAGTGAAAATAAAAGTTGTATATCTGGCAATGCAGTGAGTTTCCTGAAATAAATTTTGATTGGGCACTAAATGATTTGCATCAGTTTTGCACATGCAGGAGAGGATAAAAGACAAATTACAGTTTTATATAATGAATGCGTTTTGAATTTTTATTATTTTTTTTTTTTTCATTTTGTTTTTATTTTTTTATTTTTTGTTTTCGAGATGAAAACATTTTGTCCTGGTTTGATATCTTTGAGAAAATTGTATTCAAATTTCCAAATCCAAATACTTGGATTAAGGGAGATAATCCTTGGATTTAAAGTAGATTTTTTTTTTTGGTACCATTTGAAGGAAATACAGAAACACCAAAAAATCAAGAATAAAGTTACAAATATTTTGTACATTTTCCCTGCTGTGTGCAAACTGTAAAATGTATTTGTCCATAGTAATATTGGATTCATGTTAAGTAAATCTTTGCTGAATTCACAGTGCAAAGGAAATTTTGTGGACACCTCTGTGAAAAGGAGCTTGTTATTGCAAAAATGTCATTAATATTGAATAAAAGGTGTTGAAGATATAACAGGTTGCAGTTGTATATGTTACGTATAATTCTACCTATTTGCCATACTCAGTTTGACAAGCTGTTATCTGACCAAGCAATTATATAACGGTTCAGATCTAGCAGTAGGAATCTCTGTTATGCATTAGTTGATTGACAGATGCCACACATGGCTGAGGGATTAATTGAATATAAACATCGTAGGAGTAGGACCACTGCATCTTAGAGCCACATTCAGTGTTGGGTGTGGCTTTTGTTTGCACTGATGGTGGCTTTTTGGAATGCTGATCTGAAACCATAAATGAGTTAACAAATAGAGCAGCCGCTACAGTCCTGGATTGTTGTGTGCTTCTATATTATAACATAATTTATACAGAATGGGAATTATAGGACTTGGAAATATGAAAACTTATTTTCATTAGCTTGTTAATGCCTTATTTAAACGAGTATAATTTATTTAATCCCAAAGTGCCAAAGACAGCAAAATATTTCACATTATATGTGTATGTTAATCATGTTTTAAAAGTTGATTCCAAAACTATTTGTGGAGTAGAAGTTAAAAATGATTTATTTTTCAAGCAGTATTCTTGGCTCTAATTTTGCTGAACTGGTGTCATAAGATAAGCATGGTTTGAAGTTTTTGAAGCATTATTGATTTTAATTTTCGAAAACCAATGGTAAACTTTTGTTAAAATCCTATGATGGGACCAAATCAGGACTACTGAAGTTTCCATTTCATTCTTTTCTTCTCCACTCTCTGAAATGTGGTATCTATTGGAATACTATATACTATATACATGGCAGGTTTCCAGAATTTTGCTTCATGAAAATTTGTGGGAAAAAAGGAGTTTATTGAAATAATTGATGGCAAGATTTTCTTACCATATCAAGGTAAAGGGTCAGAGGTAGAGACAACATAAAACATGGCCAGATGTGGAGTTAAAACTATTAATTGTCTGATTATTGAATAATGTGGTATTGAGCTCTCGTGGAACTTGTAGATTGGCTTCTTTGCTGCAGATGATGATGTTATAAAGAGACCTGAAATTTGCGGTAAAGCAGGATGTCTTGCACTTTTGCAAGTTATCGTTTGTGTGTAGCACACATCTGGCTGTAAACTGTTTTGACCTATATCTGCCATCACATAATGTGCTGGCAGAACAAGTCATACATCCAGCTGCAAAAAACACTGATCTAGATGAGCCAGCAAATTGGGTCGATGTTGTTAGTTATTCTTATTTCAAGCAAACAGCAAATTAGATAATAAAGTTCAAGCAGATCGGATTTGAAGTTCGGTTTTAATGGCACTTTTAACACATTGTTGGCTGTATCATGCAGTGGAATCATGGAGCAAGCAAACCTAGATCAATGCTGTTTGGAGTTGAAAATGGTGTAATAGATGGATATGTATGATATTTCTTCCTGCTCCCCCCACCCCATGCACATGTATGAACTAAGCAAATTATGTCACAGGAGTTTGAAGTCTCAAACTGGGGGAAGACTTGTGCAGTGTCACAGCAGAGGCTAGTTTGGGCATGATTACTGTAGCATATGTTCGATGTTTTCTTTTTCAAAAAAGGAAAGGGAGAATTGTGATTAAAATTAAGACAGAAGAAGTTAATAATATGTAATGATTTTTAATAGCATCTTATTGTAAATATACAAATTCTATGTTATGTAAACTGTATGTGGTAAGTTCCTGACTTAAGAAAGATTTGACACTTTTTCTTAACAGTTAAGGCAGTAAATGGAACATAAGGCATCATTAGATATGGACACATTTGCTAGAATAGAAATGAATCAATTTTGTAAATATGTGTCAAAAGAACCACAAGCATCTTTGAAAGCACCATGTTACACAGAAAGAAAATTGTCTCCTTCAGAGTGCAGACTAATGCACTAGGATTCAGAAGGGGTGTTGGACAGGGGTGTTGGGGTGTGGGACAGAAGGGGTGTTGGACAGAAAATTCAATCATTTTCATTGCTCTGAACAGAAAGCTGTCATTCTTTGCCAAGATAAGTTTTGCTTTCGTTTTTATATTGGTAAAGAGTGATCGGTACTTTGAAGTTTTACATCAGTTCAAGAAGTTAACAGTGGTAAATTGAGAATAGAAAAATCAATGAATCGAGCTCAACTTAATGTTCATGCACTTGTTTCCAGAACTCTACCAATAAACGAATACTGGTGGAATTTAGAATACATATTAGAGGAACTATATTTTCTAAATTGATTACTGATAAACCATACTCTTTGTTGAAGAAGAAGAGATTTAATTAAAAGTAAATTTCATTGAATCAGTGTCAGTTTCACAGCCAGTTCTTACAGCTAATAATTTTCTGCTTGGCTTGGATGGTCTTGGATGCAGTCAGAAAACATGGGGAACCTTATCGAACTTGAATGAGCATCCAGATACTTGTGCCAGCGCTATGGATGAAGACTGAACCACATAAGTGCAAAGCTAGTGCAGTACCAATGTACTAGTTAGGCCCATTTGTTGTCAAGCACTTATTTGTTTAAATGGAATTATATCATTCGCCTTTTAGCAACAGCATTGGCATAAATGGTGTTGTTAGAGTTTTAAATAAAGTTTTTAATTTTAGGGTAGGTGTGATATTCATACCAAAGTTTACTTGTGTATTTTTTAATTGATAGAGTTACATAAAAATTGGAAAAACAATGTGCATGGACAGATTGAAATGGACCTAGAAAATACTTTAAAAAGTCATCAACACCTCAAGAGCTGTCAGAGAAAAATTAGTCCAGCATTTAAAGTTATAAATATGTTGATTAAGTGCAACAAACCAATCCTTAAAATTACCTTATTTTAAGAAGTACCTGCCAGTATAGTTTTATGTTGTTGGTTGAGATATGATGTAATCATGAAATCAAAAGACCTGGGAACTTGTGAAGTTAACTAAAGTAACCCTTATTAGTGTGCAGACTTGTTCATTCGTATCATTTTTGATAAATTACACTGGTACAAATGAATATAATGAACAGTGAAGTGACGGTAATTTTACGGCAATTTTATGTAAGTTTCTTGTAAAAGATATGTGATATAGTTAGTATATGTACTGTGTGTTTTTGTTATTTATCATGCTGTTTTTAGGTTTTCCTTTATGTATGTGGCCTGGAAGGCCAAGTGGTCTAAGACACTCACCTTTACTGATCTCATTTCTGTCCATGTGGGTTTGATTCTTGTTTCAGGCAATGTTGGCATGTGAGAAAACTCGCCAGTATCTTCCCATGGGTCATGGTTAATCCCTGGGCTTTCCCAGGTCCTTCCTCCACCAAATATACTGGTTGCCATGTGTAACCTATCATATGCTGAAAAATGGTGTTAAACCCACATCCCTACCCACCATCCCCTGCCCAAATCCTTGATATACTTGTGTACAAATCTAACTGTAAACATTTGTTGTAGAATCCAACTTGTACACAAGTATATATGGTAGCCTTGATGGAAAGAAAAGATTGGCGTGTAGTGGTATGTCCTGCAGAGAGATCATTTTGGTTGGTGTTAGAAAAAGAATTAAAAAGCAATATTTTTTTAAATGTAAAGTCTCAATAAAATGATTACAATCCAAAAGCAGTATTAGAGTCACATACAAAAGCACTGTTTGCATTTAAAGCTGATATTTCGTAATTAGCATTTCAATTTTGCATCATCTTTCCATGTGTAATTGTCCATTTGAGAAATACAAATTTTGAGATGCTCTTAAATTCTGAATTTATGTTGAGAGAAAAAGGATTAGGTCAGTGGTTCATCTGGGTTTCCTGTTTGACATGTCACTTGTTTTCATCACTACTTATTTTAATTTACAAATCAGTCGTTACAGCCCACCCCCAATGTGTGCAAAGGTGAAATAGATATAACCATGCAAGCATGTACTGATTTTTCCTCCTTTTTGCTTGCATCACACATTTTGAAAGTACGGAGTTTTTGCAAAGGGTGCCAAATTTGGCAGAAAAATGTTTTAAAGTTGATCAAATGAAATAAGTTTACAAGCCTGTAATTTTATCAAAGTATTATTCAACCACATTTAATGCTGTACTGAAAGTATAAAAAAATTCTGTTAATAGTGATCACTAAATCTATGTATGTATGTATAGGGTTAACAGTACATCAGCACAATCTTGGCTATATAGCACTTAATAAACTTTTCAAAATGTACAGGTAGAAATTTTCAAAAACGTTCTGAAGATGAACCCTTCTTAATAAAAGTAGACATTTTTTCTGGTGGTAAATCGTCAAAAAGCTTATTATCAAGTTCACATAAAAGATTTTTGTCACGCAGAATGGAAGTTGATACTCAAAAAGAAAGTGGTTTACTCTCAGGGTATACACTCTGGTCAAGATTCACATTTCAGTAGGTATGCATGGGTCAGGTGTGCATGTCCAAAAAACAATTGGCATTATAAAAATTCTTTTCTTAGATTTGTTCTATAATACAGGTGCCACTGTCCAAGGCTGGGCATCATGTTTCCATAGCTTGTTTGTGGAATTTTTATTCAACATATATTTTGCTAAGTATATGAGAGAACATGCCAATTTTAATAACAGATTTCAATGAAATGGTGTATTTTGAGTTATGCAGTATATTTTTTGTACTTGCATGTATTTGTATATTCCTATAAATGTAATAATTGTAGGAAAATGTAATAAGCGTAGGAAAATTGGTTATTAAATTACAGCACAGTGCATCATGAAAATTATTAAAACTCACGAGTAATTGATTTTTACAACTTGATATAGCTTATCTGACAGGTTTTTCAAGAGATGCTGTTATTTTAGTATCTCATACAACAATCCCAGGAAAAATCTTGGTTGTGAGAGAGGCTTATTATCATTAGACAAAGGCTTTTGAAATAGAAATGTTCAAACCTTTGTACAGTTGGGAATGAACTTACCATAGGAGAATATTTTGTCAATATTTTTTTTTCAAAAGGAAGGCTTTTTAACAGGTTCGTTCAGTGTTATATTCAAATAGAATTGAATATTTACATGTATTTATGTATTATTGGTGCTTTAATTGTAATAGTCTTAAAATACTTTGAACAAAATTGTCCTTCCCAGTAAAAATATAGTTTGTACAAACACTGTATGAATGTGATAATGTGCTGCCTTGTATAATATGCCTTAGAATTGTAAATACATTTAATTCTTAAAAGGGGCCAATCTTGTGCCTATTTTAATTTTTGATGGTAGACATATACATGTACTATTATTTGGATAAAATTCTCTTTGGATCTACAGCAGTAAAAAGTTCCAGTCCTGTACCATAAACCAATGATGCATCTTTAAACACTGTGAATTCATGTATTTGCATAGGTATGAATTTTTGTCATTCGTCTGAGTCATTTTCATCAGTATGTAAATTCGTGGATAGAGCCCCATTATTTGCTTTACCTTGAAACACTTTGGTTTTGGATAATCCACAAATAAAAGTGATTCATGGTAGACATGAACAAATTGTGAATGGGGAAAAAATTTCAAGGCAATATATTTACTTTCATTATTGTTGTAAGGCATGTAAGAATTCAAGACTAGAAAATGGATCAGTGTACATTATTAACGAGGTATTGAATTACTAGTTTTAATTTATCTTGGTTTTGTCATGTTTTATTAAATTAAAACCATCATATTGAGGTTGTTGAAACCTTAAATAAGGTTATGTAAAGAACACGTGTCAAAGTCTGCAAGTGTTGTACCTCTGTGCAGTCGTGTTATACAAATAGTGTATTTGTTTAGCTGTGGTGAATTCATGTGAAAAAAGTAATGGCAACTATGTAATATTTACTTTTTTCCCTATTCTGGAGACTGGATCCAAATACAGTTACACGTTTTATATTTTTTGGTGCGAATAGGACATGTTCAATAACCTGCTTCTTTTGTTAAGCGTACACTCTGTATACCAAGGTGTATTAACATTATTATTGAACAATACAGTCAAGAGGTTGGTTGGTTGCAAGCCAAGACCAGAATACAATCACATTTGTTGTCAGTAGGTTCATAATGCATGAAAATGAACTTTTTATTGCCTTATGTGGTTATGTGTACAGCAGCACATCTACCCCTAACCAGCAAAAGCCCCGATCTGCCATAGAATGTCTGCATGGCCCATGCCATTCATTTTTTAAACTGAAAAGACCATTGACTCTTATCTGCCGACATAATACATGAAAGTGGATTTGGTTTTAATGTTTTCTTTGCGTGAGTTCGAGTAGTAGAGACTCTGGTCTGTGAGCACAGCATTCAGGGCAGATCTGGATCAGTTGCTGTCGACAGTGGGGTGGGGATTGTACAAATGTAAATACGGTAAGGTATACATGCACACAGAATCCATTAATGATATTTAATAATTTCCAACTTCGCAGTATATTTTCGAAAAATGATGAACTATGTAATTATGTTGCTGTCTTACACAGAATCTCCTGATCATTTCTAGCAAGTCTAGTGATTGTGAACATGAGGAAATACAAGTATATGAAAACCTGACAGTTTCTTGTTCTTTCATGTTATACCCAAAACACACAAAAACACACACACAATTCATTCCTTCCATTAGTCTCAAGCTCCTCAGGCTGTTCATGTTAGCTTATGGTATGGCCCAGCTTCAGCCATTTTTCATCCCCATTTGCTATCAGACTTGTGAAGAATGTTTCACAGGACATTGCATTTCCAAAATTATTTTTGGAGTGGATTCCACATCAACAGTATCACTTCGATTGCAGGACCATGGAAGACATATTTTCAGCATCACTAGAACAGCTGAACCAGTTTTGATCAAAGTTGGTACAAATGTTTAATTTTTTTAGCTCTGCTTGTCATACAGCAGAAGGGCTTATGGGAATGGTCCGTCATCCATTTCCATCTATCCCTTTGTTGTCAATACTCCTCCTAAACTACTTGAAAGATTGCCATGACACTTCATACATTCAACCCACGGTCTAGTTGGTCCTTGTTGGACATTTAATATGGCCACCACAGAGGACATCTTCAAACTCTGATCACTTCTTCTAAATGACTGGTCCCAATATGGGGATTCCAATAAAAGACTTGTTATGTGCAGTTGGTCCTTTAGGCATATTGAGTTAATTTAATCTATAAATTTTTCATTTGTAGGATAATAACAAATATTTTTTTTTTTTTAAAAGTGAAAATTAAAGGGTTGATCCTTAGGCATACTGAGTAAATTTAATCTACAAATTTTATATTTGTATGATAATAACAGAAATATTTAAAAAATAAAAAATAAAAAAACAAGTGAAAATTAAAGACTGGTGAATTGTTTCTGATGACCAGTCACAAATCTGGGAGAGAAGACAAGATAAATAACTTGTATTTAATCTGTGTTCACTTGTTGTTTGCAACTGCAAATAAAGATTCTTCTGCCTCCGTGTGATTTCTGATACGAGCTGCTTCCAATTCCCAAAGTCAACATGTCGAGGTACTTACATAGCAGGAACCTGCTAGAGGCTTCAAAACAAACACAGCCAAAGAAAAAAAGAACTTGAAAAAGAAAAGGAATAATACACTATCAAACGAAAACAACAGGTTACAGAATTTGCTTTAAATCTATTATCAACAAGATGCATGCTAAGACCATAACAATGATATCCGAGACTTTTGCTCAGAGACTTTTCACACGATATTCTCAGAATGTACCTGAAGTTACCAAATTAGTTTTGAGCATGAATGATTTCAACACCGTTTATATCAACATACTGAGCAACACTATTTATTCAATATGTCCTGAAGAGTGGCCTGTGCATATGTAACCAGCCACGTTGGTCCTGCAGTAATGGAAGAACTCATTTGAAACTGGACCAAGTATTTATGGGAGCCGTCATGTGCCACAGGTAAACAAACATGGTCTAATGATTAGACAAATTGTATCAAAAACATTATGTAAAGTATTATTTTAAGGAAAACTAGATGATGCTCATGATTTTTAATTGGGTGAATTTATCTACATGTCAAGATGCTGATGTGAAAAATCACCGAGCTACAGATATGGATATCATTCATGATGCTGAGCAGAACGAACTGTTCAGCTGTATTCTGCTGATATGGATGCATTTTATCCAGTTCCAGCAGTCCACTGGCAGAACTCATCTTTCTGCAGATCTAATTTCATGAGTAGCTGAATACGACACACTCATCTTTGAAGGCCGAGTCCAGTTCTGATACCATCATTAATGATAAGTCATTGGATGAGGATTCTGATTCTTATTCAGAATGGTCATCAATGGCTAAATTATGATGCCCATCCCCTATACAATTATGTATGGATCTGTATTAGCTGGACAGTAATCACTAGTCAGTAAATAGTGGCCATCTTATGCTGAATCTGATATATGATATAAATATCTTATTTTGTGTTTTCCTTTATATTCCACATTTTTCAATATGTAAATAACATGTACTATGTGCCACTGTTCATGTCTACCCAAATTTTGTCAATGAGTCGTTGACAACTTGTTGCCTTCTGGTATGATGAAATGCAGGACCAGTTGGTTATGGACAGGACCAGTTAGTTATGGATGGGACCTTTAGGTTATGGACAGGACCAGTAACATTTTCAGGTTACTGGTCCTGTGGGCTTGCAGGAGTTTTTGGCGAGTTTCACACACTGTCCAGTAATGCCACGATTGCAGCCATCTTGAATATATTATCACAACTCCTGAATAAACAGTCATATCAACATGTATAATTTATTAAACTTCTTACATTGTCTTGATGGTCCTAATGGTGCCATCAGACATTCAATATCTGCCACAGCGACCATATCGAAAATCTTATCACTATTTTGCCTGAGTGAATGGTCATACTAATATGAGGTTTCCACTGAAAGACTTCTTATGGTGTCTAGTTTGTCAAAAATGACAAGTGCCAATGCAACTTCTAATATGATTTGTCACAATTGCCTTCTTGAAAATCTTGTCAGTACTTTTATTAGATGGCTGATCATAATGACATTGTGCTTTCACCAAGACTTCACATGTCTAGTTGGTATTAAATGGAAATGATGGGTGATCTGACATCAAATATGGCCAGTATGATATCTATTTTGAAAATTTTGTTACGTTACTCCCAAACAAAACCTCATTTACATGGGGTTTCCACCAGATATCTTAATGTCCGTTATTGGTCCTAAATGAAATTTGTACCAAATTTATATCCACCATGTCAACCACAGCAGATTTGAAAAGCTTGTTGCCTCCAAATAAAAAAAGATGGTTTCAACACTCAGCAGTTAAATGGAAGAAATGGTCTTTTGAATTCCTGGAAATTCTTTTTACCCAGTAGTGAGTCAGTCCCTTTGTGGAACTCTTGAACTTTTTCATCACAAGGGCTGAGCAAGTTTTGATCCAGGTGTGTAGCAATGTTTTTAGGTTATGCTCAGTTGTATTTGTGTTTGATGCCTCCCCTAGCAATAATTGGACTTCCATGACAACCATATGGAAAACCTATTTTCATCTTCTTTTGAATGGCTGAGCCAACGCTGATTAAACTTGGTGTCTACATCATCATTTCCAGGGTGGCTTGTGGCTTCAACATCAATGAGGTGGAAGACTTGGTTTCATCATTTCCAGAATGGCAGTCAGTTTTGATCAAACTTGGAGAGAACCTTTCTAAGGATATGCTCTATCGAAAATTGTGCTCTGGTTAGCTCCCCTAGCAACAGTGTGGCCTCCTTAGACAGTAATGTAAACCCATTTAAAACTTTCCTTCACAAGAGCAGAGCCAGTTTGCTCCATCTTTGTACTAATCTTTTCTTAGTTTATGCTCAGTCACATCTGTATTTGTGATGCCTCCCTAGCAACAGTGCAAAATCCACACGTGGAACCTATTTTCATCTCTTAAATGGCTTAGCAAACTTGGATTAAACTTGGCATGATAAATGTCACATCCTACCCGTTTTGTTTCCAACAGGCTCTTTGGGACTTCAATAGCAACTGGTAGAAGACCTAGCTTTAACTTCCAGCATAGCAGAGTCAGTTTTATCAAACTTGGCAAGAATATTAAAATCGGGAATGTCTAACCAGAATAATGTTTGGTATGGTGTGGTTCTAAAGCAAGAGATAGAAAACCCATTTTTGACTTTTCAGGATGACTCGGTCAATTCCAACTTGTAACTTGTAGGAATGTTCCATGCATTAGAATCGAGTTAGGACTAGCTCCCCTATCAATGGCTATTACTAGATTTTCCTTACAGACCAATGTATGCCTGGTGAGCTTTATGTTTATTAGTTTTTTTATTTTAGTTTTACCCTAAACACTCATTTTAATTATACATGTTTGTCTGTCCATCTTTTTCACCAATATATATCTATATCCATTTACATCACAGACCCAGGTAGCAGAGTGGGCTAAGGTGCTTGCCTTTACATCTTATCTCTGTATGCATGGGTTTGGGTCTCGGGCTCATCTAACATGGGTATGTGAGAAAGCTTGCTTGTAGCTTCCCATGGGTCAGTGATTCTTCCAAGGTTTTGCTGGGTTCTTCCTTCACTAAATACACTGGCTGCCATGTATAGCCTGTCATGTGCTGAAAAATGGCATTAATCCCACAACAACTATTAATTTAAGCTCCAGACAGAATACACAAGAAACCCCCAAAATGATACCATTACATCCAGTGATCACTACCAGATGACACAGATATTTTAATTAATGTAAAGGACCACAAGGGACAATGTGATATGCCTTGTACTCTATGAAGGCAGCATGGGACCATGCAACATGCCTTGTACTCAATAATAAGCCACGAAGGCAGCAAGGGACCATGCAACATGCATTGTGCTGTATAAAAAGTCATAAAGACCACAAGGGACCTTGTGACATACCTTGCTCTGTAGAATGAGTCATAAAGACCTTGAGAGACCATATGATATGCCTTATACTGTATGAGCCATAAAGACCACAAGGGACCATGCAACATACCTTGTACTGTATAATAAACCATAAAGACCACAAAGGACCATGTGACATGTCTTGTACTGTATAATAAACCTTAAAGGCTACTGGGGACCATGTGACATGCCTTATACTGTATAATAAACCATAAAGACCACAAAGGACCATGTGACATGTCTTGTACTGTATAATGGACCATAGAGACTACAAGGGACCATGTAACATGCCTTGCTCTATATAATAAACCATAATGACCATGAGGAAACCATGTGACACGCCTTGTATTTTATAAGTCATTAAGACCACAAATGACCTTGTGATACCTTGCACTGTAGAATAAGCCATAAAGAATAAGAGATCATGTGACATTGATTGAACTGTAATAAATCATACAGATGAGGGAACACGTCATGTGCCTTGCACTGTATATTAAATCATAAAGACCCCAAGGGACCATTTGACATGCCTTGCATTTTATAATAAACCATAAAAACATGGGCTTGTGTTAAGCTTTGTACTGCATAATAAGCCATGAGGACCACAAGAGACCATGTGCCATGCCTTGTACTGTATCATAAGACACGAGGACCACAAAGGAACATGTTACATGTTTTGTAATGCATAATAATCTAGCTAGTTTTATGATATTAAGGAAATTGGTGTGAATGTTTCTTGTCAATCAGTGTCGTTTTCTGTAGACTCCAATTTACTACCAACAAACACACTATCAAGCTCTTAAGGTACATGCAAGTTTTAAGCTCTTGTCAGCCTGTTAGTAATAAATGAAGTTTCACTCATTTTTTTCATAAATTTCATTACCATTCAATACCTTTCTTCTTTTCAAGGGCTATATGGATTCAACTCAAAACTGGATTGCAAACTTTACAATAGGAAGACCTTGGACAAGATCAATTTTAACATTTTCTGACAAACATTTATTGGGCCTTAATCTGATACTGGCTCAAACTTTTTTTAAATACACCAATATCCATGTTGTATAGACGCATTTCTAGTTAAATACTGCCATATAGTATTCTTTTTTTTAAATATCGATGAATGAGAACTTAACAAATCAAATACAACCTGTTCAGGTCTAATCAAAAGGGACAGGATAAAACCTAAACATTTTTCTTTTGCTTTGCCTGCTATAGCAGGCAGTGCAACATACGCGTCATGACTTCAGTCCACGCAGTGATAGTATTAATGTTACAATACAGTGGAAATATCAATGTTAAGAATCAGTGGAAGTATAATTGTTACAATACAGTGGTAGTATTAATGCTAAGATAGAGTGATAGTATTGATGTTAAGATACAGTGATAATAATATTGTTAAGATATAGTGATAGTATTAATGTTAAAATTCAGTTGTAGTATTACTGTTAAGCTACAGTGGCAGTATTAATGTTAAGCTACAGTAGTAGTATTAATGCTAAGCTACAGTGGTAGTATTAATGTTAAGATACAGTGATAGTATTAATGTTAAGATACAGTGATAATAATATTGTTAAGATATAGTGCTAGTATTAATGTTAAGATTCAGTTGTAGTATTACTGTTAAGCTACAGTGGCAGTATTAATATTAAGCTACAGTAGTAGTATTAATGCTAAGCTACAGTGGTAGTATTAATGTTAAGATACAGTGATAGTATTAATGTTAAGATACAGTGATAATAATATTGTTAAGATATAGTGCTAGTATTAATGTTAAGATTCAGTTGTAGTATTACTGTTAAGCTACAGTGGCAGTATTAATATTAAGCTACAGTAGTAGTATTAATGCTAAGCTACAGTGGTAGTATTAATGCTAAGCTACAGTAGTAGTATTAATATTAAGCTACAGTAGTAGTATTAATGCTAAGCTACAGTGGTAGTATTAATGTTAAGATACAGTGGTAGTATTAATGCTAAGCTATAGTGGTAGTATTAATGTTAAGCTACAGTGGTAGTATTAATGTTAAGATACAGTGGTAGTATTAATGTTAAGATACAGTGGTAGTATTAATGTTAAGATACAGTGGTAGTATTAATGCTAAGCTACAGTGGTAGTATTAATGCTAAGCTACAGTGGTAGTATTAATGTTAAGATATAGTGGTAGTATTAATGCTAAGCTACAGTGGTAGTATTAATGTTAAGATATAGTGGTAGTATTAATGATAAGATACAGTGGTAGTATTAATGCTAAGATACAGTGGTAGTATTAATGATTAGGTACAGTGGTAGTATTTATGCCAACATACAGAGGTAGTATACAGTGGTAATGTTATGATACAGTGGTAGTATTAATGTTAAGATACAGTGATAGTATTAATGTTACGATACAGTGGTAGTATTAATGTTAAGATACAATGTTGATTACAGTGGGGATTCAGCACATCATGGTTTTTTGCAACCCTTCTTATTTTGAAATAGGGAAGAAAAAAAAACATTACAAGACTTTAAAAATATTATAAGCTGTCCCAAGCAGAAAGGTAATAACAGGGCCAACAGCATAATTTTTATTGATGACATCATCAAAACTGAACATGCTGTATTCTAAAATTAACCATTTCATCTCCTTATACAATGTAGGATAAAAAGAGGTAATGTTCAACTGCAAACAGCAGGTCAGGGTCTATGTTGTTTGTTCTACTGATTACTACTAACAAACTGCACAGACTCAGATCTGTCAGCACATTATGCAACAGCAGATCTGGGTCTGTGCTGTTTGCAGCTGGACTTCACTTTATGTACAATATTCATTTTGCTCCTCCAATACCTTTTTTGGAGCCTCACATGCATCACCATCAGTTTACACTAGGTATGACATAGCAGCAGTTAATGCTCAGTGGTTAAGCAAGATGCCTGCCTTAGTTCTAAGTTACCAGATAGCAACAAGCAAAGAAAAAAAACCCAAATGTTTATTTTTCATTTTGGAATCAAAATAATTTGAAAATGTGCACCTGTTTCAATAAATAAGTAATTGTTTTCAAAGCTGTATTTTGTTATTTAATACCATTGTGCAGGTATGCTCAGTGATTATCAAAATGTGCAACTTTCCAAACAGTTAATATAGATACCTCTTTTCAGATCCTTATTTTTTTTATTTATCCAATGTATAATGTGTACACAATGGCAAACAGCACAGACTCTGATCAGTCCATGCATGAACAAAAAGTATAGACTTTGATACAACATCACGTGTTACCCAGGTGAATTCATCATGAATCAGCAAGCGATCAGTCACAAAGCACAAAGTGCATGCTAACTTCGATCCCATGCCACCTAATAAAAGTCCTAATCACTTTTCCTCTGGGGTCCAGAAGAAGAACACCTTACTCATTCTGCTTTTGTATAGGCTTATTGTTAGAATTGTAACATTTGTAGATCTTGGGTCTTTATGTCTGGTAAGAATCATTTATGTTATCATATATTATCGAGCTGATATACTGAAATAATGGCATGCAGGGTCTATGTTGTTTATTCTACAGATTACTCCTAACCAACATTGTATTTGTCTTGTTTGTAACACTGTATATTTAAAAATGTGTTCTGTTCTGTTTTCAAATTGTATATTACGTATTCATTCTGTTTTGTTTTAGGTTTTTATCCCGTATGTTTCCTGTTGGTTAATAAACCCCATGACCAGCGAGTGTTGTAGTTATTTCTATTTGCACAATGCCCAGCTCACAATGGCAGCTGGCAAAGAGCCAGGTCAGTCAGTGCATGAACAAAAAGTGTAGACCCCGACAGCACAGACTCAAATCAGCTAGCACACAAAAAAAGTGTAGACCTTGATACACCAACACGATAAGTGACAGCAAAAAGCACAAACTCCGATTGATAAAAAAATCAGTGCATGAATAAAGTGTACAGACCTGGATACATGATGCAACAGCTCTGGCCCTTATCATTATTGGCCCATGCATTAACAAAAGCCACAAACCTTGACAGCACAGACCACAATGTCTGTGCATGAACAAAGAGTGTTGACCCTATTCGACTGAGACATTATGTAACAGAACAGACAATGATCAACATCAGCCCATGCATCAACAAGGAATGCAAACCTTGATATGGTGACACATTATGTAACAGCACTGACCCTGATAATCAGCCATTGCATTAATAATAAAAAGTGTAAACCTTAACAAGCTGACATTATATTCCAGCACTTACCCTGATCTTCATGAGCCAATGCATTAACCGAAAGTGTAGACTTTGATATGCTGGCACATTATGTAATGGCCAATCTATATTTAAACTTTTCACAGTTGGGTCTACATTAAATCGGCAAATAAAGGACATGAATGATGAAATCTATCTATACAGGACACAGAGACCACACACAACTGTTGTCTATAGGCAGGTTTACTCAATAAAGAGATCAAACATGATCGAAATAAAAAAGTGTGACTTGTAAAAGTTGTCTGTTATAAACATATATCCTTTAAATAAAAAGGTATCGAATAAGGCAGGTTTCAATATATTTAGCTCTCCCTCCAACACCCCACCCTGCACGAATATAAAGATTGATATAAAATAAAAAATGAAATTACGTAACAGCTGTCACATGTCCGTAATAACTGACAGAAAATTTTGAACTGTCATCCCTAACAACCTTTCTGCTTAAGATGGCTTTCTTTCTAAACTTTATTTCTTAGCTTTATGACAAGAAAGCATTTTCCAATACAACAACAAAGAAAACCAAATTTACATGCAAGAAATAATCACTGGAAGCTACTAAATATGGCAGATACAGTGTGACCCCGCTATAACACGGTAGTTGGGAGCCATAGAACCCGACCGTGTTATAGACCGAACCGTGTTATAAGCAACCAGGTCAGTTAGCTGAAGAAAATGATGCATGTACTTGAAAAAATGTGCGGGGGGGGGGATAGGAAATAAATGCAGGTGCAAAAATACGTGCTTCATTGGCACAGTTATCATCTTAAATCGATGCATATTAAATGAGAAATACACCTGTAGTGAAAACAGAGAAGGTATTTATAATATTTTACTTTATTCAGAGAACCACGCATTGGTACATATACGTGTATACTGTTTATATATACATGTTTAATGTACAGCAATAAATAAAGTATCAACACCGTGTACTCACCCGCGAATCACGTCACATACATTGAATCCACAATACAAGTAATTCCATTGAAACTATGCACACACATAGATTTAAAATATTCAATAATTTTGTCGCAGTTTAATGGAAAAAAAATAGCACAATCACGTAACGAATGATGAAGCACATTTACTTTTCAGTACGTCCCAAGTCGGTAAAAGTTTGCGTTTTAAGCGCCGTCGGTAGAGTTCGTAAGCATGAACTTTTTTCCTTTAAAAAGGAAACTTTCACGGCACAGTAAAAGTGTTCCAGTCATGTTGAAAAATGAAACAATCCATCAGATTCCATTGCTTTTATTTAATTCGGTACTGACTTCCTTTGAAGAAAGGCTCTTTGTTTTTACTGAAGATTGTAGTCGGCTTTCTTTGATGAAAGGTGCATCCGTTATTTAAGTCACCGCTAAAGGACAGCTTTGGAGAACCAAACAAATGCCCATTTCTTAATGTGGCGGCAACATCAAAAAATTGTACTGCATGATTGAGACTGATGTTTTTTCCCCATTTGCTTAGTACGTTTTCATAACAATTGGTGCTTCAAAGGTAATGTTTTCTTTGAAATTTCAGCTACTGTTTTATCTGGGTACATTTTTTTAAAAAATGAATTGGCCGTCGTATGGTCAATTGTAGTTACAGTTCCTCCCTGCCTATTAAATAGACAAGTGAGAGGGTTTCTTTTTGTTTTTTGTTTTTGTTTTTTTTATATTTGTGGTAGTCGAGTGATGCTGCCTTCCACGCATGCATCAGAAATTTAAAGAAAGAGTTGATCGACGATAGAGACAAACGTGTTCTGGTCTGATGACAGGGATTACTATAGAAAATGTGAATGTTCTGAAGGATTTAATTCTGAGTGAAAAGAAGAGGAATTTTACTTACCATCCAAATACAAATGTCCGAATTCGTGTTATAACGGAGTGTGCTATAGCGGGGTCACACTGTAGTTGTAACAAAATCAACTGTTCACAAAGCATGTTAAGGAAATGAATGTAAAATGTACAACTGTTCAAAAAGGACACTAAAAATAAGATGCCATTATCAGTAAACAAGAAAATTCCATTACAGGTATACATGTAAAACATACAAATTATCTATTTTTTAAAAACTACTGTAATAGAAGAATAGAAGAGTAATCAATTAAAAAGTGACTCATGCATTTGATACAATATACCAGTATACAAAACTAAGTTGTAACTAAACTGCAACCTTTATTTCAAATAAAAATCTCAACTAAATAAAAGATAACATGAGAGTTCTTAATGTTTACCCATATATTTTTCAAAAATGTGTTTACATTCCATTAAGCATATGATTCTTTGCAGATAAATTCTAAGTATATACAGTAACTATAAACATAGTTAAAAACAAAGAGCAACAAATAGGATACCTTTTATTTTAGCTGTGCACATTAAATAAGAAAACATTAGATAAATGCCATCAAAGAGGTAATAGAAGAATTGTGTAATGCTACTTCTCGCCTGTTACCCTATTTCACTGACTTCCCAGCAGCCCCTGTAAAAATCTTGGCAAATATTTACTCTGTTCAAGTCAGATTCAGAAAGGTCAAGTAGGTGCCTCCTTTCAGATATCTGGGCGCTCATGATGTCAATGTTTGTAATTATCATTAGTAAAGAATTCTTTTCAGAAATCTTTAAGTACATATTTGATCATCTTGGCCTTTTGTTCAATATTACATGCATCCAACTGAAAACAGTGTAGATCCAGAAATGTTATGTAATGTTCAGGCACAGACAAGAACCTATGATTTTCATTGTGTTCAAGGTATCATTCAACATTACATTTTCATGAGCATCACATTTGGTGGCGGGGGGAATGCATATAGATATATGCAGAATGGCATAATTGGATATGTATTGTAGTATCTATCAAAAGATCATCCCATACTTGATGATAAAAACACCCCCTACCCACCAATTCATTTCTAGAAAATGTTGGCAAATATTTATCATGGAAATATTTGATATAAAGCCCAGCCCCTACCACTGACAAAGTTATCAGGCTAGTTCCCTGGTCATATTTTGGGTGAAATAATTAATATACACCTATAAACATAGTATGAGGTAGAAAAAAGAGCTTGTTTGTCACATGCTATGATCTTTCAAAATATTTACAATGTTTATACTCTTACCACAATAGATATTGCAACTAAGCCATCAAGTAAAGTTACACTTAGGTCTCCATGCTTTGGGAACAATAGAGACATATAACTAGTTTTAAAAACTATTTCAAAGAATAATTATCATTTGGAGGGGCAAAGTCCTCACCAAAATGATATATTATGCATGAAATATTTTATTGTGTGAATAACATCAAACAGCAAAAGCAGAGCATATGTAAATGTTACAATATTGCATGTATTGTCACTCAAAGTTTAAAAAAGTACACCCCATGATTTCACAGAATGAAACAAAGAAGTATCTAAAAAAAATTAATTAATATCCAGTATTGTTCTGACACACAGCTGTAAAATAATAATGAAATGCATAAAAAATATTTACATGATTTTAGTTGCCAAAAATATTAAACATTGCAAATTTCCTATAATACTGTCATCTTAAACACTGAAATGTTTCTATGACATTGTCATTGGTGGAGAACTGTTAACATGACAGGGATACTGCTCAAACATGTGGGGAAAAAAATCCATCTTAGATTTATTGGCAGCAACCTTTTTATTGCTGTTGCCTGCAATCAGATTGAAGTCAAGATCTATGGAAAAATAGATCTGATAAACACCAACAAAATACCAAGTTTTCTTGACTGTTTGATTCACCAATCAGATTAAAGATTTCCAAGTCCACAAAATTGGCAAATGTCATTTGGAACATCTCTATTAGAATACAATGTATGATCTTAATTACGATCAGACTGTAGATGGTGCCTTGTGACCTCTAATTTTCAATCACCGGATCAAAAAGAACCTTCACTGTGACACCGTATGGACTGTGACAGCAATTCTCACACAACCTTAAGGCTGATTTTAAGGCCATCACCCACTTTTACAAAATCTGGGCAGATTACTTAAGAAAAATGTTAAGGATGAAAAGACTACCTATCACTTAAAAAAAAGAAGGAACAGTTTGGGGTTATCACAAGAGAAATGCTATTTATGACCTGTTCTAAAATGCCTATGTAATCAACTAACAATAAGGGATCAAATCTCCTCACTGACTGAACTAGATATGTAGGGATATATGCCTATGTAACTATCGAGTAAGGTGTAACTCTCCACACTGACTGAACTAGATATGTAGGACATGTATAATACAGGTGACACTCAATTTAAGCCACTGATGTGTTGCAGAGGTAATTTTCATAAACTGAAAGTAATTTTTCCTAAAGGATACTTGGAAATTAAGTAAGTTCTTGGGCAGATTATACCACTAAGTTTTCAAGTAATGATTAATTTGAATAATTTTCTCAAAGAGCAATAAGATGCATGCATATGCATGTATGTGAGCTAAACACGAGTCACAGCACATGGTGCCTGCAATGGTGTAAAAACAAGCACAGTGGCACAAATTGAATGTTATTTCTTCCTTACAAATGACATTAAAAGGAAAATGCATCAACTGAATTGGCATTTAGAGTGCATCACCTGTACAATAATTACCAGTATCCTATTAATTGTAGTTTGTTAATCTATCATCAAAGGCAAGATATTTTCATTTGAAAATGTTGTTTGCCGCACTAGAATGCATATAGATTTATCTGATAAAAGCTTTACTTGGAACTTCAAAAAAACTAGAGAAACTGTAAGTGTTGTTGAAAACCTATGTCCTATACAAATGGGTGATGTGGATGTGAGTGGGAGATGGAAGGAGGTGGAGTTGAGGAGTGACATGCACAACGGATTAAATTTTAAGCTTTTTGTATCCAAACAACCCACAAAACACATAGTCAAGAATTCTACTCTGAAGACAAGGCCATCAAAATTATATGTGTGCGTGTGTGTGTGAGTGTGTGTGTGTTTTCAAAAGTGAAAATGTCCATGTCCCAGTTCATGTATAGAAATAAATTTTTAAATTCAACAGGATATCAGTTATGCTCATCCTTTATTCCTTCTAGAATAATAAACTGATATCCTGTTGAGTATATATATATATATATGTATATATATATATATACACACACACACACACACACACGTCACACATGCTTTTAGAACATGCAAACAGAAAAATGAAATAATTTAGCACAAAAAATAACGTGTACACAAATTATCATTCATATTATACAAATCTGCTTCAATGTTCACTTCAAACATTTAAATTTTTTTCTCATAAAACAGAAAACACAAAATGATTATATAAAAAACATGGGCTTAGTCTTCATCTTAAGTAAAATTTTTACAAATACATTTTACATGCTCTTACAACAATTTCCTTACAAAATGTATCATTTTAAATTATTATAAATTAAATGTAAAATACAATAAATCCCTATCAATCCAAACATAATTGTTTGAACTTGTTTTATACAGATTACAATAATTGAGAATCTGTATTAGGGAATACTGTAACATTTTTCCAAGAAATTATAATACACGAGCCTAAAATTTAACATTCTTTGAAGTTAGCAGCGCTTAAAGCTTGAGAAATTAATTACCGTATATACACACTTAAAAATCAAGTCAAACTGCAACAAAGATCCTGATCTGCAATAGCATAATGCACTTGAAGATCAGGTCTATGCTGTATGTTCTATGATTACTCCTAACAAACTGCACAGAGTCATACCTGCCAGCACATTATGCAATGGCAGATTTGGGTTTGTACAGTTTGCAGCTGGACTTGTCTTATACGCAAGTATTCAGTAGTCCTTCTGAATTGTTGTCCTTTCTCACTAGCTGACTGGTGACAGCTGAAATTTTGCTAGCCATTGGACTGTCAAAATTATAAAAACTATTAGTCCAACAGAAGATTTATTAGACTTGGGCTAAATGATTAATTTTGAGGCCTGATACAGAAACCAAGACATCTTGCCTAAGGTAGTCTGCATATTAATAGTACTGTAATTAGGGCAGACTGGATACTAATACTATTATAATTAAGGCAGACTGGATACAAATATTACTGTAATTAAGGTAGACTGGATATAAATATTACTTAATTAAATTAGTATGGAAATATTACTGCAATTAAGGCAGTCTGGATACTAATATTATTGTAATTAATGCAGCCTGGAAACTAATATTATAATTAAGGTAGACTGGATACTTTTATTATTGTAATTAAGGTAGTATGGATACAATTATTATTGTAATTAAGTTAGTATGGAAATATTGTTGCAATTAAGGCAGTCTGGATACTAATATTAATGTAATTAAGGCAGCCTGGATACTAATATTACTGTAATTATTGTTGTTGTTGTTGTTGTTGTTGTGGGGCTTAACGCCATTTTTCAGCACACGATAGGCTATACATGGCGGCCAGTATTAATGGTGGAGGAAGAAACCGGGAAATCCCCAGAAATAACCACCAACCCACGAGAAGCTACTGGCAAGCTTTCTCACATATCCACATTCTCCGAATCCTATACTCGAACCCACGCAGACAGAGGTGAGATGGCAGTGATTCGTAACGGAGAGCGCTTAAGACCACTCGGCCACTCGGGGCCCCTTACTGTAATTAAGGCAGTCTGGATAATAATATTACTGTTAATTAAGATAGCCTGGATACTAATATTACTGTCATTAAGACAGCCTGGATACTGATATTACTGTCATTAAGACAGTCTGGATACTAATATTACTGTCATTAAGACAGCCTTGATATGAATATTACTGTCATTAATACAGCATGGATACTAATATTACCATCATTAAGACAGCATGGATACTATAATTACTGTCATTAAGGCAGTCTGGATACTAATATTATTGTAATTAAGACAGCATGGATACTAATATTACTGTCATTATGACAGCCTGAACACTAATAATAATGTAATTATTGCAGCCTGGATACTAATATTACTGTAGTTAAGATGGCCTGGATAATAATGTAATTATGGCAGCCTGGATACTAATATTAATGTAATTAAGGTATTAATGTAATTAAGGTAGCCTGGATATTAATGTAATTAAGGTAACCTGGATACTTACTGTAATTAAGGTAGCCTGGATACTAATATTATTGTAATTAAGGTAGCCTGGATAATAATATTAATGTAATTAAGGTAGCCTGGATACTAATATTACTGTAATTAAGTTAGCCTGGATAATAATATTACTGTAATTAAGGTAGCCTGGATACTAATATTACTGTAATTAAGGTAGCCTGGATAATAATATTAATGTAATTAAGACAGTCTGGATACTAATATTACTGTAGGTACTGAGCTCATGTATATCTTGGTTAGTTTTGTTATTGTGACCTCTGTTTTGTGTGAACAATTGCATAAGCATGAAAATTATGCCCTTTACTTATATATTGCAAGTATGCATCTGCACAGATGCAGTTCTGCCACTGCCCAGGGCCCAATAAATTTCTATCCAGATAATTCAATTACTATTGAAACTTATCAACCTTCCTGAATTTTGTACAGAAAATTAATGTCTTTATTGTTATGAGCGTGTATCGTTGAGCTCAGCAAGAAAAGCTTCTAGGTAGGGAAACCAGGTTGCATTATATCCTTACATGCCAATAAAGAATACCTGATTCATGTTACCCTCACGATGTTCTTTCACAAATAAAGAATTCTAACTGCATTTCTGGTGTTTTTTTCCATTTTGTTTGTACTGCCATTGGTCAACTTTTTGCTTCGAATGTGACCCAGCTGTAACATCAACATTGTTTCATAATACAAAGACAACAGAATGAATAAGTGAAATAATGTACAACTATTTATATTATCTTACCTCTGAAAGTCTGAAATGATAATCCATATTTTCCTACAAAAAGGCTTGAAGCCATCTTGCCTCTAAAACCCCAAATATGGCAATCATTACCTACACACCCAACAAAGCCAAATCACTTAGACTGGTTCTGGAATTCAACTAATGAATACTATTATCTGAACTCTGGTTACATGTATGAAGACTGAACTTAACGAAATCCAAAATAAGGTTACCAAAGGGAAATATGCTACTGAATACAAACTAAAAGAACTTGTGAAATCACATGCTGGAGATGTTGACTGCTTTAACTGGAGTTTAGTTTACTGTAAAAGGGAAAACAATGATAATAAGCCACTGACCTTGACCATTGATCTTTCAATTTCAAAATCAAAAACTGTCTTTCTTATCTCACAAGCAAGGCATCTACAAAGTTTGGTAATGGCATGTGGTACAGAGTAGTTTTGCGGAAATCGTTATTTCTTATTAGAGTCCACATAGCCTTCATTTCAGGGAGATTTTATAAAACTATATATAATAAACAAGGAAATTCTTGATATGTGCAAGGGAGACCAATTTTTCTCAATTTGTGGTCAAAATTGGAGTCCAAATCAGGTAGTCTCCCTAATAATCACATGTATGCAATAATACTAAAAAGTTTACTTCATAAAGAGGAACAACTTTATAGTAGGCTTGATTACTGTAACGGAGCCATGGTAGCTCAGTTGGGAGAGCACTAAACTTGTAATCCAAGGGTCATGGGTCTGATACCCACCCAGGCAAGCCCAGGTTGGCTGCCTCAAAAAGTGTCCTTGGCTGGGCACTTGGCTCCCATCTCCTCGACAATATAGCCAATAATGTTTTGAAAATACCACTAAAACCAACAAAAATAACAAAATGATTATTGTTACATATATGCATTTGGGGAGTTCTTTTCATTTCCATATGATTTTTTACAAAATGTATACAAGAAAGTAGAGTTCTTGATATTTCTAGTTTTACTGACACTTTTGACCATATTTTTAGTCTGATTCATGAACATATCACTAGTTGCTGTTCTCCAACTGCTATGAATATTCAGACACCCAGTCTACAATACATTTAATATTATTAAACACCATTAGTTTTGGATGTGGCAGACAGAGGCTTGCTTTCATCATGATTCTGATCCTGTTCATGCTCCTCCTCCACAATGCCTTTAAGTTCATAAAGTGGAGTCCCTGATTCTTCCTCATCCTCACGAGCCCATTCCTGAACCTCTCCCTGAGCAAATATCAAGTAAAATATGGCACCAATCACATAAACTCCTGCTGCAATGTAGAATGCTATCAACCATTCACCTTGGGTTTTCTGCAACAACAAAAAAAGGTTATAAAATAGAATTTTTTTTATGTCTGCAAATGTAACATTGCATCCGAGTAGTTGCACAACAACATATTTGGAAGCAGAATCAAACATACATTATCACAAACACTAAATCATTGTGACTTTATGTCACTCGACATGATCAGATGCCAAACAGAATTACAGTTCTGACAATTTCTCAAGAAAATATTATCAGAAGTGTCAGAATTCATGTTTGAGGATTTTAGGATGCAAATGGTGGCTCTACTAGCACAAAAATATCCCTTACCAACTTACTGCATGTATTCATTAAAAAATCGAACCCAACCATACACTAAACAGACCCTGATCTACCATTGCAGAATGCACCAGTACATCTGGGTCTCTGTTAGGAATAATCAGAAGAAATAAACATAGAACCGGATCTGTTGGCATATGACAGATCAGGGTCTATGTTGTTTGCAGCTGGACTCCACTTGTAAGTAGAATATATGATAGTAAACGTGTTGTAACACTCAACTTGCAAAAGTGAAGTCACTGCTAATGTACTCTAATCCCAAATTCAAAAGTGTTATCCCCTTCTCTGAACTACAACAAGAGAACATGTGAAATCCGAAATTTTCATCAGGGCTCTATGGTTGAAAGTTCCACAAAAGAGTTTTGTTTTCTTAAAAATTCTCTTGATTTATCTCATTATAATGAGCCAATTTGCCTTGCTACATTAAGTTAATTTGTCTTGCTACACTGAGCCAATCTGTCTTGCTTCAATGAATCAGTTTGTCTTGCTTCAATGAGCCAATTTGTCTTGCTTCAATGAACCAATATGTCTTGCTTCAATGAGCCATTCATCTTGCTACAATGAGCCAATTTGTCTTGCTGGAATGAGCTACAATGAACCAATTTATCTTGCAACAATAAGTCATTTGCCTTGCTACAATGAGTGAGTTTTTATTGTGACAATGAGTCAATTTGTCTTGCATATGAAAAATTAAGAAAATACAATAAGTAGAGCTATCAACTTACACCCAGATCTGCCACTGTATCAAACAACAGCATGTCTATGTCTCTGTATATAATGATTACAGTAGGCACATGCTGTTTATCAGCAAACACAGTAACCAATATGAATGAAATGCTTACATTGGGAGTGATAGCACCAACAACATAAGGAGCGATGATGCCAGGGAAACTGGCCCCCATGTTCGTGAAGCCAAACACTGTGCCAGCATACTTTGGAGCAATATCGCCATGATTGATGAAAAACGAGGCAAACTGGAATCCACAGAATCCCATAGACAGTGTTAGTAGTGCTATTGCTGCCATCTGGCGATTACAGTCCATGTACCCTGTGATGACAAGGAATATTCCTGGGATAATAGTGCCTGAAAAAGAAAAGAAATACACAACATGAATGTATTGCACAATAAAATCTGCTTAGAAAGAAAATCTAAGGAACCAATGAAAACTATGTCCTTTGTCAACAGATTTCCTGTATCTAGAGGTTAAACATAAAACTGAAATTAACAGTATGTTCAAAAATATTTGCCTAAAATAAATAATAAAAGTCGTCCTTTATGTGGAGGTGTCTGCTAAGACAGGTTTCCTATACCATGCATGCCTCCTAAAGGGTGATCAACCAGACTGCATACTTACTTATGAATGAATCTTGACCAGACTGTACAACTTGTCAGCAGCCACTGAATGTTTGTTAAGTGTACCATAACACCTGATTTTCATGAATGCTGCTGTTATATAAATGCAGTCATGATTGACCACTAACTGAAGGCAACCATCAGGCATGATTTTTAGGCAAAATACGGGGTTTAGAAAATAAAAGCAAATTGAAATTTTTTTACCAAACTGCTCATGCAAATTTGACTGACCATAATGCCAAATAAAAGGGGTCAGCCAGCACATCATAAAATAAATTATCTTACCTCCAGCATGATTCATCCCAAACATGAAGAAAATCTGCATGTGGTTTAGGAAATACAAGCAAACAAAAACTGTAACCCATAAAACAACTTATTATCCTACGATAAAAATAAAAAGGAAGCATCTATAGAATGAACTGTCTCAGCTTCATAATCATTCATGCCAAGTATAATGAGAATCTATCAAGGAGTTTTGGCAAATGAAGGAGTTAAATACAAACAAAAATCTTGAACCAAAACTGTAACAAACTGTAGATGATGATGACAATGAAACTGTGCTTGGAAAAGTGACTACATCATGCATCCCACTAATGTAGATTTAAAAAAATGTAGTTTACTTAAAATATTGGTCAAAACAAGTTATATAAACTGCACTCCCTCATAAAGCAAAAGATTTACTCTGGTGATATACCATCATAAGCTTCTTAATGAAGTTCATGTAAAAAAACGTTCATTGTCACTACTGGGAAGACATTGCAGTCGACAAGAATGTGTCCAACTGTCAGTGGTCACAGGCAGGATAAGCACTCTGGATGAGGTTCACTCTTCAGGAAGTATGCATGTGACAGGTATGTATAGGCACTCTGGATGAGTTTCACCCTTCAGGAAGTATACATGTGACTGGTATGTATAGGTACTCTGGATGAGTTTCACCCTTCAGGAAGTATACATGTGACACGTATGTAAAGGTACTCTGGATGAGGTTCACCCTTTAGGAAGCATATATGTGACAGGTATGTATAGGCACTCTGGATGAGGTTCACCCTTCAGGAAGTATGCATGTGACAGGTATGTATAGGCACTCTGGATGAGGTTCATCCTTGAGGAATTATGCATGTGACAGGTATGTATAGGCACTCTGGATGAGGTTCACCCTTGAGGAATTATGCATGTGACAGGTACATATCTCCTATATGCAACTGGCACAGTACCACCTAATCTCTGGATTTTGTTCCATATGAGGGTTGCCCCTCTCCAATGATCAGTTTGAAAATCTGAAGCTGTGTGTGGAGCCATTTGTCTACCTATTTTACCCAGCATACTGAACACGCTAATTTATACTGTATTCGAAGTCAGTATATGGAATCTTCCAGCACAGCTCTGGCTGCTTGGTCATTTGTTACCTTAACATCAATGTACTAGACAGCCAACAGTAGAGAATACTTTTTCTGCATTGTTTTAGGTCATAGGTAATTAATTATTTTATCAGCTAAAGAAGTAGTCTATGCATGGTAGTATATAAAATATTGTATATCAAAGAATGAAGATTGCTTACTGGCTGAAAATAATTACTGGAATAATTTTTCAAAAGATGCCTATGTATGGGTAAGTTGTACATAGTAGCTGAACTGAAAGATAAATCGTTGTAAATGGGGAGATCTCACCAAGATGAATTTTGATAGTGGACACCTACAAGGGCATTCTTCTCAAAAACAAGGTGTCATCATTTAAGAGTTTCATCTTCAATAGCTTGTTTATAGGATGTTTTGTTGATCTTACTACAAAACACAGTAATTTTCCCAAATATTAACAATATGGTTTGTGGAAAATGAATCAGTTGTCTGTACCCATAAGCAAACAATGTTCATAACAGGTTCTGGATATAAATGGGTTGTCAAATCTGAGGTTTTACATGAATTTCACTGTGAAAAGGGAATCTGAAAAGATGAAATTTGTTCTTTGAGAAAGGAAATTTTGTAGTAAATTATGTGTCTGAAAATACATGCTTGATCATATTAATGTTAGAAATTAATTTCTGCTATGTTGTGAATCCAGCCCTCACACAGATGTGAAAACATCATTTTTTTTATACACAATATAGACATAGTGAAGAAACTCACAGATTTGCTTCCATTATCCTGCTAGGTGGCAAACCAAGAACCCGGATACCATCAGTTTTTAACTTCAGCAATCCATGAGAGTGGATGCTCACATTTGCAGTTATGGGTGGGAAGGTATATTTCAAAGAAACACCTTTCTGTTACAAAATTTCTTTTCTCCTTCAATTACATTACCCACACACATTAACATTAGGAAAATAGTTACGAGGAGAAAGAAATGTTCAGCATCCAACCTCTACCAAAGTCACCCTATAGGAGCATAATGTTGTTGTTGTTGTTGTTGTTGTTGTAGTGTTTAATGCCATTTTTCAGCACAGGATAGGCTATACATTGCAGCCATTATTAATGGTGGAGGAAGAACCCAGGAAAACCCCAGAAAGAACCACTGACCCACAAGAAGTTACTAGCAAGCTTTCTCACATATCCACATTGGCCGAATCTGAGACTCAAACCCACGCAGACAAAGGTGAGATAGTAGTGATCTGTAACAGTGAGCACTTTAGACCACTCAGCCACTCGGGGCTTTAGACCACTTGGCCACTCGGGGCCCCAGGAGCTCTAATAAAAGAATGAGCTCTAACACTTACTAACACCACCGAAACAATGTGTGCAAGGAAGGACTCTGTGAATTCCTTCGTATGGCACTTGCTTATTGTCCTTTCTCTGCGATGGCTGTTAGCAATGACAGGTCAAGAAAGGAGCCAGGACTGATTGCTGAAGGGACAACTTCTGTGACACCTGTTTTATAACTTCTTCAATTTTACCCCCAACATGAGGAGAGAGCCGAAAGGGAGAGAGCTCTGTCATGTGGCATGGTGCTGTTTGAGCACCAACAACCACAGACAGTGTCCTGTCTAACTAAGTACAAATTGCAGGTAGTGGCTACAGCATTCACCATCATGTGGTGTGCTGCCCTATTTATCACCTTGGCGATGTGACTCATTGCATCCCAAGAATAGTCATTTCTTGCATTTAGCTTCAAATGATAAATGGCCATGGATGCCAGATTGATATAGGTTGCAATCAAAATGACATTCCTAACCAATTTTGAAGTGGCATTGAATACTTGCTTGTGAAAGTGTGGGGCAGACATATTAAAGCCACAAGATCTGTATTAACAGCCAAATGATCCATATCCAACGTGGGAGCTTCAATGTGGTAAATATTGGTACCCATCCCTTTCCAAATTGGTGAAAAAGTGGCTGGTAGCTGACTGGATAAGAAATACACCTTGTAATTGCCTGGATGGCATATTTTCTCAGAAAGGCATCTAGAAATTTCTGCAGTCTTGGGATTCTGTTGGAGAAATCTAAACGAGATGTTCATCCACATCATCAGCACCCACAGAATCTCTAACATTGTTGGCTTTATTCACTGCTATAGGTTAGAAGACATTTGGTAGAAGATGGTGTTCTAAAGATCACCTTGACGTCACTTGGAAACTAAATTCTGTATGCTCCAAATGATTGTCAACTTGGGGAGCATCCTCATGCTGTGAAGAAGTCCCCAGGTAGTACATACCTCATGGTAATGACAATACGGTATCTTCAGCTTGTAAATTAAATGACCTGCCTGTGGGAATGGCCAATAGGAGCTATCTAGACGAGTTTTGAACTGGACTTGCATTTAATAAGTGTTCCATGCCAAAACTGACTACTGGTCTGGTTTGACCAGCTGGCTGGCTAGGTATGGCCAATGCAGTCATTTAAATCAGTGTGGCTATAACGGTAGGCTGGATTCCCAGGTCTTCATGCACAGACAGCAATGACAAAGCCAGTTCAACTGGCTGGCCAGACAGCTGACATATTGGTTGGTATAGCTAAGAAATTCATTATAGGATATTGCTGTTAATGGCATCGGTTGGCAGAGTCATGTACTGTGCTTGTACCTGGATGACTGCACAGTACAGTTAGCAGCTGGAACACTATACATTGACATAGGAAACATTTGATGACCAGGTTGGTCAGCAAGGTCAGAAACACCCATAAATGCCCTTTATTTTCTTCAAATCAAAAAAGGTAGCTGGACTCTTCCCCAGAGGGTTGCCCAATAGAAGCAAAATCATCACTGCCACTGGTCAACATTCTGGATGACAGTGCCTTATTAATAATACTGATGATTCAAAATCTCCATTGCAGTTACATGGCAAAGTCTCCACAGGTGAAGGTGTTGCATGGGTAGGGGGAGGAAGCTTAGCTTTCTTAGCAGGTGGAAGAGGTGGGGTCTCCATGTCCCTAAAGCTCTGCATTGAATCCGAGTCTGGAATTAAGCTTAAGATGTCAGGTTTAAATCCTACCATCAGCGGACCAGCCCGAGTCAGCTATTGTGGTGTGTCCATGGGCAAGGCACTTTACTCCAAATGCCTTGGCATTAAATAACCTATTTGTGTTGCTGTGCCTTAAAACAGCAAACCAAACTGCCTCTTTTCTCTCTGCCCTGAAGCTGCTCAGCTAGGACTATGGACGTGTCTTCAGTCCAAATGGAGCAGACATTACGTCTCTAACAACGAACATTTCTAACAAGCCAGACATGTGTCAGTTATCTTCACGTGACATTCTTCAGATGTAGACCTGAATGATAACAAAGATAAAGTGCAAAGATAAATGTATGCATAGGTGAAGTTATGAGACTATGTACAAGGAAAAATTACAACAAAACCTGTGAAGTCAAACTGAGCAAAGTGACCAATCAGATCACAAAAGAGATAAAACGAAATCTGAATAATTATATAAATAGTCAAAAGAAATAATGTTCAAATAGGTGAACTCATATTTCTGAGATATTCTATGAATTGTCAGAATGTGATGGCATGTGGCTACCGTGTTATCACATACAAAGTGGTAACAAAGCGTGAAATACCATTAAATGCATCATGAAATGCAAAAACGTAGAATATACATTACGTTTATACTTACTATACCATCAACAAAACAAGGTGCATGGGCTAAAACAGATTTAAAATCCAAAGGAGACCTGTTGATAGTGCATATAGTGATGAAAGTTAATAAAAAAGCTGACAGCATCATTCATCTCCACCAAGAGGGATAAGGGGAGCAAACCTAGAAGAGTTGCTTCCCATTATATATTTCTCTCTCTCTCTCTCTCTCTCTCTCTCTCTGTGTATGTATGTATGTATGTGTATGTATATATATATATATATATATATATATATATATATATATATATATATATATCCACATCAATAGGAAGGCTGGATTCCTGAGGAAGCAAGAAATTGTTAACCTAGTCAGGTAATGTATTTGACAGAAATTTCAATGTAATTCAAAACTTTTAATTACAGCTGAAATTTCAGCAGAAAAAATGAATATGTTATACAGTAACGAGCTGATGCTGTACATTTTCTAAACATGAAATTGATGTTTCTTACCAATGCATGCGCAGAGTTTTCGTGTCCAGACAATGGAAAGAATTTCACGAGAGATGAGAAGATCAGCAAACTGCCCCGCCACGATGACCATCACCCAGAACACCAGGTAAGGAATCATTGAAAACACACCATTCTTGAAAGAGAGAGAAGGAAAAAGAACAATTAAACATTTGTTTTCCTGTTTCTTTTCACAGTAGATATGTTTTATTGTATATTAATGTTTACATATTCACACATGTTTTTTCTCTTTAACATTTTTGACAGCCACTTTTGTGGTTTAAGGTCAATAATAATTTAATTAATGCAACACAAGATCCTTCAGTGGCTATTTAATTCATTTCTCTATGCTCAGAGGTTATTGTAGAGGTATAACCAACCTGATTCAAAACCCTGTAATTAATATTCTCTCCAATAATAAAAGCTAGTATTTTGCATGACTTTGGTCAAGGTTATATATAAGTGATGTATGTTATGGAAGAAACAAATTCAAAATTCTTCTATCTCTTGGTGACTTCACGCTTGTCTGATCCAACCAAGAATGCAATCGTATCCATGTATAGAACCTGGATCTCAGAACAGTAGTTACACACTTGCTTTGTATCTCTGCAATCCCAGGTGGATCCTGGAGATGGCATATATGAGACACATGTTTCACAGCAAAGATCATGGTCTCCTGTGAGTATTTCAATTCTCCTCCACTTCAAAGACCCACCTAACTCCTGAAAGTACTGTGTTCCCTTATTGTAATACTACTGGGGATGGGGCTGCCCAAAAAACTGTGCAAAGCTATAAATGAGGTCACCTTAAATGGAGGCATATTCACCATCAAAAGTATATTCATCCCAAAAATGGGATTTAAGGCTATATCTGTTACAAGGGACAGCACTTTACAAGTTTTTTAACATGAGGGACTGAAGTCACACAACCATGGTACTTTAAGTTGTAAACATTTTTCCACTTTTTCAAATAGAGTTGAACTTTTACCATAGTGTCTCTGGTGCTGGAGTGCATAATAGTAACATAAAAGATCACTGCAAATAACATGGTTTGGTTCAGTGTTAAATATTATGTACAATGAAGTCACACGGAGGTTCAGTCCTGTATATGCACACTGGAAATCACATGGTTTGGTTCAGTCCAGTATAAACACACTGGAAGTCACATGGTTTTAAGAGTCACATGGTTTAGTTCAGTACTACATGAACATACAAGAAGTCATATCGTTTGGTTCAGTTCTGTATAAACACACTAGAAGTCATATGGTTTGGTTCAGTCCTACATAAACACACCGGAAGTTACAAGGTATGGTTCAGTCCTACATAAAAACACACAAGTCACTTTGGTTTGGTCCAGTCCTACATAAAACACACTGGAAGTCACACAGTTTGGTTTAGTCCTAAATAAACACATTAAGAGTTACATGGTTTGGTTCTGTCATACATGAACACACTAAAAGTCACATGATATGATTCAGTCCTATATATGGTTCAGTCCTATACAAACACACATGGTTTGGTTCAGTCCTACATAAACACACTAGATGTCACATAGTTTGGTTCAGTCCTGTATAAACAAATAGGAAGTTATATGGTATGGTGAAGTCCTAGATAAGCATGCTTGAAGTCATAGTGTTTGGTTCAGTTCTATATAAACACACTGGAAGTCACATCGTTGGCTCAGTCCCATAAGCACAGTGATCTGAGAAATCCGATCAGTCACTCTTTTACAGCTGAAGACTGAAATCTCTTGGGAAGCTAAATACAAAGTAACTTGTTCGAATGACTAGTAGCAGACCTGAATAAAGCTTGCTATCAAGTAATACTAATTGGTAGAAATTAAGAGATCCTGAAAAGGCTGTCTATAAATATCAGTGTTAGGGACATATACAGGGGTTAAGTGGTTTAAGTGGAGCACTGCTGGATTCTTTAGTCCTCATGTATGCATTCCAGGTAAGTGTAAAAATTGGGGATTGGACTGTGTGACTTGGGATCTGTGACTGAAAAGTAACAGCTTTCCTTTTCCTGATAGTGTTTTAATGCTGGCATGCACTAGGAAAATCATATTTGCATCTCTAACAAGCAGTCTGGTTTTGTGGATCATTCATATGCATATTTAGTTTTAAATTATCATTCTATCCTAAGAAAAAATTAGAGTATGAAAAGTTGTACATTTTAAACATTGTTAGAACTTTTGTACAAGTATAAAATATATAAACTGTAGTGTAATTCCCCAATAACAAGCCTAACCTAGACGAGAAACACCTCTTGCAATTTCACAAAAATTATACTGATACAACTGCTCAACCCACTCATCACATTTATGAAGATACAAGGACACCATTGTGTAGTTCTATTATTAATTACTGAAAATGAACAAACATGCCCAATTACATAATGCATCAAAAAATGACAGGATCTGGAATAAAAAAAAGTGCTCACCGACTGGATGTCGAATTTCAGGACTTCCTTCATGTAAGTTGGCATTTGTGTCAGTAACATATAGGCACCATAATTTCCACAGGCATTTGTCACAAGGATTGCCCAGACAGGCAAAGATGTGAAAATCTTCAACCAAGGTTTGGCGGCATGCTGTGTATAAAGGAGTTAATATATCTTGAATACTCATTTTTTTGCATCATTAATATTTTAAGACAAGTCAGCGACTTAAATAGATACTGTTACAGCCGTATGTCAATTATCAGTATTATTACTGTCAATTAAGTCAACTATCAGTATCTATGTTGCCAATTATGTCAATTACCAGTACCAGGATTCTCAATTATGTCAATTATCAGTATTAGTATTGTCCATTAAATCAATTACCAGTATTATTATTGTCTTTTATATCAATAATCTGAATTAGTATTGACTATTATGTGAATTATCAGTATAAGTATTGCCAATTATGGCAATTATCAGTACGAGCATTGTCAATTATGCCAATTATAAGGATAAGTATTGTCAACAATGTCAACTATCAGTACTTGTATTGTCAATAATTATCAGTATTAGTATCATCTATTATGTCAATTATCAGTATTAATATTATCTATTATGTTCAAAATCAGAATGAGTATTGTCTATTATCTGCATCATCAGTAGGTGTATTGTCAATTGTATCAATGATCAGTATTAATATTGTCAATAATGTCAATTATCAGTATATGTATTATCAATAATGTCAATCATCAGTATTAGTATTGTCAATAATATCAATTATCAGTATATGTATTATCAATAATGTCAATCATCAGTATTAGTATTGTCAATAATGTAAATTATCATTATTACTAGGATTGTCAATAATGTCAATTATCAGTATTAGTATTGTCTGTTATGTAAATTATCAGAATTAGTGTTGCCTCTTATGTGAATTATCAGTACATGTATCATCTATTATGTCAATTATCACAATTAGTATTGTCTATTATGTGAATTATTAGTATAAGCATAGTCAATTATGCCAATTATCAGTATAAGTCTTGTCAATAATGTCAATTATCAGTATTAACATTGTCTATTATGTCAATTATCAGTATCAGCATTGTCTATTATGTCAATTATCAGTATTAGTATTGTCTATTATGTCAATTATAAGTATTAACATTGTCTATTATGTCAATTATCAGTATTAGCATTGTCTATTATGTCAATTATCGTATTAGTATTGTCTATTATGTCAACAATCAGAATTAGTATTGTCTATTATGTCAATAATCAGTACAAGTATTGTCGATTATGTCAATTATCAGTATTAGTATTGTCAATTATGCCAATTATCTATCAATACAAGTATTGTCAGTTACATCAATTATCTGTATAGGTATTGTCAATGATGTCAACTATCAGTATAAGTATTCTCAAAAATGTAAATTATCAGTTTTAGTATTGTCAATAATGTCAATAATCAGTTTTAGTATTGTCAATAATGTCAATTATCATATTAGTATTGTCAATAATGTCAATAATCAGTATTAGTATTGTCAATAATGTCAATAATCAGTACCATCCTAGTAAATTCAATCTGTTGTGCATTTAAATTCCTTATTTTAATTTGAAATAAAATTTTCACAAATATAATGACAGTGATAAAAACTTAATTCAACTGAATAAACCTCTATCACCTGGTCAAAGTGACACACTTCCACAAAGCCCACACAATCTTCATAGGGTACATGAAATTGTTTTCTCCAGTTTTCTTAGAATAACTTTAAGGTATTAGAGTATTTGCAATCTGTTTTATCTTTCTGACACTCACCCGTTTTTTCGTTCTCTCCTCATCAGTCATCTCATGCATTCCTAGACTTTGCTCAATGTAGCGCTTTTCTATTGGCTTTATCCGTGGCATCTCTGCAGGAGTATTGCGTGCAAAAAATAAAAAAAACAGAGACCACAGAAACCCCAAACCACCTGTATAGAAAAAATGGAAAAAGTGTAATTTTGATTAAGAAAAATGATGCAGTTGGATGCACAAAAAAGATTTATCTAAACACAAAAATTATAGTAAATGCTTCATGCCACATTTACAAACACAGGTGAGATAAATTTTATTATATAAATAACATTTCATTATCATGCTGCAAAGAAGTCAAATTAAAAGATGGTCAACTGAGCCAAACAAAACTGGACAACAGGCCAAAGTTATTACAGCCCCTTCTAACATGAGTCCCTCAAAAGGGTTTCCACTCTGCAGTCCAACATAGAATTTCCATCAATTCAAGATAGGACTATTTCTTGCTACTTAACTGCCAAGTGTTGAAATCATATGTGATATTCCTGAGTGATACAATTTTCAAATTAACCACTGTGGCAGCCATACTGAATGTAAGATTGGTGCCATTTTCATTTAGGATACAACCAGACACCATAGCAGTCATACCAAGATTTTCAAGATGGCTGCTTTGGTGGCCATACTGCATATCTAGCATCAAAATTTTTATTTAGGACTAACTATACCCTGGGATGAATGTGTGTGTAAAGTTTCATGACAATCCTCCAGGCAGTTTAGGAGTAGTGATATTGGATGGATGGATGTCAGACATCAGGTGACAGTCAATAGACAGGTCATCCTATCAGCTCCTCTGGTCTATAATAATAAACTCATTGATAATCAAAAGAAATTTTTGTAGTTTTTACAAAAATGTAACTGTCCATGGTCACAAATTTCTTACTGCAAAACATGTTTTGAAAGACCATCCCTTTTGCCAACCAAACTTTTTCTCTCAAAACAGATGTTTCATTAGAGGTAATTCTAATATGGCACTGGTATATGTCAATGAAAAATACGACTGTTAATGACAGGTGTTCTTTAAAAAAAGTTACTGGTCTTTCAAGCGAGGTTTTCCTTTATTTCGAGTTTCACATTAATTAATAAATTTATATCCTGGCATTGTTAACTTTCACAATGTCAAAGTAACGTTTGAAGTCATTAACTACTTTGATTTACCACATATACTAGAATACAAGCCAAATCGAACTGCAAACATCACAGATTTAAATTGGCGAACACATAAAATGCTGGTGAATCAAGGCTTATGTTGCCAGGGTTGCATACTGGCAGAAGTGGGCATATGCCCCAAGTGAAAATGAAAAAAGACACGACCAATTTAGTGATAAGGGGGCAATTTTTTTCTAGTAAAATACATTTCTTCAATAATACTTACCAATCACAATACCTTAGGAGCTGTTACTACCTCGCAAATCCATCGCGAGCTTACCTCGCAAAGCCATCCTTCCCAAGCTAACCAAGCTCAAAGTTATCTGCTCACAAAGGTGGCAGCTACAGAGTGATCTACAACTGATACTGGGATTTGCGCTAAATCCCATGAATACTTCAGATAAAATGAAGTGGAGGACACACTCTCTTTATGGATGTAACTGCAAAGAGGCTGTATGTGTATTGTGATCAGGTAAGTATGATCAAAGAAACATTTAACAAGAAAAAAAAAAGAAAAAATTTCTTCAAATACGTTACCCAATCATAATACCTTAGAAGAATAGGTACGAGGTGGAGGGAGATACTTTCATTTACCCCCGACAGAACATATCCAGTCCCTAAGGTATGTGAGACAACTTCTATATAACCCAACTGGAGAACAGACACCTTATGGACAACTTCTATATAACCCAACTGGAGAACAGACACCTTATGGACAACTTCTATATAACCCAACTGGAGAACAGACACCTTATGGACAACTTCTATATAACCCAACTGGAGAACAGACACCTTATGTTGAGGAGTGACTTCAAAAAGGGAAAAATTTTAGAAACACTGTACAGGTTAAACTGATCCGTGAAAATGCCTGTATAACCTGGGTTCATGAAACGAGACAAAGCTTGATCTTCCTGTGGCTGATACTGTATGATCGATTGTGGTTGTGACCCATTACAATCAGAGGCATATGGCAGAATCCAATCGTGATGAAACAGGACCCTCTTGGTTGGCATGAAATTGTCCAGTTCCTGAGATTGGGATGGGGTATGGGATATTGACATGCAAAATGGTAAGTGAGACTGTTTGTTTGCACATTATCTCCCAAGTGATATAGTGTTGAACTCTAGTGTGCAAACTGATGATGTTCTCATCCCTTATGGTGCACCTCTATGCCTTTCCCTTTAGCTTCACACTGACTTCCATCAATAATATGCAAGTCTGACATGTTATTCATAGATTGTCAGCTGGAGTAAGCTACTCATGTAGAGTAGTTGTCAGTCAGATCTTGCCCATGGTCTATATCTATAAGACAATATATACAGATGTAGTGAGGCAGGCATCCTGCTTTATGAATTTGGTAGTGTCTGTGCCGAGATACATACAATGACAACTGCATTTAACATGGCGCACATAGCTGCCCTATCAGCACTGGAGCATTGATGTTAACCCTTTACCTCATTTAAACACCTTTGGATGCCTCTACCCCATTCTCATGTAAGCGCCTTTAGACGCCTCTACCCCATTCTCATGGAAGTGCCTTCGGACACCTCTATCCAATTCACATGGAAGTGAGTTTGGATGCCTCTATGCCATTCTCATGGAAGCTGTAAACATCAGCTATTTTGAGCTTGTCTTCGTAGCACCATCTATGGGGAAATCCCCCTATTAAGTACTATATTCATTGATTAGAATGACCATTATGTCAGATCATGTGGTGGTTGTTCAAGCTCTAGTCATAATCTGCTATTTAAAGTAACTGGGCTGGATTTTCCATTCTCCAAAATGGAGGCCATGGATTTTGTTCAGTACTTTCTTGAGCTTGCACAATTAGAATCACAACTATGGAAGCTTCAATAACTTAGGTAAAGATTCTGATGTTGATGCAGGCAACAGTGAGTTTTTAATAATTTATAAAAAATTCAGATGATTTAGTGATGTAGACATAGACAGAGAACTTATAAATTTTGAGTATGAGAAATAGTAGCTATAGTTGGTCACACGGCTTCACTGGCTTGACGGTGAACGAGTTCTCTCAAGATTTTAAAGCAAGTAAAAAATTCTTCAGTGCAAAATAATTATACAGCTATAACATGCAGATTTTAATCTTAAATCTTTCCATACATAATAGACGTGTACCAAAAATGTAAAATGGTTCAAACCGATAACATGTACTACACTGCTATAATAGTTAACTGGCAGGCCTATGTGTATGGAGTCAAATAGGTAACTGGTGTTCAATTTATACAACACTGCACTGTGTAACTTTGGTATATGTATATCAACCGCCTACAAAGCCATGCGCTCTATGAAGTAAGGGTTAGTACTTACAAAGTGGACACTAAAGTGTCAATTCTAACAAAAGTTACCTGTAGGAAAGGCCAACTGACTGCCTGTACAGTTAAAATCACCAAAACATCACTTACAGTAACTATGAAGTAGACACTATGACTAAACAATGCATAGAAAACTTACCTGTATGTATCCAACCATGATAGAAACGTACAGCAATATAATTGAGCTTTCTATAGTACATACTATACATGCACATAACAATGCACTGAAATAACATTACTGATACTTATAATGTGGATGCTGTAATATTAATTGATTGACAATATTACCTGTAGGAAAGGCCAAATAACTGCCTATACAGGTAAAATCAGTAGAGTGCTATGTATATAACTATGAAATGTACATTAAGACTAGATTAATATAGAAAACTTACCTTATGTATTCAACAGTATCAGAAATTATACAGTGATATATGTTACAAATATGTAATTAAATTGCTTCTGTGTTAGTTTTAAAATTCTTTTTTATTTTATTTTTGTTTCATTACATTTTATTGTAATGATTATTTTCAAGGGATTCGATACTTTTTCCAGTAAATTCAGTTTGTATAGAATGTAAAATGTATTACATTAGCTCTATTTTTAGCTCACTCTGGTTCATAGATTTTGTAAACACCAAGTGAAGACGATTGGCTATTGCCAAGGTCATTTCAGCCTGTGTGTTAGCTGAATTGTAACAGCCTTTCTTTTTTATATATTTTCAGTGTGAGAATTTGGTTCTTAGATAGGGCTATTCTTGCATACGTGATAAATGGCATTTTTTTTATTACGCTGTTCAATGTTAAGAGATCACGTGACCCATCATGTGGGATTGAAATGACGTTCTGGTTGGGTTTAATACTGATATCTCAGTAAAATTTCGACAGTCGTATTCCTACAGCTCAGAGCTCAAGGTGTTTCTTCTATTGTTGTTGCCAAATTGTTTTTGAAGTGCATCTGTTTTTTAGAATTAATAATTTATTCTCTAGAAGACTAAACAAGTGTACTTTTTTATAAAACATTCTGGGGCAAAGAAATTCAGTGGAAATTTATTCTGGAATTCTATACGGAAACATAAACTGTGATTCAATCGAGGATCTGTTACCATCAGTACGGACATCATCTGACGTCATCGCCTCCATATTGGAATTTCATCGAGATTCGAACCCGGATTTAATTAGAGCTGTTTAGTGATAGGACTTATTTTTTTAAATCTTAGGATTAAATTTTGGATTATATTCACAAACCGTAAGTCCTATTTTCTATTTTTTACATTGTTTTCTAGGGAAATAAATTATTTTGTTAAAATTTACAAAGCTTGTTGGCTTCACTCTTTTCTCTTGTTACCTTTGTACAAGCCTACACGTAACATATAATACAAGTTTTCTATATCACACACAAGACCTGCACCAAGTTAAATACAGCTATAGCAATGTGAGAGGTGCAATCACGACCCGTGCAGGTATGTACAAAGGCCACCTAAGTGTGTAAGGACAGCAAAAGTGAAGACATTGAAATGCTAGAAACTTTGTTGTCAAAGAGATAAAGAACATAAAAGTTTGAAATTTAAAAAATGGAGGATACTTCCCTTTAAAGAGAACAACTTGCTTTAATGTATGACACGCCCACATTACTTGCATGTAGATTGAGAGGCCTCTCTGTATATAGAGTGTGCTACTCAGCATGAGCAGAAGAAGCAACTGAAGTGTTCAGGGACCTGGCATCAATCCGTCTCAAGGGGAGATCACTCTAACTGCCACCAAGATGGGCAGACAACCTTTAGCTTTAAGGTTGTGCGACAGTAGTAGTTCTTCTAGGGTATTATGATTGAGTAATATATTTCGAAAACAAAACAAACTTCAACAGATTCAAACAGAGCAATAGCATTTATAATAAGAGAATTAAATGGATATCATGTGTTCTGTATATTACAGATTCAAACACAGCAAGTATAATAAGTGTATCAAATGCATATCATGTATTCTGTGAGTGCATTGTGCAGTAAGAGATCTGGGTCTATGCCATACAGTTAGTAGCTTGGCATGAGGTATATTCAAGTCACAATGGAAGCACAAAATAATTCTCCCATGACAAATGATGCCCACCACAGGACATTTTGATAAAGTGACACCAAATGAGTGAGACTACACATTAATATGTCTCTGAAAGCAGACAATAAGTATCAAAGGAAATGATTAAGAGTAATGGCTTGTATAACCATGATTGTTGAGTATCTGTCTAGAATTAGGCAGCTGCACATTCTTCCCTTCTGTCCTGTAGCAAAAAGACAGACAAGCTTACCTATTATGTAAAATACAGATGCCCATCCTCCGTCAAATCCATAGGCACATAAAAATCCAGCTATAGGGAAGGTCAAGGCATTTCCTAATTGGCAACCTACAAAATATAAAAAAAATACATGAAGGAAAAACTGTATGACATGTTCTTATACCATATTTATACAATTTTAAATAATTTTGGACAAACTTTTACTTAAGAAAGCTTACTTTGGTAACAAGCCCAATTTCAACTTTACCTAATATTTATAAGCTCAGCAGCTCCCACCCCACCAACACAGCACAAAAGACTAGTTGATGGTGTAAGAATTCTATCAAAAGCCCAAGCTTGATGACAGCCTCTCCCCAACTTTACAAAAGTTTGGCAACTTTTTAACCTACTGTACAAACTCTAATACAAGTCGTGCCCAACTCCAAAACTGCACAGACCCAGGCCTGCCATCACATTATGCATTTTCTTTGGAATAAACAGTAGAATAAACAACACTGACCCTGATCTGCTGGTACATTATGTGATTGCAGATCAGTCTATGTTGTCTGCAGTTGGACTCCACTTATAAGTGAGTAAGATTCGTTGAGAGATAAACCGGCATACCCCCCACCAAAATAACCCATTTATCTAAATATTCACATGGGGGCTCAATAGGGCTTAACACAATAGAAATTATGTAAAAGACAGACATTTATATAATAAAAACACAGTATAGAGAATTCTGACTTGTTTCTTTACGGTTCTTTTATTGACATGTAAATTTTACCTAATCATTCACAAAGTTAACATAAATTGTACTTTGTGAGCGATTTGGTAAAATTTACACATCCATAAATACCCAACCATGATCATTTAATCCTTATAATTCCAATTTACTTCCCTTCTCTGTCATCGGATCAGCAGATTTCATCAACAAAAACATTCACTTTTATGTAGATCCAAGTTTTCTTTCATTAGCCTCTTAACTGCAACAGAATACATTACATAGCCCAATCTTCGTTAGCCAAGAGTCGTCAATTCTTTATATGTTAAAGTGTCATAGTGGGTCAAGCCAGTGATATATTGTTATGATCATTATTTTAATATATAAAAAAATGGTTAATGCTGTTTAAAACAGGCTATTCTTTATTTCTAGAATTACGTTTGCATATGGCACATGTTACTGTAGCATTTGTTGTTACTTTCTATGCATTTCGATCTTTCAAAATCAAAATCATGTCCATTTTTAGTGAGATCCCTTGCTTGACATATGACCCTGACCTTTAATAACAGCTACTGAAAACTTGTCGAGGCGACATGCAACAATTTCTGAAGATTGGCTTCTAAAACCTGCCATATGCCTTCTTCTGCAAAAGGGGTGAGTGTTGGAGTGCAGGAAGGTCTCTGCAACTACATTGTTTTAAATTTTTAATCGTCTTTTTATATCTAGGATTTATAAATTGTACTTGGAAATCACAGGAGTGGGGGGGGGGGCTTCTTGTTGTTATTATTAGGGTGTAAGGCACTGATATAGATAAAACTTCACATCAAATGACCTGGAAACAGGGAACCAAAATTTGTCCGCAGAATTTATCAATGTGTAAAAAATTCCAGATCAGTACCATGTGACCGTTTACATCCAATCAAAATGTAGAAAACATGGTCAATTCATAAAAATTGGTATTATTCACTAGTTAATATTTTAAAATGTTATAAATACAAAAAAGATTGTTTTGAATCACCAGTTGGTATAAAATTATTAGCTTTCAGATATATAACAACTTCCTAAAAATGAGAATACAGCTGCTTTCTTGTTAGACAGGTACTAAATACCATATATACTCACTTTTAAGTTGAGTCTAACAACAAACAACATGGACCCTGATCTGCCACTTCATAATGCACCAACAAAATATGGTCTACGTTTTGGTTTTACTGATTAAGACCTGCTGGTGCAGCTCCGAGTAAGTGTAGTTTTTGCAGTTGGACTCAACTTATAAGCTAATATTTATGGTAGGTCATCCATTACTGCATATGCTTGCCCCAATCTCTCTCCCTTGCTCTGTAGGAGATTCTCTGGTGTTGGGGGGAAAAAAAGAACTTGTACTGCAAATCAGACTACAGAGCTGTAAGAGTTAAATTAGAAATTATTATAGTTGTAATGAAAGCATTCAGAGTTTACAGCTGTTCCTACATTAGATTCAAGATGAATGATCATGATCCGATTTCCATGAGCTAACAGCATCTTTATAAAGAACATATTACTGACATATTTCTTAATGTTTCAAGTTTAGCTTCTTCTTAATAAATAATTTAGTATCACTGTAGTGCACATAAGCAACCATCAATACTGTGATTAGTGGTCCTCACTACAAAGTATTTCAATATAACACTGTCCCATATATAATACATGTATAGTTATGGATCTCATTCTGCTAGCTGAATTCCATTTGTACACATAATGTACCCAAGTATAACATCACCTCACCTATATCACAGTACATTTGTATGGCTCCTATGAACAGTGTTACAAGTTACCAATATAATACATTATATTCGAATGTAAAAAGAATTGTATAATAATATCTGGACTCCAATTATGATGCAAGCAAATATACTATTTTCTTCCAAAAATCCATATACAAATTAAAAATTTAAAAATCTGCAAATATTCAAAGATGCAACAATTATGGAGCAACTTGGACTCGAATGGAATCAGAAAAGTTTACCCCCAAAGGCAAATCCAACAAGGCGGGATCGTTCATGGGGTGGTGCCCACCTGGCCCATAGAGTCTGGGCACCCGAGTACATCACAGCCTGTAGGGCAAAGAAAATCTGGCCATTAGAAGTTCATATTTAGAAGATGATTTGCAGTGAATATAGATTTTATTACTTGCACTAGTATGGAGATGGAGATGGGGGGGGGGAGAGAGAGAGAGAGAAAGAGAGATTTGCAGAGTATGTCTAGCAATACATTTTAATGTCTATGCAAAACTGGTCTAGTGCTGTACCAGTATATATTTATTTTGGGCAGTTCAATGTGACACCATGTACAAGTACCATTTTATGGCTTGCATTGTGTTAAAAAACATTTACAGTGGCGCTCTACAGATTCATATATTGAATAGTGTTAGATTTGTAAAGAAAAAGAATTTCCCAGGTTTTCCTCACTGGTTATACTGGTTATTTAAAAAAGACCTTGTATATCTTAGGTACTGTTCAAAGAACTTTTAATTCCTTTAATTTTGGTGTATGTCTAATGTGTGTAATATGGGTTATAGAGTATACAGCTTGGCCTTACTTCAGATGTACACCTTTAAAAACACTGCCAGCTCAACTTTATATATTTGGTAATTCATTCATTGCACTTTCAGAAGCTGGCATTGTCTAGTCTGGCAAAATTCTATTTCCCTATTTTAATAATTGATAAAGATAGTGTACTTTACACTTGTTCATGCTGATTTTTGAGCACAAGGGAGCAGTCATTTTTTAGTTTGCTGCATGCTTAGATCATGTACAATTAAATTAAGTACAATATCCAAAGAAACATCAGCCAAACTAACATAAAGGTAATCCAATATTCTCTCCACTGTGCATGTTGCAAATGTAAACAACTTCACCTTACTCCCAGCAGTCTCTCAGAAGCTCATAACTGTACAGCACCCCATAAGTCAGTAGAGGCTCCCTACTTCAATGACCTCCACAGACAAAAAGAAAATGTACCAGTCTGATAGAAGTAATAAGGGCTGTTCCATTTAAATGTACATGGTACCAAGGGAAGGCAGATTTTTTAAAATATATGCCAGGGTACTTTGATTTCACAGAGTTCATATGAAAATGGTAAAAAAAAAAAATTACATTTTATGTATATGGTAATTCATTCATTGCACTTTCAGAAGCTGGTATTTTCTAGTCTGGCAAAATTACTGTTTGCCTATTTTAATAACTGCTAATGATAGTGTATTTTACACTAATTCAGGCTGATCTTTTGATCACAAGGGAGCAGTCATTTTAATTAACTGTGTGCTTAGATCATGTACAATTACCAAAAGCACAATATCCAAAGAAATTTCAGCCAGAGGATGCACAGAGGTAATCCAATATTCTTTCCACTGTGCATGTTCCAAATGTAAACAACTTCACCTTACACCCTCCACTCTCTCAGAAACTCATAATATCTGTATAGCGCCCCCATAAGTCAGTAGAAGCTCCCTACATCATCAACCTCCACATACAAAAAAGAAACTATCATGGCAGTCTGATAGAAGTTCAGATGGTTAAATATATTTTCAATTCAGATCTTCAGTTGTCATTATGTAATTTCAAACCAGTCTGTTCGCATTTATGAATATGCACAGATATGAATAGAAATGTAAGTTATACATAAACATATATGTCACTTTGGTCCCTTTTGTAAATTACATGCTAAACTTATCCCACGATAAACCCATGCCTGATGACAAGCCAACTCCCACTTCTAAACATTTTGTCAAATAGATACTAAAGATATCTTTATTTGATTACAAACTTGCACAGACATTTTGAAATATTTATTAGGCTGCCCCCAGAAGTTTATCATTGAGGTAATAGTGCTTTGGCTTTTTTGCTAGCCAACAGTCACTGTCCACTTCATACCACAATGACCCTTGGCACATTTAACCAAAACATCGTTTTGAACAAGTGCCCTCTTGTGGATAAAAGAGTTACTGCTTGTTGCAAGTGAAATTAGCTGACCAATCAGAAAGCTTGTTACATGATATATATATATATATATATATATTTTCAACTGGTGAAACTTACAACTTACAACATGTGTCATTGTCTATGGAGGCTATTATGATTATTTCAGCTAGGTATATGTAACAAGCATTCTGATTGGATCAATTTCTTTCAGCTGCATTCAAGCAGACAGCAGAGCAGTAGCCACTGTTTTGGCTAGTTATACATGGCATGAATCAACGTCATTCGAGGCATAATATGAACTAGGCATACATTCTAACTGCAACTGCATTGTGAATGTGTATGACATTTTATGTCAAATATTATCACACAACATTTGATAAACCCATTTTGTGTTTTTTATACAGAGGCATGTTTTATTTATGCTAAAACATCACAAATATCATGAAATGACATTATGGCACTATACCAAGCATACAAATGCATGTTTTTTTTTTTAAACATTTCACTACCTTTTTTAAGGTATCTTCAATAAATCAGTTATTTTCATCTGGTGATAAAGTTACACTGTATTATCTGTGATTTTTATACAATCTCATTTTCGATACCGTACATATTTGCTCACAAATCCAGTCCAACAGCAAACAACATAGTGTGCTGGTAGATCATGGTCTTTGCCGTTTGTTGCAGTGATTACTCCCAACAAATTACACAGACCCAGATCTACCAGTACATTATGAGACAGCAGATCTGTATCTGTGCAGCATGCAGTTGATTATACTTTTAAGTGAATACATACATACTGTACATTCTCCATCCATACAAATGCTACATATTTTTTGTGACTTCAGTTTCAGAGAACTTTTGGTACTTATGATTATTAGCTAAATAAAATGAGATACGTTGTTGGTGTTGTAGGGTTTAACACCATTTTTCAGCACAAGATAGGCTATACATGGCGCCAGTAAAAATGGTAGAGGAAGAACCCTGGAAAACCCCAGAAAGAACCACCGACCCACGAGAAGCTACTGGCAAGCTTTCTCAAAAATCAGATATAATTACTATAATAATTTATAAGCTTAAAAAAATGTACATAAATAAATGTACAATTAAATGTGTACATAAATAAATGTACAATTTAAAGTGTACATAAATAAATGATACACAGTACAGTTGTGCCTCATGTTCTCTCACCTAAAATCAGGGCTTGTGTTTTGAGGAGAAAAATCACTCTTGCATGCCATTGCACTTCTTAAATTGCTTCCAGGAGAGCAACCCATTGCTCTCCCCAATGTTATTGTTCAAAACAAATAAAGTTTTCTAAGCAAATTTCTAAATTTTTGTCCCAGATTTCATGGCAGCTGCCTTTCACAAATAGTGATACATTGACAGGTTCACCATTTTGATATATGGCATCATGTGCCATAAACGATTATGTGCCGTAAATGATGATATGAGAGTGTAAATATTTTAGCAGAGTGAATAACTCTCCTCAACACTACCAGGTGAGCTCTTCGCAGCTCCCCTGCATTTTACAAAACACAAGCCCTGTAAAATGTTGAACAACAAAAGCAAAATTTCACTATGTCATTAATTATTTTATGAAGTAAACATGTGGGTAAAATTTTCCACTGATTTACCTCTCCAATTCCAATTAATACCCTGCCAACCAACAGCAGATATGGACTCCCACGAGCAAATAATGGACACAGAACGGTCAATATGCCCACAGGTATCATCCCACAGGAAATGACAAGTCTTGCACCAAACACATCACTCAGGTACCCACCAGGTATCTGCATTACAGTGTAGCCCCAGAAAAATGCTCCCAAAATAAATCCTTGTAGTTTTTTATCCCACACAAATTCTGCTTCCTGCAAGAAATAATAATAATAATAATAATAATAATAATAATAATAATAATAATAACAATAATAAAAAGAAGAAGAAGAAGAGCATGAAGAAAAAGAACAGCAACTGCAATGGTTCACCATCAGAAATCCCAATGCTTTTTTTAAAAGCTTTTTAATGCAAATTCCAAACGGCCTTATGCCCCATTATGAGTAACTTACCAACACCCCCAACAGTGATCCCAGGATTAAAATGCAAGATCTATTGTATTTATGTGTCTTTCTGGTATGATTGCCTATATAACATTTCCCAATAAAATATTTGACAAATTCATTGTAATTACAACTTCTGTTACAGCTTATCCTCTGACCCCTTCCCCACTATTCTAGGGGTGGAAGACAAGGATGACATCCTTTTCACTGATGTTTACCAGTCAGGCAACATCACTACAAAATGCTTCATTAAATTCTTCCTAGTGGTCTAGAAGTTGTCACAATGGACAGATGGGTTGATAATTTATGATAATATCCACAATGATTCTTTACAAATATCACATGGATGAGCTGAAGGCATTGTCAACAACCTGCAATAAAAGCAACTGACACACTTCATGATCAAAATGTTCCATAAACAAAGCAAGTTAAAGGTAACGGCAAAGCTAAAACAAACCAGTCAGCTAACCGTACATACTCGCTTATAAGTTGAGTCCAACTGAAAACAACAAAGATCCTGATCTGCCGTAGCATAATGCACCTGCATTTCAGGGTCTATGTTGTTTATTCCACTGATTATTCCTAACAAACTGCACAGACCCAGATCTTCTGGAGCATTATAAGCCGGCAGATCTGGGTCTGTGCAGTTTGCCATTAGACTCGAGTTATAAGCGAGTAAAACAGTAAGCTAAACTGGATTTACATTTATGTGTGATAAAGCAGTCAGCATCTCCAACAGGTGAGTTTCACAAGTTCTTGAAGTCTTAGTTTTATTCAGTGGCAGAAAAGCAGCCGGAATTCAAACACTGAACATCATGGAAGTATCCTGTACTGGCAAGCAGAGATATAATGCAACCTATCTGACCTGCCAAGGCCACTTCTTACCAGCAATGAAGATGCTGGGCGCATTCATTCACTATCATGACAATAAATATATTAATTCTTTTGGTAAAATATTTCAGAAATCTGAAAATTTTCAGTGGTACACACATTTTTCACAGGGAAAAAGTAACTATTTTTTAAATGAATAAAACCTTTGAAACAGATGAGACTTTCTTCATTTTTAAAATATTACTATCAGTAAATCAAATCAGAGTATTTTTTACAGAAAAGATCTAATCAGTAACCAATCAAAAACAAAATCCATTCAAGTTCAAAATATAAGATCCAGTCAAGAATGTGACTTTTAAACTTTCCAGTCACAAAGATTACAAAATTCCAATCCAAACTGAAGAGTAACATTAGAAAACTGATTATACATGAAAATTAAATTTTCAAGAGGTTTGATTGCTACCTTTTATGTATTTTTATACCAATTAAAGAAATGATTCAAATTTATGACCTCTCAAGCATCACAAGTAGTTTTCTTTGTCCCTTGGCAATTTTGTGTTGCCCAGATTTGGAAGTCAGGGGGACACAGTGCCCCTTGCCCCTGGAATCCTTACTGCAACACTGTTTATAATGGTATTTGGGGATTACTGAAATTAATGGCAGACAAGTGGATCAGAGAGTTGGTTCTGGCTAAAAGACAGAAGATAGTTGGCTTTTTCTCCCTACGTCATATTTACAAATTAAAGTTAAATGATCAACAAGAGTGTGTGTGTGTGTGTGTGTGTGTGTGTAATTTGGATTTTTAATGTAGCTTCATCAATTTTTTCAGTCATATCGCTATGATGTCTGCAGCATGGCAGTTTAAAGTGATGTTTAACAGTGGGGCATCATGCCGCAGACATGTGGCATCACGTCCCACCCAGTCACATTATCCTGACACCAGGCTGACCAGTCCTAATACTAAACTCTTAATGCTGAGCACCAAGCAAGGCAGCTGCTAGTACCATTTTTATAAGTCTTTGGTATATCTCAGCCGGGATTCAAACCAGCAACTGCCCACATCTGTGGCGGATGCTAACCACTTAGGCCACCGGAGTGGTAATCAACAAGATCAAGAACAGCAGCAACAATAATTTTTGGTTCCCACAACTGGACATATACTGGACATATACTGGACATATACTGGACACAGGTAAAAACTAACCATATTGCATGTACTGTATGGGTCAATTTTTCTAATACGTGGTCCCACACTGTAACACTGTTCAAGGTATCAACAACAGTGTACCATGTTTTAGGTCAAGTCCCCTTGTACTGAGTAGGTTTGATATGAAATCTAGAGTCCCAAAAATGGAACCTATGACCATACTAGTGTCATGTGATATGCATGGAACACACTATACTGAGGAGGGTTGTGATGGGAGACCACTGTACTTGGACTACAGTGAACAAAAATTTGAAAGTACACAAAAACTGACCTTCATTTGAGTTTATTATGGGGGTGTTAGAGAAATGCAGTTTTAAATTAATTTCATTACCTAAAATGAGTTACTTCATATAGAGTTTTACAGAACTGCAATACAACTTGATTATTAAATTTACATTTTTTATTTATTTACTGACCAATGTAAGTATGTTTATCAAGATTCATGTAAATGTTGACATGCTTATTCTTTACTGAAGATCTTGTGAAAAAACTTGTCAAAATTAGTACAAACTAGTAACATATAAAGGTCATGTGTTACACAGTAGACAATAAAATCAGTACTTACCATTTTACTTCCTCCTGCACTTAGTGCTGTGGAAGGGCAGTTATCTCCATTACTGACACCTGGAGCAGCAGTTGTGTACTTTGGCACACCATATGTAACATTATCATAGACTGTCCCATTCTCTGAGAGTGTCTCGTTCAGGCCTTTTGACACTGCATGTTCTGCTGAACGAACCATGCATACAATAGCTATACTAAGATTTACACGTTGTGCGTAGAGACAGAAAAATCCCAGAAAACACACAAATGACAGCTGAACTCTTTTGGATGTCCACCATGGTACTACAAATAATAATAATAATAATAACAATAATAATAATAATAATATTAATAATAATAATGTTGTTGTTGTAGGGCTTAACACCATTTTTAAGCACAAGATAGGCTATACATGGTGGCCAGTATAAATGGTGGAGGAAGAACCCGGAAAACCCCAGAAAGAACCACTGACCCACAAGAAGCTACTGGCAAGCTTTCTCACATAACCACATTGGCCGAACCCGAGACTCGAACCCACACAGACAGAGGTGAGATGGCAGTCATCCGAAACGGCGAGAGCTTTAGACCACTCAGCCACTCTGGGCCTAATAATAATAATAATAATAATAATAATAATAATAATTATAATAATAATCATCGTTAGTAGTAGTACTTTGTTTTTGTTTTTTGGGAGGTTTTTCTCCTTCAATTTATTGAATATTGTCATCCAACTCCATTCATTCTCATTAAAAGCGTCTGATCAAGCCAACAGTTGCATGATAGTTTCAACCCGGGGGGGGGGGGACGACAAACGTTTTTGCGTTTATATATCTAATTCACAACATTAGAACTATTAAAAGAAAGGCTGCACTAACTGGAGTTAACTGCATACAGTACTCACTTTATAGCAGGGGTCTCAAACTCACACCACCCTGAGGTGTTTCTCATGACACCTTGTGACACCAATCATTTTGCGGCCACAGGAGGCTCGCAGGCCATGTGTTTGAGACCCCTGCTTTATACAATATTTACCATATACACTCACTTGTAAGTCAGGTATAACTGCATACAGTGCTCACTTTATACAATATCTACCATATACATTCACTTGCAAGTTGGGTACAACTGCAAACAACATAAACCCAGATCTGTCATTGCATAATACACTGGTAAATCAGGGTCTATACTGTTTGTTCTACTGTTCTACTAACAAACTGAATAGACCCAGATCTGCTGGGGAGTTACATGACGACAGATCTTGGTCTGCACAGTTTCCAGCTGGATCCAACTTATAAGCAACTTTATATATGGTACACGGATTAAAAAATCAGATCCTTTACCATGTCCATGTTATATAAAACCAAGCTAAGACTCTTGATAAGAAGATCTTTTCTATTTTTTTCTAAATCTGAGGATGCTGAAAACTTCAAAATTTGAACATCTATAAACAGGATTATTTTATAATTTTTTTTTTATTCATATTATTTTTATCTTATTTTATTTTTTGTTTTTTATATGTAAATTTATAATATCTCATATTTTCTGCACACCACTAATGCATATAAATCACAACTGTCCTTAAAAATTTCACAGAAAAACATATTCGTTCTTAAGAATCAACTAAGAATTAGTATTAATAATATTTCTATCAAAAGACTTTTTTTATATACATCTCAAAATAATTAACAGAAGCGACTGAAAAATTACTGAAAATTTGTGAGTTTCAAACATTTTTGGGGTACCCTCATCATCCAATTTTGGAAAATTAAAAATTTTGTTAATTCACACTTTGACAATTTTAAATTAAAAATCTGCAATCTTAATTTATGATTTCATAATATTGTAGTTTATAATTTTCACAAACATCCAAAATAAAATAGGTGAAACAGAGTAAAAATAATTTATTTATGTTTTATATCCTGAAAAGGAATTTCCACAATTTTTTCCAGAGTGGGTAATAAGTTAATATAACTAGCTGACTTGCATCCATAGGGGCCCTGAGTGGCCTAGTGGTCTAAAGCGCTCATTGTTCCAGATCACTGCCATCTCACCTCTGTCTGCGTGGGTTCGAGTCTCAGGCTCGGCTAACGTGGGTATGTGAGAAAGCTTGCCAGTAGCTTCTTGCGAGTCAGTGGTTCTTCCCAGGGTTTTCCAGGGTTCTTCCTACACCAGTTATACTGGCTGCCATGTATAGCCTATCTTGTGCTGAAAAATGGCGCTAAGCCCTACAACAACAACAACATTATTATTATTAATATTATTATTATTATTATCATTATTATTAAACATGTATCCATAAATACAACTCCAACGTTACATCTAGGATCTAATTCTCTGAGAGATGCTTTATCCAGCTCTCCCAGAACTCTGGAGTACATGCAAATTCTGAAACCATCCAATAATTGTTTTCATAACTTAACACTGGACAAAATAACATGCCCAAGAGTCACACAGGGGTCAAGATTTGCGCGCACAGGGTCAAAAACGGGGAGAAATGTGCACTCCTGTCCTCAAAGCACAACACACAACAGGGAGCAATAATAAAATGAAGGAGACGGGCATTTCTGCTGCCGACCAGCTGTTCAGATAAAACCTGCTTAAGTGCTTCTTCTAAAATGTAACCAGCAAACAGGAAATTAATGTTTTGAACTCGCTTCTAGATAACAGTTGTAAGAAAATTGTCAATGACAGATACAAGGAAATATGTAAGTAATTCTGTAAAAAAAGTGAATTTGTAAGTAGTTATCAATACCATGTAGTATAGCTCAGCCAACCATTCCATCTGTTCGACACTTTATGGAAATATTCATGAGGGCAGAGTCCACTTGCAAATTAGGAATACTGGTACTCATGCATCTTGCTAACATGGTTGGGACAAATTATCCCGCATATATGTACAATTCACAAGACAAATTATCCTGCATACAATTCACAATGCATGTCTTCCACTACAGCCATATCTTGGGTGAAATAGGTTCTAATATCCATTCCAAAAAATAAGATCCACTGGACTGGTCATGCTGTTTGAGTATTACATTTACTTTTTCCCAGCTGACCAAGAGAGTACATGCATTCCTCCAGTAAATACCAGGATAAGGAAACAATATATTCATGTCAAAATGGATATGTCAAAAGAAACAAGTAAATTTAATCAGATTTTTTCAATTGTCTTTTACACAAGATGAAAACTGATGAAAGCAGAGGTACTAGAAACATTTTAACAATGTACATAACAACTAAAGATGACATTTCTTGGAAGAATGCAATTCATAAGCTCTTTGTAATTTATGGAGAAAATCAGGCCTAATTCCATGGCCTGCTATGACTAATCCACCAACGTTTTTATTTTGTATTAATCCTCAACCAACCAACCAACATCTGCCACCCACCCACATACCCCAGACTGAAAATTCATTATATGTATGGCGAGTATATTGTCATCCTTCTACCCAGAATGTGAAAATTTATTGTAAATATGGTGAGTATGGTGCATCGTCCTTCTATGACTGCATGTATAAAGTCTGGTAAACAAAAATAATATAAAATTTAAGTGACATTTGGTGTGATTGACCTTTGACCTTCCTGCTCACAGGGACCAAATGAGAGGTAATCAAAAATGAATATACTGTTGCTAATGGTTGTCAAATAAGCAACATTTGCACCAAATATGGTGAATTTCTTCCCAGCACTCTAGAACTAGGAACAGGTGGGTGGGTGGATGGATGGGTGGATGGAAGAGTCTCACAATATCACTGTAGCTAAAACATGCTGTTCTTTCTCTAATTATCAATTATCCATATTCATTTTCCAGAATTAATCATCAAGAGAAAAGATCAGAGCAAAATGAAAGGTCCAGGATGTGTTTATACTGAAGAAGTGAAAACAAAAATGTAGATCATTTCCTTGTGGATACTATACATTTTACTAAAATGATACATGTACATTAGATATAAATTAAAATCTAAGGCACCATCATAATTAGCATTGCAAATCCATGATCATTAGCAATGTCTTGCTACCTGGCCACCATTTAAAGCACCAAATCACATCCAACACACCTAAAAGCAACAGTCATTTATTTATGTATTTCTTTAAAAAAAAAAACCTGTGCAGGAGCTACGTTATGTGTCTACTCTCTACATGTGTGCATCTTTCATTTGCTGTAATGAAATACCTTGTTCCTAAAATATAAGTTCAGCATCAAAGCACAAGTGCTGTTGTATCAGCCTTTCAACAGAGTCTAAAAAGGCATGAGCCTGCATGCCAAGCCCACAATCAAAGCACTGCTGTAAAATATGTGACCTTGACCACAAAATCAAAACATTGAGCAAGCATGTAGTAGAATGTAGAATGAGTTGTCTTGGTTTTGTAATGATTGTACGTGTTCCAAGAAGAAAATCATCTAGGAGTTCATGAATTGTCTTTTCAAAACCAAAAACAAAAAGCAAATTTTGTATGACTATAACCTTGACTCCAAGGTCAAAGGGATGAGCGAGCATGTCACAGAATAAATTTTTAAGCTTCATGATGTTCATCACAGATATGAAGAAAGTCCATGAACAAAAACCCAATGCAAATTTTCTGACTATAGCCCTAACACAGAAATTTGAGGCAATCTCGTGTGCCACAGAATTAATAATCTTTGAGTCATTATGATTCATCCTAAGTGTCAGCACAATCTATAACGGACTTGAAGAAATACAAGCAACACTTGTAACCTAGATACAAATTTTCAATCTGTGACTTTAACTCCAAGGTCTAAGGGGCAAATCAGAATGTTGCAAAATGATTTGTCACAGCTTCGTAATGACTCATTCCAGATATTGATTAAATCCATTCTAGGTTTTAGGAAATATAACAAACTGGAAATAATTTAAACAAAACCTGACCATACATTTTCTATGACCAATCATGGTCCATAGTACAAAGGAGCAAACCAGCATGCAGCTGAATTAACCATCTTAGTTTACCATGATCCAAGAAGAAAACTATAACCAAATGTATAACCAAATGAGGCACAAAAGTGACTGTTTTGTCTCACTTTCCCATTAATGTGGGCTTGACAAAATTTAACAATGACACAAAAAAAATCTAAGAGAAGAAATTTCTTTTGATGGCAAGAGTATTCTACCTAAGCTTGTCTCTAACGTGAAAAAAGCTGTGCAATTAATGGCATATTAAAGGTGAAAATTATCAGTAAGATTTAAGATTTAACACGGGTATAATACCATCTGCCATTTTCTTATTTAATTAAGACAGTAAAATTGACATTTGACCGAGATGATATACATCCTCAAAATGATACGTCACCCTGGTTCAATCCAGCATAGGTTTACACCTTCGTCTGTCAAATATCTTCAAGCGTGATTGATAGATTGAACAAGATACTGCTGTTACCAACAAGGTTAAATTCAAAAATTGCAAATAAGTATTACCCCATGTGTAATAACTTCTATGAAAAACAAGTATATGGACAGTGGTGGCATGAGGGTTCGAGTTGTCCAGGGGCAAAGTTCTTTGCCAGAGAACAATTTTCATGTCAGATGCCAACTTCCCCCTTCCCTTAATATAAGTTTTGTAAAGAATTGCCCCCATTACACAAAAGTGAGGTGAAATACTAAGAAAAGAAAAGCTCCCGATGGTACCACCCCTTCAACTGGCACTCCTGACCCACTTCACTCATGCCACTGTATACAGACCAGGTTACCTACTGATGAAAAATAACATATTGAGAGTGGTGTTTAGTGCATGAAGTATCTTTCACTATTTATTATTATTGGTAGAAATCAGATGATTAAAAATGGGTAAATGCAAAATACTGCAGCAGGTATCCTGGCTCCAACAAATTTAAAGCAAAAAGCATGCAAAAATTATAAGAAAAAAAAAGATGTTTACAAAAAATCATATGAAAATGTCATACTCGTCCTGGTCTCTTTTCCATCAGCTGCTGCATGGGAAATAAAAACATGCTATACATTAGATTTCAGGCATTCAGATTTCATAATCCACTATGAAATACTGTTGTCATTATTTATAAAATCATTCCAAATACAGTAAAATCTCTAAACACTGAAACTTCAGTAAACTTTATCAGCTCGAAGCTAATCATGTTTCTGGTTTCAAATTTTGCTTGCTTCACTTGTAATATTTGACTGAAAACCCCTCTACTCTAAAACTTAAAGAAATGTGCAGTTCTAAATGCCTATTTTACAATCAACCTCTGAAATTTAATCGAAACATATAGCCAGTCAATGATGTTTAAACAGCCAAAAGCCATGCTGAGTAAAACAAAACAAGAAACCAGCATAGAAACTTGCACAGATGCAATAAAAGCCTATTTATCACAGATACTGTATAACTGAAACAACTGTTTATTTATTATCAAATAAATATTTCCTTACATGTGGGGGGTGCATTATTGCATCTGATTCTTAGGTGAAATTAGTGAACTCCAATAAACTGATATACCCTAATAGAATAAAAACGAAAATTGTATTTGGTCCTGAGGTTTCTTGTCTTGAAAAGTTTTAGTATATAAGGCAAGCTGAGACATCACTGAAAAACAATACATAAAAATTGTCTTAAAAGACACTAACTGAGAAACAAATTCCAAAGAGATCACCTGTCTTTGAAGGACCCTGTTTTGTTGACATAGCATGCGGGTGGCCTATCAAAACAGGTTCTAAATATATTTAACACATGGGCCATGGCAAGGCAAAACAAGAGATTACACAACTACCCACTGTCCTAAAAATCTGTACAGATCTGTGAATGCATTATGCAATGGCAAATCTTGGTCTATGTAGTTTGATTTAACATATTCACTACCATACTGCACATAAATTTCATATTAAATAAATAAATATAAAGTGAACTGGAAACAAAATCTTAATCTAATGATATTCTTGTTGACAAATCCAAACTTGTTTTGGTATTCATTATCAAAACAAAAAAAAACAAACTCGTTGTAGTAATCATTATCTAATACAAAGCCCAACTCCTACTTTTGACAAATGTATTAGGCTGCTTCCCTGATCTTAACTGAGAAAAAACAATGAATGCAAATGAATAATGAAGACAAATGACATGTTGAAATGTCACAAGTTTATACTAAAAACCTCTTTTGTGAGTACATGTGTTTAAACAACAACTGGCTGACAATTGAAAAGTCTTCGATATCAAATAAATATTGTTTTTCCAGTCTGTTATTGATCAATGACAAGAAGTAAACCCTCAAATATTTTTTTTATTTTTATTTTGTCACTTTTAACGTGGGGTCTATAGCCCCCATGATGCCCTTCTAGTTCATGTTTTCTTTCCACAAGTCCTTCATTATATATCAATAAAACAATGAGGCAGCTTATACAACCATGGCATAAATTTTGAAGTGCAATAAATTTAAAGCTCAAGTTTATTCATCTAAAATGCATGTCTGCTGAAGTCCATAAAATATGTTGAACACGAACAAAAAACCCTTTCCTGAAATAAAGATGCAAAAAGAAGAATGATATACAAAAAATTCTGAATGCACCAGGTAAAGTGTGGATGAAGTCCACACTAATATAATTTATTCAGCAAAAAAAACAACTTATGAGTGTGATTCACTACAATTAAATTGTAAACAGGACACAAAGCTAAGCTTTCAGGACATAAAATAAAAAATTAAGTCTAGCAGGCTTTTCTTTTTTTTTACAGCAAGGGACTAAGAAGGAATTAACAAAAAAGCCAGTAGGTTATGATTGCTAATATAAGGAAAATATTACTGAATGCCATCTGAACTAAAGATGACAAACTCCGTGATACACAAGTTTTATCATAGATGCAATTAAGAAGCAGTGTGTGACCTGCTTACCATGTATAAAAACTCACAATTCATGATAAGGCTGAAGTGAATAAAATGACAGGTGAGTCAGTAGACTGCAAAAATGTAAGGATATGGAAATTAAATAAAATACAGAAGCCTGCAGCTTAGAATGTTATTTTGAATACAAATAAAACAAACAATTTGAGTTACTAGTGCCTCAGAGGGGAAAAATAAATTGCCAAGACATACACCATGTAAATGGAACAAGTCTATAAAACTCTCAGGACATACACCACGTAAATGGACATACACCACATAAATGGAACAAGTTTATAAAACTCTCAGGACATACACCACGTAAAAGGAACAAGTCTATAAAACTCTCAGGACATACACCACATAAATGGAACAAATCTATACAACTCTCAGGACATACACCACGTAAATGGAACAAGTCTATAAAACTCTCAGGACATACACCATGTAAATGGAACAAGTCTATAAAACTCTCAGGACATACACCACGTAAATGGAACAAGTCTATAAAACTCTAGAGAGCTTAATAAACAGTGATTTTTAAAAATTTTATAGGGGTACAGTCCTGAAGTTCATGAATAATATCCCACGTGAAATGTGCCAACATTAGTTACAACAACGAAATTGAACCAGACATAACAACCGAAAAATATCAGGGTCTTTCAGGCATACCCAATGTATGGTGATTATCAAGCTGAGTTAATTCAGTGTTCTGGAAGATTCTGGTTCACCATAATGGGAGGATGGAATTTCTGTCATTCGGTCATGTATTTTCCGCCGAGAAAAGAACTAACTAGCAACAGTAATAGATAAGATATTACTGATATTAAAAGTCTATTTTTCTTTCAGTTTTGACCTCATATCAAATAAAGGACTCCTCCATACTTGAATTAAGTGCAACACTTCCACAAACTTTGGTAATGGAACTCTAGATCTTAAGTCATTATACAAAGTAACCTTCAACGTTGACCCCAAAATCAACAGATCTTTTACTCAACTAAAAGTGTAAGCCATCCACAAACTCTGGTGAAGGTACACAATCAAGAACTGAAATTTAAGTGTAGAAACAATTTTTCATTTAAAGTGACAGTCAAAAGGCATCCATCTTACCCAAAGTGCAAACCCTCAACAAAGTTTTGTGCCTGTAAACCAGGGGTCTCAAACTCAAACCACCTTGAGGGTCGCATGAGGGCATTTTTGATGGCCCAAGGGCCGCACCACCTTTATTATCTCTCATAATACCTTGTGACTTCAATCATTTTGCGGGCCACAGGATGCGGTTTGGCGGGACGCATGAGGCCAGTGGGCCGTATGTTTGAGATCCCTGCTTTAAACCATGTAGAACTAAAATTACATCTATTGTGCAGAAACCATTTTTCTTTCAGTGATCTTGACCTCTGCACTTTTGACCCCAAAATCAAGAGGCTTCTTCCTTACTAAAGTGTAAGTGATCCACAAATTCTGGTCAACATCTCCAAGTTAGAACTAATATTTCTGGTGATGTGCTGAAACATTTTCTTCTTTCAATCAGTGACAATTACATTTGACCTTTGATCCCACAGATTGCTAGGTTTCTATCTACCCCAAAATGCAATCTAATTACCATATCTGGTAATGGTGGACAGCAGAGAACGAGGTATTGTGCAAACCAGATGGACATCATAGCATACTGTTCCCTGCAACGTGTTGGACATAAAAAAAAGCCCAAACTGATCAAACTGTCATGATGCAGGATGGCAAGATTGTCCGAGGGACCAATGCAAATAAATTGGCACAGAACTACAAATACACTGCTTTTCATTGTCCTTCCATAATAAAAGTCTTAGAAGAGTATTTTTTCTTCCAGAAATCTTTACTGAGCCTAGAGGTTTATCTCATGCATTGGGGGAGGGTGTCATTATTCTTCAGTGAAATACCAGATTCAAAATTTCAAAACAAAAGGCTTCTACACTTCATTTCAAACTTAAAATTCTGAACTGATTCAGTACAACAAAGTTGATTCAAATTCATACCAGTAACATAAAATAGCTGCAAGTAACAAAGAGGCTTTACCAGATTTTTATTTAGTATTTGATATCCATTGTTAACTGAAAAACACAAATTTTGAATGATGTAACTGCTGTTTGATGTATTTTTATGTTTATCAGCCTATCTCACAGCATTTATGTATTACCTTGTTTGAGATCAATCTCATCTGGCCTCAGTTTTTCAAGATGGAATGGAATGGAGTCGGCATGAGGAAGACTTAAGCTTGACCTTCTGTGAGCTGAACCCACTGAACCCAATCGGCTCCTACCGCTAGCTACAGAGTCCAACCTTGATAAATGAGACAGCTGTCTATTGGGTGACATCCTTCTAGCCTCTCTTATTCTCTCAGACTTGGATCTAATCGTCGGAGAGCCCGTCGGGGAGCCAGCTGATCCAGAACTTTCGTTGGAAGATCCGGAAATGGTGCGTGGTTTTCGGCTCCGAAAAACTTCCGATTCATCTGATTTTGTGGAAGTAGGGGACCCTGGTGGGGTAGATGCTTTATCCTTGTTATCTCCCATTTTTCACTTAAGAGTTTCAAAATCTGAAAATAAAGAACTACAATGTCAGTTTGATGTCCAACTAGATTAAGTACAGGCAACATACTAGTGGTTTATCGCAAGGGTGCATGCTGATTTGGACCAGGCTTATTTGGACAAAAGTCAGGCTGACTCAGACCATAAATGTGGGCTGATTCAGACCTTGTTAAATATAATAAACTTTTGTTTTAGACTTAAATGTGGCACTTACAACTGTTTCAAATGTGAGATTCTTCATCATTTGCAAAGTATGCTGAACAGTTTAAAATTGCAGAAGATAATGAAACCGTTCTGTGTACAAATCAAGTGAAATAATTTAACAGTTTATCAAGCATTGCCAATTTAACAGTAAAATATTAACAGATCAGCCCATTTGCATTTGTGTAAAACTGAGATTATTTAATTTTCAAGAAATACTACAATTACTAACACTGAAAACAAGCGTGAAAACATGGCACATGCTGTAACATTTTGTCTATGCAAAGATTATGTTAATGTTTTATTGTATTAATGCAGAATTGATCTTTATCCTGTATACTGTACTATATAATAATAGTGCTAAATAAAACTTATATGCTAAAAAAAGGAAACGGGGTTCTGTCCAATTTATTATTTAATGCAACATCACACAACTATATAATGCTAATCTTGCGGATCTATTAATAATATAGAACATTATACCATAATGAAGAAGGTATTACCTCTGTTGAAAGATGAAATTTATTTTATTACTGTTTCTTTAAAGAGCTTGATGTTGATTTTTCTTCTTCTCTAAATTCATGTGTCATTTCATTTTATGCAAATTATTAATGCTGAATTGATTGATATTGCTGTAATTAATTAAACATCAGATTATCACCATCTGTTTAATACATATTTTGTTTGATCAGTATGACCTTGACAAATTTAACTGCAAATAATAATAGTGAGATGACCTGGCCATCAGTTTAATGTCACTATAATTAAATTTAAATTATAATTAATTTTAATAATTTCAGATTAATGTCACTATAATTAAACATCATATTATCACCATCTCCTTAATACTTTGTTTGATCAGTACTCCCTTAATTAATTTAATTGCAAACACAAATAGGATGATCATTGGACCATAAATTTGCAAAACCTGTTCCATCGATATGGCCGTAATTAAAGTACCTTTATGGTCATTTTCAAATTTGCTGAATTTATTTCTAGAACAAAGTATTTTTAACGCTGATTTTAAATCACTTTTTGATCTTTGCTTACATGGAAGCATTATTATATTCTACACGTGTTAATAAAATATCTGTTCCGAAATTAAGCCTTCAATGAGATATTTAATACTTTTAATATTTTAATATTTTATATTTAATTAAATATTTATGTTTATGAATATTTACAAAGGATCAAACAAAAATAATGCTGCATTAATCATTTACACGATATTTAGTTTGTAAATACATGAAGAATGAAAATAAAAACCAATCTGCATGAAAAATCGATAAAAGTCAGGAGTCAATTTAGATACATTACACACTGAAAGTTTTGAAAGTCTGCCATACTGGCCTAATCTATGAAAACTTTTAAAATGTTTTTCAAAGATATTAATTCAAAGCATAACTTCAGATTTTCTTTATTTAAACATTGAAAAATATTTTCGTTGACAAAAATCTAAGGACAATGGCTCAGATCTGTTCTGATTTCAGCTAGAAATTCAGAACACTGACGTAAATCAATCATCTAAAAATTAACCTTTAAATTCTTTTATTACAAAAGCATTAAATTAAGTTAGGTGTCTGTATTTCATTGCTTTTGTTGTAATATTTCACATGGCATTTTGGTCTTAATCCGCCACTAATTTGATCCAAATCAACCCATAATTTCACTTGACTCAGCCGCAGTCGAAATCAGAATGCATTCAATCACAACTGTTACTCTCAACATCCGCTAAATGATCTTTCATCCACACACCTTATGAAACCATCTGAAATCAATGACAACTCTGGTGCAACATATTTGGGCGAAGTCAATTTCTCACTGTAAAATAAGCAAGAATTCCACACTACCCCATGACAAAAGATAACAGTTAATTATATTATTCACATTTCAACCAGCCCTGATGAAAACAGAGAAGTATTTGACCTTTGTTTCAACTTACCTCATCTTATATTCCATATTCATATGGTACCAAAACTTGTTTATGCTTTTCTTCTTGCTTATTAACTTTTCTTTTTATTCTGTTTTCATGATTCTGTGAGACAGGCTCAAGTGACCTCCGAAACAAAAAAATCTATTTTTCCTGTCAAATTTTTCAAGATTGTATAATCCTTCTGCTTTAATTTTAAAAAAAACAATCTCAACATTAATAAACACTACTGCTTGTGTTACTGAACTTACAACAATGTGAATAAAGATGGCATATCAAGAATTACTCACTCGATACATACGACAAAATCCATATTGTTTAAAAAGACCATATGGATCAATCGCACTCAAATAAAATGTGTTCATAACTGACTGAAATTAACTATAAAATTTGTCCAAATAACATAGACACCACAACTTTTATGGAACTTATTGTATATCACGATCCAGGAGAAAACTTACAGGTCAAACAGGGACAACAACTCAAGTCAACCTCTGATGGAAAAAAAGTGAACACATAACTTGATCCAAGTCTTCTTGATATTAAACCTCTTATTAAATTAAGACTGAATCCATGAAATCATTCATAAGCCTCACACCAAATTATGACCAAATCCATGAAGTCCTTCATAAACCTCATACCAAATTAAGACTGAATCCAACATAAGCCTCATACCAAATTAAGACTGAATCCATAGTGTCCTGCATGAGCTTTGTACCAAATTAAGACTGAATTCATAAAGTCCTTCATAAGTTTCATACCAAATTAAGACTGAATCCATGAAGTCCTTCATAAACCTCATACCAAATTAAGACTGAATCCATGAAGTCCTTCATAAGCCTCATACTAAATTAAGACTGAATCCATGAAGTCCTTCATAAACCTCATACCAAATTAAGACTGAATCCATGAAGTCCTTCATAAACCTCAAAGCCTTAAACTTAAAGAAATTTATTCCATAAGGGAGTAAGAACAGATAATGATAACCCAGAGCCTAGTAGTTAAAGTGTCCGCCTCGGATGCAGGAGGTCAACGCTTCGAACCCAGGCCGAGAAAGACATGAAAATGGTACCAGCAGCTGCCTCACTTGGGACTCAGCATTAATAGGTTAGCGTTAGGACTGGTCGGCCTGATGTCAGAATAATATAACTGGGTGGAACATGATGCTACATGTCTGCGGCAAGATGCCCCACTGCTAGACATCACTATAAACTGCCACACTGCAGACATCATAGTGATATGTCTGCAATTGTTAAAGCTACATTAAAAAACTAAATCATACACACACACATCTTTGAAATGTAAAACAAGAGAGACACTGAGAGTTCAAAGATTATGCCTACATCCTTATAAAAAGTTCAGATTGTCAATGTTCTGAGACTGGCAATGTTATGGGACTTTCAGCTTATGTCTGAGATTGTCAATGTTCAGGTACTTTTAGTACAAGCTTCATGCTTGTGATGTTTTCAGAAAACATGAGGTGACATACTATTCAGAATACAGGCCCCCACTATATACAAAATAAATGACGTGGAGATTAACAGTTACATGCCATACAGAAGTGTCTATCATCGTGGTGCTTGTAATACCTGTCTCCTTCTTGTTCCAATAAGGAAAAGCTTGTTAGTGTCTTTGTCATTTTTTGGGGTCTTCTTGTTTTTAATTTATTCCTTACTGTTAATTACATACTAGTATCTTGTCATGTTTTTAAGCTTGGCAATCTCTCCATTTATTTAAATGTATATATCTCTTTTCTCAGTCACATGTACTTATCTATTCCTCTCTTTCTCAATTCATGGATCTAAAACTGAGGATCCAAAGATAAAACACAATGCTATACAAACAAAGTGATTCAACAGTGTTTTATCACAATCTTTTGAAGTATATTTTTGTTCATTTTTTTTTGTTGGTACAAAATGTCATTATTTACCACCAAAAAAAATTGCATTATTGCATAACAATCTAGCAAATATGTCATGCTTTCTAGGGAAATTATGAAACTTGAAATTAATAGCAAAAGAAAATCACCACAATGAAATTAGCTTTTATATATATATATATATATATATATATATATATATATATATATATATATATATATATATAATAGTGTATGTATGTTTGGATGTACATTTCATACCAACAACTTCAAGGATAATTAACAAATAATACCCGACCAAAAAAATATCATGCACACCAAGCATTACTGCTTTCCATCAACAGCTTCTAGTAATCTTCTGTACATGTGCTACATGTTTCTCCATAACCAAGCATGGGTCTCTTGGGTCAATGACCAACTGTGATGACTATCATTGAGAACCTGATGCTGGTTGGTTCGGTAACTGACCAGTGGATCACAAACCTGAGCTAGTCCTCTGGTTAATATTTACACTGCATTATGGCTTAATAAAAACAGTCACTTGGTTGCAGTCCCCTCTCCTGAACCAGCAGAATCATCCTTTACTATTGTTAAATTTGTGTAGTGTATGTGCCCTACGTAACCATCAGTGGTACCGTATATACTCATCTATGAGTCAAATGCAAACTGCACAGACCCAGACCTGCCATCGCACAATATGTGCCAGCAGATCTGGGTCTAAGCAATTTTGTTAGGAGTTATCAGTAGAACAAACAAACAGACCCTGATTGGCTGGCGTATTATCCTATGGCAGATCAGGATCTTTGTTGTTTGAAGTTCTGACTAAACATAAAGTGAGAATATACGGTATACAAGCTACTTAACTAACCAGAATAGCAGATCAAAACTTTTAGTCCTATCCAGTTACATTTGGGAGCTTCTCCAACTCTGAGTAATGCTGGAATCACCCTGGAGATGTAGGTATTCAGGTCAGGACAGGAGGGACTGTGTGGATTATAGATGAAGACGAGTTAGTATTGGAAGGTAAGGGGGGGGTATTATCCACATTCTACCCCTCCTGTTATGGTGAAAATCTCTGTGGCTAAGCTGAACTGGACTCTTTAGTCTAGTGGTATGTGCACCAGAATACAAATCCAAACTGGAACTTAGACTGAAGCTGTACTATACCATTACAAGATCTTAACATGCTGTTTTCCAGAACTTATACCTCATTAATGACGCATCTACATATAAACAATAATAACAGCAACAATGCATTGAATGAGCAGCTCTATCTTCATAAAGTGCCTGACAAAGTAGCACAGATCTATCTTGATAAAGTGTCTGACAAACTTGCACAGATCTATTCTGATGAAGTGCCTGACAAACTATAATAGATCTATCCTGATGAAGTGCCTGACAAACTAGCACAGATTGATTCTGATGAAGTGCCTGACAAACAGATCTATTCTGATGAAGTGCCTGACAAACTAGTAATGATCTATTGTGATAAAGTGCTTGATAAAGTAGCTGCAACTAACAACTTGAAAACTAGCAATGATCTATTCTGATGAAGTGCTTGATAAAGTAGCTGCAACAACTTGAAAATGGTTTGGTCAAAACATTTTCTTTCCCATGATCAACAATGACCCATAAAAATGTTATTCCTATGGAAGGTATGGCAGCAACTCAAAAATCTGTTTTATTATTGGCATTAATATTAAAATTATGAAGGCTGCTGCTCACAACTGTTCATAATCCTATTTATTTGTAAGATTATGTGTCTGTAAAATTCAAATAAACAAACAATCTCAGGAAAAGTTTAAACTAACCAGGCTTACACAATTACATTTTTTTAAACTAATTGTTAAATATCGGTTTGCATAACTGAAAGTATTCAAATTTTTGGTTTCTATAATGGATCGGGTTGAAATGTTTGAAAACAATGACCAACTGCCTCTTTATCTCTCAAAGTATAATATTTTCACAGGAAAGCAGGTCATCCATCTGGATCTGTCACTGCAATACTGAGTATACACTAATATATCTATTGGCATAAGGCAAGGAGATATCCTAACCCCTGATTTGTTCAATAACTTCATCTATGATTAGCCTAATATTCTATCTCAAGCCTTTGATAGTCAGATAAATTACTTCTATATGCATTTATGCTAACTGTTTAATGTATGCTGGTGAGGTAATAATGTTAACAAATTCTGCAAAAGCATGCTTAACTTTTAAATTGCAAGAATATCACTGTAAATGTGTTCAGCACTACAAGTAATGAGGAGTTGTGTACTCAGCCAGTGGTATATTGATGAATGGAAAAATAGTTTATATCATGAGGCTTTTAAAAACAACTCAAGTTTATCAAATGTCCAATACTGTGCTGCTAATTTTAAAATATAATTACATTTATTTCACCATATTAAGGTAATTACTCTTGATTGATGAAATAGTGGGATCATTCAGTATCAGTGGTTCTTCCCCTTTCAAGATAAATAACGCAATAACACAGCACATAAGCTAAATATTAATTTTGTTAACACGTATGCTTGAAAGAAGTAAGAACTGCTCAAAAATCATTTTATCCGAGATGGCAGGTAACATCGATGATAAAATACCAGCATAGACTACACAAGATAAGTCGCTTAAAAACTAAGATGCATTTTTTTTAAACGTTTACAAAGTTTTCATAAACAGTCATGGTATTTATCGATTTTATATATCTTGGATAAATTAGGTATCAGGTATTCTGGAAAATTACCTTCAGTCTAAAAGTCTGTCCACATGCATAAGTAAGATAAGGAGATAAGAAAACCTTGACAAAACACTTTCTTTCCTTTCACACAAGTGTCAGAAACAAAACAGCTAATAAACTATAGGTATGCAACTTTCAGAAACTTTATTGTAAAACTTTATTGTTGATGACACAAAGGATCTAGAAATGTGATCACTATACCTAATAATGCAGGGGTCAAGCTAGACTTGAATCTTATGGAGAAGTGACTTCTCCTTTTGGAAAGAACAGGGAGAAGTGAGAGCTCAACAGGGAGAAGTGGGTGCAAAGCAAGAAATGAAATATATATATATATATATATATATCTATGTAATGTGTGTTCTCTTATTTGAATTATGCCCTCTATTTCCCAGTATTCATATTTGCATGTAACATAGGATTTAAGCAATATTTTATTTTCTAGTAGAAAATTTCTTAGTTATTGGACATATGACTCTAGAAGAGAATAACAGAAACTGCATTGTAACAAAATTTAACTGAGTAACTAGATTACATTATTTTAATTGCAATTTGGTAAAAATGCTTAATCAACTACCCTTAATTTTTTATTTTTGTATTATTTTTTTATATACTTTTTAAAAGTTCACAGTAATGGCACTTTCAAAGATTTATAACGGCTTTGACACAACCCCTGTACCATGTACATGAGTGCAAATGCACGTGTCCTCATTTCTTTGTTGCGGATAAAACGTTACCATAACTATTCATACATAACACACTAAAATGCATAAAATTACAGACATGGCTCATTTATATTCGGTAGGGTAACATAGTCATATTCCGACCAGTAGGGTAATTCAGACCGTGGATGTACCTCCCACTGTTTACAACAAAGATATGCAAATTACTTGCTGTGTTCTTTGTTTTTATTTGTGCATGTGCGTATGCAAATTAGTAAAGATGTTTCCAGGAGGACATCGCATGACAAAATGACATAATAGCCACAGTATTCTCGCTTCAGCGTGAGTTCAGAAGCGGCATTCATTTTTTTTTTATTCAGGACCATAGTCAGGTATCAATCATCCAAGATTTGTATAGCTTTCAATAACATAACAATTATGCTATTGTAGCTTTAAAATAATGCTTTGTCTCTCTAAAAAAGTAAAAATTGCACCAGTTTTATGACAAATAACAATAGAATGCAATGTTCTGTATAGTGATAGGATTTACCCCAGGTTATTTTTCATAAGAGGGCAATTCTGACCAAGAACACAAGCTTAAAGAAAATGTAGAATTATCATTAGTTTGTATTGAACTTTGAAGAAATAACTCCAGGAATAAATACGTAATTAAAAACTAGTAAATAAAAAATTAAAGGTGTAAATGTAAATAAAAATAAAATCTTAATTCTCTGCACAATTATCTCTATAACAACATCCACAATTATCTATGTAGCAATATCACTTTCTATCTGCTCTCTATCTGAAAAAAATAATAAAAACAATTAAAAGCTTTTAAACATGTCAAGATAAACAAAATCTTTGTATTTTACAGATGAAACTTGTATATGTACGGTCCATATATGGTGGTCGGAATTACACATACCAGAGGTCGGAATAAGCCACAACACGGTCGGATTTACCCCTGCATATACAGTCATAACAAAATCATGTTTTCAGTAAGAAGAACTCATATTATATGCTCTTTGAATAATGAAACTTTTTGCAAGAAGCCCAATAGACTGCTTCCCATACCGTAGATAGGGACACAGTAGTCGGTTTCGATAATGAAGTTGTCAATCTCAGGTCGACAACCTCTGTGGTCGGAATATGACCAGATTACCCTATATGAACTAAACCCTTCTTTCCAACCAAATAAACACAGACGTGAGTGCATCTATTTTTAGAAGGAGGGATAACGTAATGTAATTACTCACTTTATATAGCTTCATTACAACAGTCCATGATAGGATTGCAAATTTATGGTTTATTTATTTGTCTATGTACTTGTATTAATCTTAGGCATTGATTAAATATTATCTGCTTCGCAGCTTTTTCTGTATTTTCCCAAATACGAGTCAAGTCAGAAAACAACTTTGACCTTACAACGCTTCTCGCACATTTCACAACATAGCATTGTCTCTTATGTTTCAGACCAATATAACGGCATTTTAAAGTTAAATGTTAAATAACATAATACCTAGGCTTTGCTTTCTATGAATTGTGTATTTTTCTGAATATATTTGCCCGACGATTTACGAAAACAGACAATCTAATAAACTGGTACTTCCTAGACATAGCGATGTCCACCATTTTATCCGCATTACTGGTACCACAGGAGTCCGACGTTTTATCAATAAAGTACGATGAAATTTCTGACAACATGAAATCACCTTATCGGTATTATCAATGAACACAATGAGTGCAAGCATGACCACAACTCTCCGCTCGATTCGACGTTTCTCACGTGTCTTTTATCACTTCAGAATCGCAAGACAACTGAAAAACTACACATATCCATTCAAAAGACAGTAACGTACCAACGCATAACTCTCGGACAACCATCGCATGAATCCAATTCGGTGAATTAACCTTTATTTTCACCATTACGGTCACTAGACCAACAAGTAGGTCTCCGCTTCTTTTTTTTTCTGACAGTGGAGACCAACGCCATCGGGCAATAGTCCATACTAAAGTTTTACGCTGTCTTAACATGCTATCAGTTCTAACGTATCGGACGATCATTAGTAATTAATAAATTTATTTCGACTGACCTTGGTATGTGGCTGGAAACTAAAATCCCTTTTCTTTTGACCTATGGCGTTAAATCCTTCAGAACACTCACAATCTAGTAATAATCCCTGTCAGAACAGATCACCTATGTATACTTCAATTATTGACCTTAGTTTTAAATTGCTGACGCATGCGTGGAAAGCAGCATCACCCCAAAGCAAGAACAACTGCTTGAAACCTTCTTGGGGCGCTCACCAGTTATTATGTACTTTTGAGGGAGTGATGTATGTAAGGTTAAGTTGTTTGCATTTAAAACATGCACAGTGGTGAGAATGTTGGCATACCTTTATGCTACTTTGATGTAATGTGAATGATATTTCTTGGATACTGTACTTTTGGAAATTGTAAATGATCTTAGCACATTGCTAACTAAAATGACTGCTCCTTGTGCTCCAAAAATCAGCCTGAATTTGTCTCTAGTACACTATCCTTAGCAGCTATTAAAATAGAGAAAATGAATTTTGCCAGACTAGACAATACCAGCTTCTGAAAATGCAATGAATGAAATAACAAATATATAAAATGTAAAAAGAGTTATCGGCTCTTTTTTTTTACAATTTACCTCTGAAGTTCAGGAAGTGAAAATGTCCAAGTGGAGCTAGCAATTTTTTGAAAGGTGCACATCTGGAGTAAGGACAAGCTGTATACTCTATAACCCATATTACACCCATCAATCATACACCAAAATAAAGGGAATTAATGGTTCTTTGAACAATACCTAAGATATGCAAGGTCTTTTTTAAATAGCCAGTATAACTAGTGAGGAAACCCGAGGGAATTCTTTTCTTTAAAATTCTAACCCTATGCAAAATACGAAACTGTAGAGCACCACCTCTGGCAAGGAGTATATCACACGGAACTGACTAATGCTTGGGATGGAACTGCAGTTAGGTCTGGCCGTCATGGCAGAATTTTGAGAGACAGACAGACGTGTCGGAAATTTGACATCTAGAGAATGATAAATAAATTTTAACAAATCAAAACTGTAATGCTATTAATGACAATAATAATAACACGTATGTATATATATATATGTATATATGTGTGTATTATTATTATTATTAATTTTTAGCATATCTTTACTGCTCATTACAGTTTTGAATTTCTTTTGTAAATTTATCTATCGTTCTCTAGATCTCGAATTTCCAACACATCTGTCTGTCTCTGTGTCTCAAAATTCTGCCATGATGGCCAGACCCAACCTCAATTTCATCCCAAGCATTAGTCAGTTCCGTGTGATATACTCCTTGCCAGAAGGTTTCAAGCAGTTGTTCTTACCTTGGGGTGATGCTGCTTTCCACGCATGTGTCAACAATTTAAAGATAAGGTCAATAATAGAAGTATACATAGGTGTTCTGTTCTGACAGGGATTATTACTAAACTGTGAGTGTTCTGAAGGATTTAACGCCATAGGTCAAAAGAAAAGGGATTTTAGTTTCCAGCCGCATACCAAGGTCAGTTGAAATAAATTTATTAATTACTAACCAGCGTCCGATACGTTAGAACTGATAGCATGTTAAGACAGCATAAAACTTCAGTATGGACTATTGGCCGACGGCACTGGTCTCCACTGTAAGAAAAAAAAAGCGAAGACCTACTTGTTGGTCTATATGGTCACAAACCCTTTTAAGCAGAATTCATTTGAGGAAGTAGCCCATTCTACCATGGGCTGAATAACATCATGAAAGTAATTTCAGAAGATAAAATGTTTAACTTGTTTTTTTATTTCAGATTGTATCATTTGATAATTTTATATCAACTTCCAGAACAGAAATATGTAAAGTTCGGATAGTAGAAATAACGGTTGATGACATCATCACACTTCAAATATTAAAGCCTAGACGGATGCTGGACCCAGTATCTGAACGCTATCAGCAACAGAATGTATGTATGTATTCATGTATGTGCAGAGTGAAAGCATTTTTTTACAACTTATGAAAATAGTAGTAATACAATACTGTAAATAACATTTTCATGATGCTTTCATTATTCTGAGCAAATTCAACTAATCGACTGAGTCCGCATTATTAAATTTCCCTAGTATTAAAAGATAACAGATTCTGCGCTGTTTTCGGAACGATTATTAGACCCTAACGCGTATTTACTGCAGGGTAGAAACTGTTTTCACATAACATGGATTGATGACTTCTTACATTAATAGGGATTTTTGACAATTATTTTGAGCTTTTGTTGCCGAGTTTGATTCTGTTGCAAAAGATATTTCATAGCATAAATCAGAAAATAATTTTTATATAATAAGGTAAAATATTTAATCTTATACAGCGTATATTATATGTATCAAAATGTCAAAGCAGAATGAGGTTCATTAATACATTGTGGTAGAATCTGTATTTTCAACTGAAGCATCAAGTAAGTTTAAAGTGTTGCCCCTTTTTTCTGTCTTTACTAATGACACTTAAAGAGGAATTTATTAAACTTGGTGTTCAAGGTGTTGACACACTGATGTTCAATGTTCTGACATAGATAAGCTACAACTGTTTATCAGTTTATGCACAGATTACAAAACACATATTTTCTGAGTCAAAACTTTGTCTGCAAAAGGGCTTAAATGTTCCGAGTGCAACAAGTGATTCCTTAAAGTTAAACTAAAGAACATGATGGTTTTCCATAAGGGAGTAAGAATAGATAATGATAATCCAGTGGCCCAATGGTTAGAGCATCTGCCTCGGATGCGGGAGGTCGTGGGTTCGGACCCCAGACGAGTCATAAGAAAGACTTCTAAAAAATTGGTGGTAGCAGCTGCCTCACTTTGGTGCTCAGCATTAAGAGGTTAGTGTTAGGACTGGTCAGCCTGGTGTCAGGATAATGTGACTGGGTGGGACATGATGTTATATGTCTGCGGCATGATGCCTCAGTGATAGACGTCACTATAAATTGCCACACTGCAGACATCGTAGCGATATGACTAAAAAGTGTTAAAGCTACATTAAAAATCCAAATCACACACACACATATTTGCTTACCCAGTTAATTTGGTAGCATTTTGTAAAAGAAACAAGATAAAATGTAAAGTATACAACACTGAATTTATTATTTTACAAGGAAACAACTTGAAACCTGCTAAAGCACATGAAATTCAAACTTTCATTCACAAGATAATCACCATGTCAAACTTCAGATTATTCACATCATTGCCATTTCTAATCTGAAGTCACATTGCTCCCATCACTGTCATTTCTGTATGTTTAACAGATAAAGTGAAATATGGATTATCAATGTGGAACATGGTAGAGAACAGGAGTGTTATTAAAGTCGACACAGCCTTTACATTACCAACCAACCAGTGCTCCAAAAAAATTGCAAACCATTGTTGGTTATTAAATCAGTTATAATCAATCCCACAAATAATTACCACTTCTCCATTCCTGGAATTACAAAATTCCTCAACACCTTAAATATCCTTTTATTTTATTTACAAACAGTAATTGTATATATCAGGTTCATATCAAAAGATGTACATGCACCATTTGATATGACTTTGGAACAGAAACATTTTGGGGCCAACTGTTTAATTTATTTTGGGAGAGGAAGGATGCTGGGATTCTTTTGCAAATAAATTTCTGACCCACAAGTAACTTGAAAACATTAGTGTTGTGATTCATAAAGGCCCATTATATTCATTATAAAAACTGAGAAAATATATTAAAGTAAATATCCACCATGAAAGAAAATCCATGCCACACCACACCTAAAGATTAATTTGTTGACCACATAAGTTGTAGGCGTCTTGAGTTTCATGTTACAGTAAAGGTTGCAACTCGTTTTTGCTGTGCATTAGCATATCGACAGTTATCAGCATATATTGAGATTTGAGCAAGTATTATTTCACTTTTCCTTCCTATGCCTTGTTCAGAATGATTTCCTTGTATGCTGAGAATTCTTTATTACCAATAAAACCAAACTGTACTCCATAAATTGGCTGAGGCAGAAAACTAGTTCCCATTTTACAGGCCTTGGCAGAGGTTACTACAGAAGCCACAAGGTCATTTCAATTCATTGCAATTCACATCTACAGAAGCCACAAGGTCATTTCAATTCATTGTAATAAACATCTACAGAAGCCACAAGGTCAATTCATTATAATACACATCTACAGAAGCCACAAGGTCATTTCAATTCATTGTAATACACATCTTACTATATAAGACAAGGCCAATACCCGTATATGGGTTTCAGTTACACCAATCTTTCATTAACTTTGGCTAGCATAAAATCACTGCCCGATTTGGGCATTCTGTATTCGGTCAAAAAGTCCCTGCTAAACTCTCGTGCATACAATTACATATATAGTGTACATGTCTATACTCAGTACAGTAAATCTGGCACTGGTCTATTATGAATAAAACCCCACCTCCGGTCTGGAAAACTATTTACCTGGCAGGGTTACTATGTAGCTGAGGTTTATTTAATCCCCTTAAACCTTGCAAATTTCAAAACAAACCTCGTTCCGTCTATGCAAACGTTTCATACTTTGGAAAAATGAATTAGTCGTTTACGGCAAGTTCAACTCTAGAGAAATTATATTTTTAGTAGATAGACAGCCTGATACATAGTGACATTGTAAGGTGCCTAGTTTTGACGCAGATGCTCGCACAGTTACAAATAAAAGTCGGTGCTTTTATACTGCATACAATGTGCTACTCCGAGTTTCCTCTGACCTTGCCACCCCATTTTTGATATTTGGATATTTATGCTGAGGTGTAGGGTCTGAGTCCACTGCCTATCGAAAAGTTGGAATTCGCCGACACCATTTGGTGTCGGCATAGGGTAGCCTCTTATTAGCCGGCCTAGCAAACTTTAACGACCTTTCATCGAGATATACCTGCATGAAATCGATAGGAATATGATTTATTCTCTCAGAAATAGCGAGTGTAGCATTCGTTATATCTTTAATCCGCGGACTGACGAGATGCAACAACAGCGTTGATGAAATTTGACCTGGAACTCGCCATTTGCGTTCCGAGTCACATAACTACCCAAATCTCGCAACCTACATGTCAATAACAGCAGAGGTCTAGTAGTCACGTGATATCAACAATAAACCATTTCGAAAGTTGTTGTACACAGAATTCGAAAATATTAATTAAAGGTCACGTAATACTTGTACATAAATGTAACGCACACTTAATTCTCAACATATTTATTCTGAGAACAACGACTAGAAACCTTTCCGTATCGCAGCAAGGTGGAGAATACCAGATTCATCAGGTACTAAGCACGTGTCAGTGAAGTATTTTGTTGGTATCACGTGACTGCCGCATTGCCCTGAGCTCTCCGCTTAATGAATCTGTTTTTTTTTTTCCAAGTTGCTGCAACATTTACAGATGTCTGGTCGTTGTTTTCAGAATAAATATTTTTAGAAGTTTATGTTATTTTATTTTTCTACAAATATTACGTGACTTTCATATATTTGTTCGATTCGTTTTCGTACAGCAACATTAGAAATGGTTATCACAAATTCCGGACACTTGCAATTAACCCTATCGAAATTTAATTCAATTAAATTGTCTGCATGTAAGTGTATGATTTTGACTGTGAACATATCACTTTCCGGAAAAAAATCTGACAAAGACCCAGCATTTAACTAAAAAGGTAAGCGAGATTTTGACCTTTACCATCTTCAGAACTGGAACACGTAAATCGTCAGATTCCTTTGACTAAATGAACGTTTATATTTTATACGGAGTTGGAAGATAAACAAGAATAAAACATACATTCATTTGATTTTTAGCTGAATTGGGGATGAGGGTGGAAAGCGGTGGCTTTTTTTTTTTGTACCTCTAGACCCCAACAATGTAATTTGACTGTAGTTTTCGCACACCCTCCCGTTTTTTCATACCCCCACCACCATTGCCACCACCACCACCGATTTTAAAAAAGATGCAAATTCACGAAACTCAGTCTTATCATTCATCGATTTATAATTTCTAAGCGAAATGTCGCTGTCAACAAGCAAACAGACTACTCACTATCCTTTCCTTGTTTTTAGAACAGTCCATTAAAAAAAAAAAAACTGTGTCGTCCGCGTCCAATATTTGCAATGTCTAGTTTTAATATTTCTAAAACAAATTTAACAAATAAAAAAGAGGAACTCTTTTATACAAGTTTTCAAAGATATGTAAATCCAGAATTTACGGAATTATTGAGATTACCAAATATGGTGAACAATATAACATATGTTGCTTGAAAACATGAACTCGCCCCAATCTGATTGAAATCAATCTCCACTGTACTGCGTGAACTACACGTCGGATAGTGGAGATCTGATTTTAATCCGACTGAAACTCGCTCATGCAACCATGTTACTAAAGAAACTACCTTTTGAGTCGAAATGTCAACAAGTCGACAGTGTTTGGGACCCTCTTGCTACAGCCAGGTTAGAATTTATAAATCAATGAATGAAATGACTTAGTTTTGTGCATTTTTTTATACAACTGACGCATTTTGTTTTTAAAATCGGTAAGGGAGTGGGGACAAACAAACTAGAAGGTGTGTGAATACTGTTGTTTAGTATTTTAGTATAATTTCGAACTAACGTCATCACTTACATTCAACCAATCAAACACCGATATCTAAATTATTCGAGTAGGTGATTAACTTTGTTTTTATCCTTTTAGGCCTTTGTGTTTTCAATGCGGCTTGGGTGGTAGTGGCTGTCGATAAATACTAACGTAAACAAAGAAAACAAGATGGATGAGATACCTTCAGGGACACTGACGAATATTCGAACGCTATTTGAATATAATCCTCATATATTCGAATACTATCTGAATACATTCCACTATATTTGAAAAGGAAAATTTGGGATTAGTTGCAGATCTAACAATTTGTCGTCCGATAGCTTTATTACTGTATAGTCCATCTTGGTGCGTGCATCGTGCTTGCCTAATGAGACTAGTATCTCCCAAACACACGAATGGAAGATATTTACACCTGCACTCCCAAATGTAAGCATTCTTAGGTATACCAGGTGATCAAATTTGTATGAAAACTTCCAAAGTACTAGATTGTAGGTTCATTCAGCTGTAATGGATAAAGCATGTATGTCAGGTCGATGACCAACCAAGTATTTACCTTAGCCGGCAATCACCGAGGTTTTCACATATGCATTGTACCGCAACAAAAAAAAAAAAAAAATGTTTAGTTTACCTGTAATTCTAGTCTATTCGTGAACACTGCTTGACTCGGTGACCTTGTCTTTTCTCTCAATCGACGAAATTTTAAATGCAGATCACATCTAACGTAGGGTGCCTTAGTCTAGTATCTTTCTGTTAAATTTTGCGATGTAACATAATATGACAGACAAAAGTGACCCATACTCTTATAATTTGTATCCAGCGATTACAACCACTCCCGTCAACTATTCTATTTTTGTTTGGGGCCCCGAGTGGCCGAGTGGTCTAAAGCGCTCTCCGTTACGGACCACTGCCATCTCATCTCTGTCTGCGTGGGTTCGAGTCTAGGATTCGGCGAATGTGGATATGTGAGAAAGCTTGCCAGTAGCTTCTCGTGGGTCGGTGGTTCTTTCCGGGGATTTTTCGGTTTCTTCCTCCACCATTAATACTGGCCGCCATGTATAGCCTATTGTGTGCTGAAAAATGGCGTTAAGCCCCACAACAACAACAACAACTTTTGTTTATACCTTCACTCACATGCAGAAGGGAAATGAGGGGGGGAGGAGGAAAATCAACAGCAAAATCTATGCATGTATTTAAGATGAAAGATAAACTATACTTGAATCTCTCTCTCTCTCTCTCTCCTAAATACCATGTAAATCTCCTAACATGTAATCATCTACAACTCCCTCGAAAGTAACAATTTTTTAAAAACAAATTCAAAACCAAATCCTTATTTTGTAAGTGGCAGGCATCATGGAATGATGCTGTAAATAAAAGACTCCATGTGACCAAACCTCCTGAGGTAAATCGTCTCCTTCAAATGATACATCCAGACAGGCCGACTGGTCCGACTTACATAACCCACTCCTACAAATTAAAGCGTGAAGTCCCACCTGAGCACGTTTCCTGTAATAAACCCATTGCTGTGAAGCACGTTATGATATATTGTTTCGATCTCCAACCTACACGCGATCGTTACTGCAAATTTCATCTTATGAAATATTTTTCTTAAAGTTAATTAACATTTATCCTGAAAAATTGCTTGGGAGCAAACGATTTCCTTTGAGAATTTTCAACCAACATGTGTAATCACCCTCTTTATTATCTAATCACACTTCATACACACCATTTAAATTTCCGTTGATGGGGAACCTTCATATATTATCCCCACTATCTCACTGTCTTTTTAATACTTTTAATGAATGGTAATTAACCTTTATGAACAAATCAGTAACACAGCCTTTTTCGTGGAGCTTGATAGTTTTATAGTGCAGGTGAGCCGTGAAAACCCTTTCAAACAAACAGTTGTTCCAGACTATCCTCTCCTATCTTGCCACAAAACAACACATCTCGACACTTTTTTTCTGGTTATCCAAGTATCCAAATGAGCCCTCGTCTGTCCCACCATCCCAATCACCTACCAATGACCCCGTGGGGATGGAAACCGCTTTTCCAAAAGAAAATAATATCGGCGAAAAGGGGTAAATATTCAGTGAAGTACCGAAAAGTGAATACGAGAGACGTTGATTAAGCAAGCCTCTTAAACGACCTCTTATAACGACCACTGAATTAGATCGTCGGTCCCTTAACGCTCGGGTTTGATCGACAGCCGTTTTACTAATTTGGCCAAGAAAGTAACTAAATCCTAAATGCGTACACGTACTTGTAAAAATGACATGATAAAGGAAATTCACATCCTACCTGGTGATACAGTCGCGTTCTCGTTATGAATGCAATGTTCCAAGTAGCAACTCCCGATCCTTATTAAACATATGGTTGCTAGCAATAATTGTTCACCATTTCATCATAAGCCCCTCAATCTCTAACAAATTCCGACTGCCTGTGTTATATAGCACATACACTCAATGTGGGGGTTGAAGACATGCGGTATCCGCACTATACCGGCATACTAACACAGTGCATGCCATATAGCACATATCCTTTACCGATGCCTTTCATCATATAATTTGCTCAATACGGGAATTTCCGGAACAATTCAAGGTTGTTTGAAGGTTGCGCGTCTTGACCTTAACGTAAGGCAGGGGACTTTGTTGTGTATTTTGAAGATGGGAGTAACTCGGTTGACGACAGATGAGCTGTGAACTGTCATATATATGTAATGTCATACATTACTTATATTGGTGGAACCTTGTTAAGTGTGTTGGTGTGTTTTTAGGCTGGCCAGAACTAAATTCTATTTTTAGCATAAATTGATTTTCAACACAGAAATGTAGTGCGGTAGGCCCAAACAACCTGCTTGAGTGCATGTACTGTAAGGTGGGGCGATAAAAAGGGTTTTGGTAGACGAGAAAGACAGAAAATCATAACATTTTTGTTGCTAGTGTAGTCGTATTCGTTTATTTGTGTGTCTGTTCCGGGTTTTAAAGTAGCTTGAGCAATTTTAGTCACATCGCTACGATGTTTGCAGTGTGGCAGTTTATAGTGATGTCTAGCACTGGGGCAGCATGCCTCAGACATGTAGCACCAGGTTCCACCTAGTCCCATTATCCTGACACCAGGCCGACCAGTCCTTTTTTTTTTTACAAGTCTTTCGAATGACTCGGCCTGGGTCCGAACCCGCGACCTCCTGCATCCGAGGCCTACGCTCTAACCACTGAGGCCACCAGAACGGTCTCCTCGTTTTCCTCATTGATATCCGATTATGATGATCATAATAAAACCTTTTCAGTGAAACTTTATAAACAAACCCCAAAGATAATTTTTTTAAAAAAATGCCTGTTCTAGATAATTTTCCTTTAAAACGTAAGTTAAATATTTAAAGGAAATGAAGGAATGGGGTTCTTAAATACTGTTCTCAATAAGCAGGTATTTATTACATTGATGTATCCGTTAAGACAGGTTTCATTATTATTATTATTATTATTATTATTATCATTTGTTTGGTTGAAACAGTATGTATAACAAAAGCATAAATATACAAAAACGAATAAAATTATTGATGAACTAGCAACATAATAGTACTGAGTATTATATTAATATTTTTGTGCAAGTACACGTAAGTATCGTAATATATACAGATGTAAAGATACAGCTTTAGTCCTGAATTAAGACGTAAAGAGGTTGTTTTTTTTGGACCTACCATTTCAGCTGGGGGGGGGTTTTGAGCTGGAGGTTACTTTGGGGCCGGGATATACTTTTTAACCCCTGCATGTTTTGTTTTGTTGTTTTTTGTTTCATTTAATATAAGTCATATATTAGGTTAATCGGTTGATGTTATTACCGCCACAATTCAAAGAAAGAATTTTGTTGAAGCTATTTGTGGCTTTTTGTACCACCGCCTCCCCCCCCCGTACTGAAATGATTGGTTCCTCAGTGATGGATATGGACAGATAATGCGTCAATGACCGTTTCATGTCATTAACCAGGGACTAATATGCTTCATGCATTAACAAAGTAGTTTTTCACGCAAAAAGAATATATATGTCACGAACAAGTCATCTTTTGTCGTTAACATTTACTTCGCGAAGATTTCTTTACTTAATACTGTCAGATTCAAAAAATGACACATGTACCCTGTTGAACATATCTCCGCTGGGTTATTTCGATAGAGGTGTTTCTTACATTTTGTTTAACCCGGGTTGTGTCGTTCCAAGCGTTGATTTTGATTTTGTGCAAATGAAAAATAAATCCCCTTCTCCCTACACCTCTTTTGTAGAATAAGAGAACATTTTACATAAAAGGATCGTCACATACTGACACATGGTACAGAAAAGATCATTACATTAAGTGTAAAGCTGATCGATACATACGTAAATCATTTACATAAACAGTAATTGCGATATATTAGTTACCTAACTGCTTGCCATGTGCGACATATGCCCTGATCTGGTTGTATCCGGTTGAATACATCATAGGGTGTGTCTTCAAAAATAAATTTTCTCGAACGCGCCCTGGAAGAAGTTCCAAATGCATGCCTTCACGGGGCTCTACTGCATAAATTTTCAAAACTTTTACTTTGCTTTCATTTTCCGTTTCATTCGAAATGTCGAAAAATGGTGAAATTAAGCGTATGTTCAATCTAACAAGACTGAAAAACTGATTTGAAGACGGCTAGACTTCAACGCACGTAGGTTGTCCTATTCTAAAAATAGAGCTTGACGAGGCCAATATGATCACGTGACAAATCAAAATCTAAAGCGTAAACGGCGTGAAAATGGATTGTCAGTGCTTTCACATTAATGTATGTGACAATAAAAGACTTTAGAGCAGTGGATAAAATATTCTCTCTCTCTCTGTCTCTCTCTCTCTCTCTCAATAATAAAAAGATAAGTCCTCTATTTATTTATATGGTACGCACATACATATTCATCCCAAATTCACCATATTACAAGTGTAATGTTCTTAAGTGTGATTTGGATTTTCAACGTCACTTTGACAATTTTTTCAGTCATATCGCCACAATGTCTGCAGTGTGACAGTTTTATAGTGATGTCTAGCACTGGAGTTATCATGCCGCAGACATGTAGCGTGTGATTTGTGTGTGTGATTTAGATTTTTTTAACGTAGCTTTAACAATTTTTCAGTCATATCACTACGATGTCTGCAGTGTGGCAGTTTATAGTGATGTCTAGCACTGGGGCATCATGCCGCAGACATGTAGCATGATGTCCCCACCCAGTCACATTATCCTGACACCAGGCCGACCAGTCCTAACACTAACCTCTTAATGCTGAGCACCAAGCGAGGCAGCTGTTAGTACCATTTTTGTAAGTCTTTGGTATGACTTGGCCGAGTATCGAACCCACGACCTCCCGCATCCGAGGCGGACGCTCTAACCACTAGGCCACCGGAGCAGACATGTAGCATTATATCCCATCTAGTCACATTAACCTGACACCAGGCCGACCAGTCCTAACACTAACCTCTCAATGCTGAGCGTCTAGCGAAGCAACTGTTATTACCATTTTATAAGTCAGCCGGGGTTCGAACCCGCGACCTCCCGCATTCAAGGCGGACACTCTAACCACAAAGCCACCGGAGCGGTTTGTAATGTTCTTAATGAAGCGTTATACGAGTATCATCATGAATAATTAAGACAGACTGATTGACCCAGTTTCTTGTTTTCCATACCTACAGCAACTGTAGAAAATGTAAAAATTTGTTTTATTTCTCAAGTCTGACTTAAATTGCCATTATGGTTATAAATATATTAAAACTAGTTTCTACCTGGTTGATGTTAAAAATACTTGGTTGCTATGGAGGCTATACAAAAAATTAACATTAACTAAAACATGTCACACTGAACATTTCTTGAAAGTTTGACAACATTAAATAAAGTAGTTTTGAAAAAGTGTGAAAATTATGTTTCTCACCTGGCTGTCATGGGGACCAAGATACATACTTTTGTTTGTAGATTATAGCATAATGAGTATTTCATCCAATACTTTTATAGAAATGTTGCTATGGGGGAGATGTGGATGTATGTATCTTCTACCTGGTTGCTATAGAGATTTAATGGTTGTTATGGAAGCTTACAAAAATAGAACTTTCCTAAAATTAGTCTTCAAATGATTAACCAAATATAGTTATTTCTTTAGATGTCAAAGTGTATTTTGATCTCATTGTTATGAGAACTAACATGTTGTCACTTCATACGTTCATGCAGGATAGATAATAAATGAATAATGCATGGTACTGTATGTATCATGTCTAAGAAACTGCAGTCACTTCTAATATTTTGAGCCTATTTCACAAACATGTTCGCATGAAGAGTTATTTGGTACCAACGTACGTGTGTGTGTGTGTGATTTGGATTTTTAACGGAGCTTTAACAATTTTTCAAGTCATATCGCTACGATGTCTGCAGAATGGTAATTTATATGTCCAGCACTGGGGCATCATGCCGCATCATGTCCCACCCAGTCTCATTATCCTTACACCAGGCCGACCAGTCCTAAAACTAACCTCTTAATGCCGAGCGCCTACCGAGGCAACTGTTAGTACCATTTTTATACGTCTCTGGTATGACTCGGCCGGGGTTCGAACTCGCGACCTCCCGCATCCGAGGCGGCCGCTCTAACCACTAGGCCACCGAAGCGGTCCACTAACAATTACGTGATATTGAAATGAATGGAAAATTGTGTTAAGAAAGAAATCTTCAGAAAAAAGCAGCATGTCTACATGATCTTCCTGTTTATGCATTAATAATTCTATATTGTACTGCTGCATGAACAGAAAATTGACGAAAATTCCGTGACAAAGGTGGCTAAGCTGCACATAAAACACCCACTATTTCACATTAGTGTCACATGGGTTCTTGGCAAAAGCATGTAGAGAAACCCTCTCAAAGTCTACAATGTCGATCTTGAAGCGCCAAACCAGTGAGATGTGACACGACCTCGAGCATTTAAGTAACAAGAGTACCAAACACCACAGTATATGCCCATCTTGTGCCATTTTCCCTACCAATGGCCATGATCCTCAAACTACATACCTGCCAGCTGCATCATGAAGTGTGAAACTGGATAAAATTTCATCAAAATATATGACGTAGTTAAACAGAGACAGCCTAGATAAGGAAGCAGGCCACTGACTTCTCTTGTGTTTGACCTTAACCTTTTGGCAGAGGATGTGACTATGAATGCATAAGACACTATTAAACCTAGACACACAGCAGTCTAAAGTTGCATCAGATATCTTCATTGGTTCAAATATTATACATGTGCAAGGACAAAAGTTACTAATATATATTTTCCCTGTGACCTTAAGCTTGATAATGAAGTATAAAAGTCATCCTCCAGAAAATGTAAAAAAAATTAAATAATTATAATTTCCCTTGCTTTGTTGTGAACTTAACCTAGTGGCAGGGTACCTGTACATGGTATGTGACACACCGTCTAGTTATGATGTATACATGAGCAGAGTTCTTGAATTCTCTTCAGCTATCACAAAGCTGTGGGCTACACAAGGATTGAATGACAGAGGGATGGAATGATAGCGTGGAAGTTGTAAAATAATGCATCAATAGTTAACATGACACCATTTGTTTTCTTGGCTTGATACTGACCTTGAGAAATGACAGCATGTTATGCAACACACCCTGTATCATATACATTCAGTCTTCATAATATCTTAAACAGCTTCAAAGCTACAGCGGGGATAGTACTAATTATTAGTACCCCTACTCCTGCCTCGTGGACGAGGTACTAACATGAACATATGTGTGTCAATGGAGCAAGCCGGGTGTGATTCACACCCGGCACTTTTTTTTAACCTAATATAAACAATTTTGAACATGTTCCTTGTATATAATGAAATAAATTGAGTAATCCTCTTATTTAATACCGGAATTATTGCAAATCATTGTAGAAATAGTTGTAAAATCTCGTTTACCTTTCTTATCCGATATTTTCGTTTAGATCGTCCGCCATATTAGTTCAAATAATGACTACTTCCGTTTTCAGCCTTGTTTGTTTGTGTGCCATATAAGGACATTGAGGCCTTATTTGGAAATGTAAACAGATGGTAGTAAAACTATGGCGCGGTTTGAGTTAGAAAATCTGCGCGTTAAAAGTAAATATGGTTTATCGGTGACTTTGAAATTCCACCAAGAAACCATTATTCACCACTTGATTGATAAAAAAGATGTTTTTGTCCTGCTACCCACTGGATTTGGAAAGTCACTGGCTTTGCCTTTTCTCAACAAAAACTGGTTTCCACTATTAATGCAATTCAACAATTAATAACATAGCGTAGAATATCCAAATATGGTAAGGCAAGCCTTGTTTACAAAAGGGGTCACGGCGAGAGTCTTGCGTTATCTGTCATGGCGGACACGGTGAGGTTAGTGTAACCATGCCAATTTATTTTATCGTGTAAGGGCTTAATAAATTCATAATAAGCCAAACTTCTTTCACAACATGATTATACTTATGTAGTAGATTTCTACACTATTTGTTTTTCTGACTTTAGTGATGATTTTTTTTTTGCTCCATTACATGATATGGGATCAGTTCGTAGCCTCAACCACAACAAATCAAGTTGAGGCTACGACATCGTAGCTACAGCCGGGATTTAAAACAATAGTGAACATGTTAATATTTAAGTGGCATATAAAATACCGTCAGATCATGGATATAAGCATATTTAGTTTCATGTCTCTAACATGGGCTTTTAGTTCAAGATTTGACAAGAAATATATGCATATTGGCATGCAACCATAGGTTTGTGACTAAGTGTAACGATGCCTCCTAGGGTATTATTGCAAATCGCTTATGAGGACGTGCCATTCAGAATTTTAAATAGATGGATATACAGCTCCGAACCTCCCAGTCAGCAATGCCAACGGTCTAGGTGGATAATATACAAAAAATAAAATGTTAGGAATAACAATTTAATAACAGATCTAAATATTCAAACAATAGACGTAAATTTCCACAATTTCTCCACTCGGTCGACCTATTTAATCTGCCAATTTCATAATCTGATGTGCAACGTTTGAGTGTTTCCACCTGTCCCTGCTACTTTACTCATCTGTATTACTTCTTTTTCCTTGACTGGTACTCCAGTACCCCTTCCGTCCCTCGACTACGTCCTTCACCCTTCCACTTCCTCCACTTCCGTTCTCTGGTCTGCTTTCCAATTTCTGCCTCCGTTATTCTATCCGGTCCCGTGACCTCTATAACAACTCCCTACTTCGTCACCTTTGGGTGGCACTCGGTCCAATCCGAACAACTCCAAAACAGCACCGAAAGCTTCTCTTTAAAAAGCTATTCAAGTCTGAATTCCCGCTCTCCCTTTTACGAATGACGTGCATTCGGATTACGCCTATTAGAATTTTTTAATTTTTTTTTTGGAGGGTACTCTCCCTGGTTGATCTTTTCAGACCATTTAGGGAGGCCCACCTTGTATCATTGCCTATAAGGTGTAATGCTATGGATGGTATTATTGTATTGGTTTTATTTCTTAATTTTTTTTTATTATATTTGCATTTGATCTTTTTTTTTTTCTCTTTTTCCTTTTTGTTCCAGACATTCATCTTCTTCAAGGAAATAGTTTTCCATCGCTGTCAAGTCATTCTTTTCCATTTCCTTCTTTTTCCTCCTTTTCGCTCTCCTCTTTTCTCTTTTAATTTCTTTCTCTTGGTCTTCTACTGCTGTTTCTGTCAGATCACTCTTCCTTGTTTCTCTTGTTTTGGATCCTATCGTTGCTAAAGCTGTCTTGAGAATCTGATTTGAGCCTTGTTTATTTTCTTGTAGTTTGGTTTAACCTATTAAATGTTCTCTTTCACTTGTGTTTGTATCCCTTCTTGTACCATCATGTTGCTGATGTTGTTGTGAGATTTGCTTTTGTTCACCTAGTTGTTGTTGTTTTCCCTGTTGCTGTTTTAAGTTTTGTGTTCCATTTGTTTTTTCTTTCTTGGTACTGGCTTTGGTACTGTTTGTGCTATCGTTGTCGATTCTGTATTAGCCATCCTTGTTGTTATTATTGGTGCTTTGTTCAACATTTCTCTGTTTGTTGTTGTTTCTGTTGTTGTAATTTCCGTGATTCCCTCTTGTGGATTTAGTTTTTGTTGTTTCAGATTTATCTGTTGTTGGTTCTCTTGCATTTCTGACTCTGTTCTACTTGCTGTATTTTTCCCAGCCTGTGTTTTGAAGTTTGGTTGTTGTTGCTGTTGTTCCCTCATCGTCGTTATCATTTCAGCTTGGTTTTCTTGTGTTCCTGATTCTGTTCTATTTGTTGTAATTTTCCCAGCTTGTGTTCTAAAGTTTGGTTGTTGTTTCTGTTGTTGTTTCATCATCGGCATTCTCATTTCTACTTGATTCTCTTTGTTTCTGGGACATTTGTGTGGAGTATGTCCTGTTTGTCCACATCTATTGCATGCTCTATGATAGATGCACCCTTTATACCACGTTTTAGTTAAAAAACCAAATAAGAAAAAAAACTTTTTTCACTTCTCTCATTGCGATGCATAGAAACACCGAAACGCCGGAACGCAATATAAACACCGAAACGCACTTCAATTATATCGTATATAACCAATGGAAATGCAATTTGCGAAAATTTTGACTAAGTGTAATTAATCTATTACTAATAAATACATATTATTAATGAATAATCCGAATGTACTCGAATTTGTGAAAACATCAATTTAAATTAGCCGTACAATGTAAGTGTAATTCTCAAGAATTATTTCGCATAAATTTTAATGATCAAATACAATACATCAAAAATGGCATCTCAAATCATTTCCGTATTTATTTTGGAATTTAGCATCACAACTAAAACCCGTGCAGTAGCTTAATTTATATTTGTTCCTAAAAGAATGAAAATCGAGAAAAATAAAGCAATTTTCTTTTATGACAGCTTTTCTTCATACTAGGTCACTCTCTTGCCAACCAAATCTCAGACCTTTGCAGATTATACAGATTGGAGTAAAGGTATCAGGAAAGAATCAGCGATCAGATTGTACATTTCAAACTTCCTTGACCTGTTTTCTGTCTAATTAGTATTTAATATGTCACAACACTAATATGACCGTATTGGCATGTTTACTTTGCAATCGAGGCATATGTATGTGCTATTTCAGAATACGATTTGATGACAATGGCATGTTTCTTCATATAAAAGTGTTTAAACTCTGCAAATCTTTGGTCAGTTGACTATGTTCATTAGTGAATCAAGATAGATGGCTGAATTTCCATGTGGCAAGTGTAAATTGGAATGTGACCATGATACCATTCAATGCTCTGATTGTTGTAAATGGTACCATAGGAGATGTATTGATTGTTGTAAATGGTACCACAGGAGATGTATTGATTGTTGTAAATGGTACCATAGGAGATGTATTGATTGTTGTAAATGGTACCATAGGAGATGTATTGATTGTTGTAAATGGTACCATAGGAGATATATTGATTGTTGTAAATGGTACCATAGGAGATGTATTGATTTTTGTAAATGGTGCCATAGGAGATGTATTGATTGTTGTAAATGGTACCATAGGAGATGTATTGATTGTTGTAAATGGTACCATAGGAGATGTATTGATTGTTGTAAATGGTACCATAGGAGATGTATTGATTGTTGTAAATGGTACCATAGGAGATGTATTGATTGTTGTAAATGGTACCATAGGAGATGTATTGATTGTTGTAAATGGTACCATAGGAGATGTATTGATTGTTGTAAATGGTACCATAGGAGATGTATTGATATGTCTCAGCAAGAACTTAAATCTTGGTCGTTAAAATCACTACAATTCCTCTGCAAATCCTGTGCATTTGATGGTGATGAGTATGATGCAGGAACAGCTTTATCAAGGTAAGAGGATTTAAATAATTTTATTTAGTATGCTATTATTCTGCATGTTAGTAAATGTTTTCAATGAAGTTAACTTTCAAACTATTTTGAATGTAGTTTGCATTATTAAATAATGTCTTCATGTATACAAGATAATATTTTCCTCAAAATAAGTCAGTAACAACTGCTTCTTTATTTCAAGTAATAAACAAAATTGAACTATATACTTAGTTTCTTACAAAAATCAATCAACATAAATAGTAATACTATTTTCATTGCGTTTTCACTATTATTATTATAATGTATAGGAGGCCGTGTGCGTCTTTTTATTCTAATACACTCAAATATATTGAAATACACTCAAATATACTCAAAGACACTCAAACACGTCATTTGTAATATTAAATGTTTCTTTATATTGTGTTATTAAAACAAACATTAAGTTATCTTCTGTCAAATATCAATAATATATACTGATAATGATCTGTAACTCTAAGGATTTTACTGATCGCCATTGTACAAAAATGAACATCACATCAACCATACTATCATATAAATCGTGTACCGAAAGAAAAGACCGAACACATAATGGGCCGAGTAGTAATTAGCAACTTCCAAACTCAACTCCCACATCTCTGTTGATTAAACCGTCCAAGCACGTGACACGCTTTTATTTTGATGTTGACGTTTTAATGCTGTGTTCATTCCCGCCAAATTTTTTTAACAGAATTTTACACAAAGTTGTAACAAAGATGTATAATTCAACGGTATTTTTTAAAATTAAGCAAAAGAACACCAAGTATATAAATATATAATGTATAATATTACCAATAAAAAACAATAAACAGACAGACTTTGTCTGACTTAGAATGACTTTGTCTGACTTTGCGTTGATTATTAGGACCGGATTGCAAATGACGCTACGGATCACCAACAGGGAAAGTGGACGCTTTATATTCATCAATTAAGGAATACAACCATACTAAAGAGATGTATTTAATGATACCTGAGTATATTGAGTATAAAAAGACGTGCAGTATAAGTCCACATGATTAGCGGGTAAATACGGATAGTCCTGAATCAAAGATAGCCAATGGCTACTGTTTAAATAATTTTTAATTCAATGCAGGAAGGCAAGAATGAATGCTGACTGATTTTTAGAGGTTGAATTTTCGCGTGTGTGACCAAGACTACAATATTGCTGCATGGGCCATATCAACGTTTTGATAATGACAATCTTTCATGATTAACCGTTGTTTTAGTGTTATAATAAATGCAGCCAGATCGGAGGAGAAGCTCCTACACACACACAATATCAGGCCTATCGCCCAGAGCGGCAACGCCGGCAGCCGTGATCCAGTAGCAACTGAACTGCTTAGAATGTTCCATCCGGCGTTCGAAACACGAAACATACCACTGTCTGTAGTTGGAGACGGCAACTGTTTGTATAGAGCAGTATCCCTAGCCATTTCAGGCTCCGAACATCTTCACAAACTGCTAAGTTTGATGACGGCTATTGAAATGATTTTGAACAAAACAACTTACGATGAAAACAGTGATTATAATTTACATGACTTGTTTTCAGATAATAGAATTGTAACAAGCAGTTATTCACAACTTGTCCGTAATGCAGTTGTCATCAATTCCTATTCTGAAATGGCACATATGTATGCCCTGAGTGCAGCAATAAACATGCCAATACGGTCATATTATCCGCCCCAACTGCATCCAGAGATGTCCTCAGAACGGTACACTAGAATCGTACAGGGTAGAGGTGTAAAATTTTCTGTATCAGAAATTTATCATGTGGAGTCAATCGTTACTAGCAATCTAATGTCTTAAAACCAATCATTTTGTTACAATTCTTACATCGCAATCTGAAATAGAAGTGGTAGATTTAAATAATTCTAAGTCTTCCAACAAGAATTTTGAAATTGAGATATCAATCTCATCAGCAATCTCAATAAATCGAGTAGCATCATTCTGAAAATAACTACGCTCAAAACGATAATGTAAACCTTACGGAAGAGGACGGGAATGAGGACAATCCTGCTAAAGGGGGACTAGAAGTGGGAAAATTCTTAGATTCTAGCAAAGTAGTTCATCTTCTTTTATCTTCAGAAAGCTCCTTAGAGAAAATCCCACACGGTAAAAAAGAAAATGTATATTTTATTATTGACAACGGATCCAATATCATAAATCGCACCAAGAAATCAAAGAGTAGTTTTTGTGATGATTGCGGTAGTTGTAACTCGGCTTTGGGTTCCTCACCGAAATCCTATTATTTATTATGTGCAAACGGTGATCTCAAGAAAACATATTTTTACAAGGGTCAATTCCGTAATCATTCCAGAGTTAAAGGAGAACATGGACATATGGAGCGGAAATATATACCTATGGACCCTCAACCAGCAATAGGTAGGAAGTTTATCTTGTTAAGGGGGATTAACCAGTCGACTTGCTGTAGGAGAATACAGTGGCACATTTCCTGGTCTAGCCCCCCATGGAAATTCAAAAGATCTAGTATCAGAATATTTACGGACACCAGACTTTGTAATGACAGAAATAAAGGACATGTTACAGACAGACAAACCACAAATTGTCTATGAAAAGCTTAAGAAGAAATATGACGATGTGACGCGACCGACTGGAATGCAGCAAATACGTGACAAAAAGAAGTATGAAAAATCGAAGGGACTCCCAATCAAGAAAACTGTCCAGGATCATATTCAGCAACTTGAAAATATGATTACACGAAGCCATCCTTTCGTAAGAACTCTAATACGGACTAATGGAAAAACGCCATGCATTTTACTGTATGACGATGAACAGCTAACTGACATAAAGAATATGTGCTGCACTGGACAGACTGTTTTAGGAGTGGATAAAACATTTAACCTCTGTGACATGCATGTGACTGTGACTTCTTATAAACAACTTTCTGTGATTAGACAGCGTACAGGACAATCACCAATTTTTATAGGACCGGTCTTCGTACATGACAACCGTTCTGTCTTGTGGAAATATTGTTACTGCCACAGTCCATGCATGTGCGTTATGATCAATAATATCTATCAAGCTCCTCTTGATTCATATTTTGATTTATACAAAATCTCTCCGGTTAACGTCTTCACTGTTATTGGGAATTTTAATTTCTTTTCTTCCCCAGCAGCAGGGGTCGCTAATAGACGCTCCGAATCTTTAACTCTTTCTGGTCACGTATTTATTTTTTTTACGTCGTAAATCTGTTAAACCGTTTCTGCGTATCGCGTTTGTGAAGTATTCTGTAACCCGTTCAGCTACACAATTTATTCTTGACAGTTTCATAGGTTTGAGATCATTAACGTTAGGTTTATCATTTAACGGATATATTGCGTACACAACCGCAGTCACTGGGTAAATCGTTCATAATACGGTTTGTCAATACCAGTCAGTATTCCTGGTTTGGAATTTTTACCGAGAACAATATTATTTCCTGACTGCATGTGGACAGGATCACGTTTGTCACGGATAATCCAAGTGTCGTCGTCTGTCTTTACAATAAATTTTATTAAAATAAAATATCTTTGAATATCAAGGTAGTCAGTAATCTCTCTTCCACGTTTGTCATTCATTACATCGACAGTATTTCTAATTCTGAATGTCGACCACACATGAGCCGCACCATCGTCGCGAAATTCCTTCTTGGCTTCACGGATACGTTTAGTTAAATTCTTATTCGTTAAAGCCAGATCTTGCATCGAAAAACTAAATTTATATTTCGGCAGTCTGTCAAGATCAAGATCTAGCTCCATAAGGTTCAGTTGTGGATAATTCCTGCATTATTATAATTAAGACAAATATATATGTAAATTGAATTTTAATTATATATATATATATATATATATGATTCAAACAAAGAACCAATGCCATTGGCTCAAAATCGGATATACTTCTCCTTGTAACAAAACGTGCGTAAACGAATTCTGCAGTTATCACATGCAGTGCGTTAGACACGGGAGTCTAGGAACAAAACCGTGTGTGCGGTGTGGTGTTGGAGTCAGAGAAAAAACTCAGCTGTGTGTGCAATGTGGTGGTAAAAAATACAGAGAGCTGAAACGATATTACGATAAAAAAAATAACACCTTAACATCGTCAGGTGAATCTCTATAAAAACCGCAGAAGATTATCTCGCCAGAGTTTCAAAATAATGATTTAGACAAATAATATTATTATATAAATGGAGCAAAATGAGTTTGTGAAACATCCAATCATTAAAAATTATGAAGCATCTCGTGATGGTGTAATTAGGCACTGTAGATTAGAAAAAACAGTAGGCACTGTTGATAATATTGGTTATCTTAGATTTACTGCTTGGGAAAAAAAAAAGATATTTATGACATAGGTTCGTGTTCGAGTGTTATTTTGGACTAATCAGAGATGGACTTGTAATCGATCACATCAGTGGTGATAAACTTGATAACTCGCTTCGTAACTTGCGAATTGTTACACAAAGTCAAAATTGCAAGTCCGGAAATTCTGGCGGCGGCGCACGATACGCAAGGGCTGTTAAATCTGTAAATACAGAGACTGGCCAAGAAATTATATTTAAATCAATTAATTATGCTGGTAAACATTTTGACATCGTACCACCTTCAGTAAAATACGTGGCAGATAATATCACAAAATCTGCATTTTCAAAAAAATTTGGACAAAAAATCAAATTTCAGTATATAGTTATGGTATCAGATGATTAAGCGAGACAACTCCGTCAAGCATAACTTAGTAAATCAAGCCTTTGTCGTGCTTGTTGTACTATGTTAATGTTATATGACAGCAATATTTTCTTATTTTGCTTGCGAATCTTTGCCAGTAAGCATCGATATATTTTTCCTTATTGTATGTCTTATTTCGTCCATTATAATTTCATAAAAATAATAAATATATCGTTCATAAAAATGTGTGTAATTGTGTGTACACTAGTCCGCAGCAAAATCCATTTGTCCTCAAAATACATGTATGTAACACAACAATACAGTTTGAATGCCCCATAGGACACTAATGTTTCCAAGAAGCCCATTGTTCCATCATGTAATCCGATAACCTGTTGACAACCTAGGGGGTCACATGGGGTTGTAACTGTGCTGTATGTTTCGTCTGATTTCGAATTTCCTCTGATCCTGCTAGGATGTCATTTGGCAACCTAGGGGGTCACATGGGGATTAATTCGAATGCCCCTGAGCTTGCTAGGATGTTGTTTGGCAACCTAGAAGTTCACATGGGGTTGTGTTGTGATTATGTTTTATAAAGTTTTATTCTGATTCAGAAATACTTTATTTTATTAATATTATTCTGATTCAGAAATATTTTTATTTTAAACAAACATTTATAATATAATGAATTCTGAAAATATTAATGTTATTATTTCTGCGATTAAAAAATTACAACATAACGGTATAAATATATTTGATAATCTTAATCCTGAAAAAATTCTGTGTGATTTTGAATCATTAGAACAACGGAAATTAGAGAATAGATATACTTTGCCATCTGATTATAAATTCATGAAGTTTATCTAGCAGGCAATGTTACAGTCGCTGGCAACAGTTACAGATAATCAAGTGAAGCTGTTTGTACCTCTCTCACACGCTTTTGACAAAATTAAGTTAGAATTATTCTCATAAATACGAACAGAAAAAGATTGTGAACTTTCGTATAAGACAGTTGAGGGAACATTGTGAAAATGATAGTGATAATGAAGGTGGACCCCTTGACAGAGTCAAGAACGGAATCAATGTGGTAATGGCTAAACAAAATCCCTGGCAAAATTGACAGAGTCGAACTATACAGTTTATTTATTTATAATACAATAATATTTATTGTTTTATTCAGATTCTCTGATAATAATATTTATTTAAAATAAAAATATTTTAAAATCAGATTATAATAATAATTTTTTTTCTTCTGTTTGGGTATAATAGTTACGATTTACCCCATCAGAAGTAAAAAAAAATTTCTTCTGATCCGAGTTAGATTCGGACATTTTTTTTTGTTTTACCATGACGCATTATGAGCATATATATATAGATTAATATTTAATTCTTCATTTTGCAAACCTAGAATGCGTCCTATTTGGTCTGTAAGTTTGAAATGTATCCTTGATAATAACGGATTATGTACATGCAGTTAAACGGCGTTAATTGGTTCTGATACAATTAAATACCCAGGCGGCACTTGAGGTGTGAATGAATATAATATATATCCTTGCTGGGCCTGGCTAGACTTTGAAAGATCTACTTGATAACTTCCATCAATGACATCACATACTAGATTGACTGCGATCGTTGATGTTATATTAACAATGCCAGGTGATATATGACGGCCTCCACCATATGGATCATTATTATGTTTAAGAATAACCGGTGGCGGGGTTATTTTTCTCCATGATTCAATTACTCCGGGAAAATGTTCTTCAATAAGATCGTTAACTGATTTTTTCATATCGGTATTGTGAAATCCTGGTATTATAAATGTTTGTAATTGTTCTTCTGTTATTTTGTAATGTTTAATAAACAAATCTTTCATCATATTCCAGTCTAAATCATAATAAAGATCTATAGCACCCCTATGCTCTCTTACAGCATGTAAAATTACATCATTAATAAGTCTTAAATCTATCACAACAATGTTTAAATGTTTTATTGTTTCAATTATCTGTTGTTTTACGTCTTCGCTGTAATATTGTAATAAAGAAGAAAATAAATTTCGTAGTTTATTAATTGATTGTTCGTACTCGAGTTTAATTGGGTTGGACCATAATTTAAAATTTTCTTCATTAATGTGAATTTCTCCATTAACAGATTTATGTTAGTGTCCTCTTCTAATATATAATTTTCTACCATAGAGCTCTTGATAATATTTTAATTGATTAGCGGGTACCCACGGAAATTTACTTAGATATTCTAGATCTTTTATATATTTTTTTTCACTTGTCTTAAATTCTTCTCGTTTTGGTTCTGGAATTCCATTATTAACCGGTGCGACATCAGGCCATCCTAACACGGATCTGATCAAACTTTGATAAATATCTACAACGTAGTCAGCCGAATTTATTTCAATCGCTGATGATAATGTTGGTTCGTAAACAGTAATTGCTATTTTGGATTCTTTTCTTGTAATAGATTTAATTCTACGTTGGAACTCATCATTAATCTGTTCTATTTGATAACTGCCTGTTGAAATTCCAACAACTTGCCAATCAGGAGTTCCATCAGGTTTATTCTTATTTGCAAACACAAGTGAATTGTTTGCTGGTAGTCCACTAAACGATTTTGATCCAATATTTGGCCAGCTATGATAAACTCGTAATTGTGCTAGCGCTATTTCTTTTGCTAGAATTGCAATTGGAAAGTTAACGCTAAATTCTGGACTGGTTGAACTTAATGATATCATTGTAGTTTTTGTATGCGTAGTATTAGTGACGATCTGTTGTAATAGTTCGCGCGATCTTTGATCTGACATTATTATTACTGTTATTATTTTAAATCGGAAACTTTTTGATCATTTATTTTTTCGCCTTGGCTATTGTCAAAGAATGCTTCATTGTAAATTTTCATTATCGTTGTGAACTCCTCATTGGATATTTTACCATCACTGAGATACGACGAGAGATACGATGCTAGTTTAATGCATGCAGACACCGACGTGTATAGTTTTATTATATACCCCTATAATTTTGTGTTTGTACATGTAGCTATCTTCTTTGCGACAATACTGAGGATACCTGCGCATGTAGCTGCCGTTGAAACGACAATTGTTACAACTGCAGGCGCTGTCATTGTTATTGTTGATAGCAAAACACCTGCGGACGTGATGATAGCAGAAACTGAATAAACAATTATATCAATGATAACCACATGCCTGCGATATTTTTTTACTTTTACTGTATAATTGTCAATGATATTTTTTAGTTTGGTCTGACACTCACATACTTGATTGTATCTGTAACGATCCACGTCAATGTGGGACTGGGGTCCTGGGTTTGATTCATTATAATTAAGTCATGTAATTAAGTAATTAATTGAGGGGTTTCAGCTACGAATTCCAGACACCACCAGTAAGACACCGGGGTTAATTTTTTGTCAGATGGTTCCAGTATAAATTCTTCTTCGACATCTTTATTTAATATAATAGATACAGTTCCAGGAAAAACATCAATTGAATGACGCCATGGAAATGTAGTAAAATATCCTAAATTTTTCTTTACTGAATACAGACAGCCTGTACATGCCAGTTACTTCTGTGGTATGTTTGATGGTGTTATTTTGTGGTGTCCATGTTGATGATCCTGATGCTACTGTGTATACCACATTAATGATCTGCTTGTGAGGAATTTTAAGCAGATTCGTTTTTTCAATGATATTAGGAATTCCACCGACAATATCGCTGAGTTTTGTGTTAATGTCAGCAAGTTTAATATCTACAACCGCTGGACTTCCAAAAAATTCATTAATAAATCTGTTTATATTTCTACGAAAATTCAGGAACGTTTGTACGTGATTACTATAATCAATTCTGAATGCGGCAATTCCATCGTTGATTGTTGTTAATGATGTCACCGTCGGAATGTTGCTATCGTCAACGTATTTTTTCGTTGCGTCGAAATCTGATTCTGGTGTTCTGAGATTATTAATGCCATTATTATTCATGTTGAGAAATGCACGCATAATACCACCGTTGACTAATACTAATTTAGATTCTTGATCATCGACGTATTTTTTTGTTAAAGCGTCAGATTCTGTGGCTGGGTTTCCAAGGTCTGTAATTTTATTTTTATTCATGATAATGTAATCAGTGAATGAATCACCAGCTTTTTTGATATAATCGTTAACTGACTTACCAGAATCTTGTATTTTACCTTGATCAGCAAAAGTAACGATATTATTAACAACCGCAGTGGGAATTCGTATAAGTACATTTGACAGTTGTATATTACTTGTCTTTAATCGTCCTTGTTTATCTTGAAAAACAACGACTTCATTTTGATCCACACTTGTGATATTTAATAAATCATCGATTTCATTTCTGAGCTGATCAAGAGTTGCATATTTAGATAAGTCACCTTGCTGCTGAGCTTTACCGCGAGAAGATCTTCCATAAATATCTACCATTATATTTACTAATATCTGTTTAAAACGTTTATGCGCGGCTATGCCTGGTGGTGGTATATTTGTGTACAACTTTATGAGGTTTTCCTGGCGGTGCCAGTGAAATTGCGTCGAGTACAGCAAGGGTTTCATGGCCACATACTGGTGGATCTGTTAATTTTTGTGTTGGTAATGTTGAATACCAGATTTGAATATCACCGGCTAAATTACTATATCGTAAAAATTCTTTTGGTGGTGCCAACCCATACGAATCGAAATAAACAATTCCACGTGGATCATTCGCGTATGCAACCCAATGAGTTCTTGGACCAGAGTTTTTATCGAGATTAATAATACCAGTTTCAATATTGTTTGGTTGTTTTGGTAATTGATCATGCATAAAAACACCTCTGAAGTTTTTTATGTTCAGTTGCTTAGCAGCATCAAGTAAATCAAAATTGGACGTAGGAAGAATCATCGAACTGTCCCGGGCAGTCTTAGACCTTTTCCGTACCACGAATGTGGGGTCCCTGGAAGTCTTAGACCTTTTCCCTTTTTTTGGAGGTTTTTATTCCGTGACCCGTTGCTTTCTTTAATGCCATTCCAGCAGCAGTTCCAACAGCACCTAACACAGCTGCTTTCGCAACAGCTGGGGATGCAGCAGCTATTATCGCTGGTAACGCGGCAAGAAGTGGAAATATACCACCTGTTTTAGCAGTGTCTTTAATGGCACCTGCAGAAAGATTAAGTCGTACACTGGTGCTTGATTGTTTGACTTGATTGAAGTGTCTATACTGACATTCCGATAATGATAGCTTATTTGGACCACCTGCGATCTGTTCTTGCTTTAGTGATATTTTTACCGCACAGTTATTTTTTTGATGATGAATGTAGCTTTTTAATCTGACCAGGAGTCAGACTGACATTAACATGTTGATATGACATTTATAATTATCATCCTGATTTTAAATCAGGGATTTAATTACATATTTTCTACTGGGGCATCAACGACTCGCATTCGTCCACCAATACCTTCAAGTAGCATTGATTTATCGCTGAGTATAACAGCAATTGCTCTGTAATTAGGAATATCTACAATATTTCTATTCACACGATCTCGAAAGTGTATATCAACGACAGATTGTCTGAATAAATCTAAATGTTCCAGCGAAAAGTAATAGATTGGATACAATGTTGTAAAATCTAGCTGTGATATTTGCAAACCAGAATCAACATTTTGGTCGCGACCCATAAATGACATTAAACGATGATATGCACGTGCTACATGATTTTGATCAAAATTCAACAAAATGTCTTCAGATGGTTCTTGATGCCCATTTATCCTCAAAGAAACTTCAGAAACATCAAGATTATCAAATATCATATGACTACGTTCTTGTGAGTTTAATCGTGCACTATTCTGAAAAGCAATAAATATATGTCGTGGTGTGGAAACACCTTGCTGAGAAGCTATTTGCCACGCATACATACCATTAACTGTACTCTGAACAGCATCTGTTGTTACTGTCAACCAAGATAACATTGATTTACCACCTTGATCCATAAAAGAGAGTAATCTTTGTTCTTCAGCAATAGATGGAGTTAATCCTGGCATCCACAATGAATGTTTTTTCAAGATCACTATACCAGTATCACCAGCAGGTCTCCAGATTGCCTCATTATCTGTAGCTTTTCTTACAAGTACAACTGTATGCTTGGCTCCGAAAATAACCTTTCTGACATTTCTACAAAATCCAAATATATGTGACAGTGGAATTGTACACGAAAATGTTCTTCTTCCACCTTTTAACATTGATTTACGTGCTGCAAATCCTAAGTTAAAATTTACATTCATTGATACAACTGTGTCCCCAGCTGCATTTAGTGTTACATTTATGTTTTCTGGATGATCAGTTGTATCTTTGGCAAACATCACTGATGGACCAGCTGATCTCGAATAATCATCGCTGTATCTTGCAAGACCTATTATTGTTGTTGCAACATCAACGTCTTTCTGAATTGATTCAATATTTCTTCCATCAATCATGTATGTAGCGCTATCAAACAACGCCATAATGTCATTATTAACAAAACTAACTTTAATATTAGCTCCATATGCTACTGGTGCTGCAGGATTATTATTATTTAAAATCTCACCTTCTACTTCAGTAAACACTTCAGCGGGTAAGAAATACCTGCTTGTATCCTGAACTTGCAGCTCAATTTGCCCACGCTGATTTGGTTCTCGTGCGTTATAAGAATAATACTGATAATCGCGCACAGATTCATCTTTGAGAACTGGTGCATCCATGTCAAATGTGGGATCAGATATACACATAAACATCTTTATTATTATCGTGTTTGTCTAACACGAAGACCACTTCCTGCTATCAGACTAGCGGTTATATTTTTTTCTTTTCTGACATTGGTACGCCAGCTAACTCTGCTAGTTTTTGATTAGCAGCTTGATTTATTATTTTACTAACATTTACAGGCATCACTTCAGTGCTGGCCAGTTTCACTGGTGGCTGAGGTTTTTGTCGTATTAATCGTGCTAGTCTATCCTTGATTGCTGAGAATGCTTTGCTAGCAGCATCACCAACAGCGCCAATACCTTTTTCACGAACAACGTCAATGGCTTTCATTCCCAGTTGCTTTGCAAGCGGTATCGCTTTTGGGGCTATCCTTCTAAATAGACCCTGAACAACATCACCTAGTCCATCTCCGTAGATCGTTTTGTATACTGGTAATCGTGAATTTATTACCCTGACCATGGTTGGTCTGCGTTGAGTATTATGTATGATCATCTTATTATAGTCATTGCATCTAATTACATACTTAATCACTGTGATAATCATCGGTGATTTCATTAATAAGGGACCGATATACATTAATATCCATGATACCGCCTGTAAATAATCTTTTACAAATATCAGCTGCTTCATTAATGATTTCTGATGAATTATTACCAGCTCGTTTTCCTCCAATGAGGATTTCTAGTCTTTCGACATCGGCAAGGACATTATTGGGACAAATAATAAGACCACTTCCTCGAGTAGTAAGACCACTTCCAGTTGCGCCGGGGGGATCTTGATATTCTTCCTCACTTGTTGTTCTGACTGGTTGTCGTGGTGATTGCAATCGTTTCATTGTTTCTTGTTGTTGTTGTTCTCATTGTTGTAGCTCTTGTTGTAGTCGTTGTAATCGTTGTGGTGATGGTGATGATGATAATTGTTGTGGTAGTGATGGTAGTAGTCGTGGTGATCGTTGTAGTGATGGTAATAGTCGTTTACTTTTTTGTTTAGCTTTTTCGATATGCTCATATACTTTATTGTCATAGTTATTAAAATTATTAATATCTTCATCAGATCTGATTTCCGGAATATTATTAGCGATGCAAAATACATCCCTGTTCCAATCGGCAGCTTTTAGAGATTTAACATATTCTGGTTTTACATATTTTTCTCTTTCATAATATCCATACACGGCAATATCAAATAATTGGTTTGGGTCATTGATAGCGACAATACCTTCCGGCGTAAATTTTTCTATTATCGTAGTTCTGGTTCTTGGTGGTTTAGGTTGCGGTTGAGCTGCTTGAATACGGCCAGCAATATCAACAGGTAATGTTTCAAGAGCTCTTTGTGTTGCCTCAGTTGCTGTAACAATTTTCTTTGTTGGTTCGACAATCGGTTTAAATAATTGTTCTGCATCTTCTGCAAATTCCACCTGAGACTCCTGACGAACTTGTAGTTGTTGTTTGACAGAATCACGGATGGGTAGATATTTTTTAATTGCCTCTAGTCGCTCACGAGCTAGTTTAGATGTATGAGATTCCATTATTTGATATAACAATGATTTAATTATAGCAGCAGGGATGGTGAACGACCAGCATTGAGTGACCAACACGTAAACGAAACACACCATAAAATAAAAACGCGCGTCAGTGATGATGTAACAAAATGAGCTAACCCAATTAGAGAAATCTCATGGCCTGACAGAGGTTTTGGCTTAACGTTATTTGACCTTGAGATTTCATTTTCGTAGGAAGTTTTATTTTTCATAAATAAGGTCTCCAACAAAAATGGTCTGTTCACCCTCCCTGCTGCTCATCTGGTGAATTTTTATTCGATTTTTTTTTCAATGTTATTAAATAACAAAGGTTTTTTTCCTTTATATTTAAATATTTCAGTGAAAAATTTCAGTCTGTATAGTTGTGCATTTCATTCATTTTTTCCTAACATGGTATAAGAAGTGCATGTTACAGTAGCCAAGTTTTTGTGTTGCCTTTGCCTTTGCCATGACAAAAAATATGTCTTGGGTTTCCCGCTAATAAAATGGGTCCAGTAAACCAACATGTAAACAGCAACCCTGACTTGAACGGCTAACACTCACTCCAGGGCCACAAACTGGAGCAAAAATGGCATTAGTTAAACGGGACATTTATATTGTGCTTTCTTTTATTTGAATTGTAGTATTTAAATTTTATTTTGTCGAATATTTTTTTATCAGTACTTAATATCGCAGTTGACGAAAAGTGTTGACCCTGTTAGTGTCATCTGGGTTTAAGCTGTGATAAAACTGGTGCACGAACCATGGACAGGCACAAAGTTATGATGGTTGAGCTTGAAATATCAGCGTTGATTCTTAAATAGGTCATGCGAGAAAGGATTGTACTATTGTATTATTATATAGTACATGTATGACAAGTAAACTGTAAGCACCCATACAAGCCCATGATGATAAACAAATGCGTACACAACACAAGCCTCGAACTGTAAGCATTAGTCTTTCTCGATCTGAACTTGGAAAACTTTTTTTTACGGGTACCTGGTTGTTCGTTTTATTACCGGGTTATTATCAATGGGAGAGTACCCAGGTACCCATTGGCATCTTTATCCAGAAGTAATCAAATTTGGAATATGGAGTGTGACTTACAAGTATCTCATCAGTAGTGCAGTTTATATGTTTGCTACTGAACTATGGTAGCTCTGTTGGTAGAGCAATTAGACTCGTAGCCCAAGGGTTGCATTTTCAGGCTGGGTCGACTGCCTAAGTGTGACCTTGGGAAGATAGTTGGTTCCAATTTTGACTCTCTGAGATAGACAGTGTTAAAAGTACCATATAATCCAAACAACAGTTATGTATTGTGCCTTTACCTTGTCAAATGAATCTTCAAAAATCCACCTTACAGAATGTCTCAAATACCGTGATCAGAAAAAATTTGTACCAACTTTTTCATTTCCATTTCAGGTTTCATTTTTCAACAGTTCAAAACAGAGCCTGCTAACTTAAATTCAGTGGTCAACAGGAAGTACATCGAATCAAAGACAACAATCTCCAAGTGAAAATATTGTTGCAGACCGGCATATACATGATGAAATTCAGAAGCAGTAATGTTAATTACACATTTTGTTCGCTTTGAATTTTCTGGAACAGTGAAGAATGATCTTCATGTGAAGCAAATTTCCTGTAGTATCTTTCATTATGACCTTAAAGTTTGTAGAATGTGGTGTATTAAACATACATACATACATACATACATGCACTAGTTGTAATTTTTCTCGTGTGAGAAACCTTGTTAAAAGATCAATAATTGCACTCAAATATGCTTGTGATTACTAGATTTGAATATGATCTTATTCTGTTTAATTCTTGTAAAAGATGTATGTATTCAATAAAAACTAAATACTATTGTTGTTTTTTGTTGTTTTTGCTCATGTGAGCAAGATCTTGCTCATAAGCTTCACATGAGCAGACTTGCTCACGTGAGCAAGATCTTGCTCATAAGCATGCAATTTTCACATGAGCAGACTTGCTCACGTGAGCAAGATCTTGCTCATGTTAACAATTCCTGCACATGTGATTTTCATATTAAAATCTACTTGCTCATGTGAGTTCTACCTAATTTGCATGTTAAAATGCACATGAGGCTAACCTGAGTTAGATCTCACGTGAGAATCTCATGTGCAGAAGGGTAGGCAGTTTTGGTGTGGTCATTTACAAGTCTAAACTAAACTGAGCCATTTACAAGTATAAACTTAACTGAGCCATTTGCAAGTGTAAACTAAACCAAGCCATTTACAAATGTAAACTAAACCAAGCCATTTACAATTATAAACTAAACTGAGCCATTTACAAATGTAAACTAAACCAAGCCATTTACAAGTAAACCATTTACTAGTTTAAATGTTGCAGCCTTAATACTGTTGTTGTTGTTGTTAATGGATTTAACACCATTTTTCTTGCACAAGATTGGACAGTATAATTGGTAGAGGAGGAACTGGGAGGGGGTGGCCTGGGAAGAATCACTGACCTATGGGAAGCTACTGGCAAGCATTCTCACATGCTCAGCTCAACTCAAATCCATGCAGAGGTGAAATGGCAGTGATCCTTAACAGTGAATGCTTTAGACTACTTGGCCACTTGAGTCCCCGTCCTTAATAATTGCCAGCAGTTTTAAATTGAACATAAAAGGTTCAGCTAATAAATGCTTGCATTTTTACATTTAACAGTGTTATTGCCATACTCTTCCACAAACTTCAGTGTACAATTCTGAACACCATAATTCACAGTTGATTTTTTGTTTGATAGTAAGCTGTAACCACATCACTCTACTTGAATTCACCTTAATACATTCTCCCATCATAATAAACACATGCTGATAAAATCGAAACATTAATTTTTGTCCTACTTTACCACAAATTCAGAGTAAGATTGTCCTAATTACAAAATTCTCCCAAATTGCCCTTGTTTAATAAATAACCATAACTCTCCCAAAATAAGCCTTGGTTAATAAATAAACATAACTCTCCCAAAATAAGCCCTTATTTGATAAATGATCATAACTCTTCCAGAGTAAACCCTTGTATAATAGATAACTGTATCTCTCCAAAATATGAAAGTGTTTAATAATAACTACTGATCTCTCAAAATAACCCCTTGTTGAATAAATAATAATAACTCTCCAAAATAAGCCCTTGTCTGACAAATAATCGTAACTCTCCCCAAATGGACCACTGTATAATAAATAATCATATCTCTCCCAAAATATGCCAGTGTTTGAGAATAACCAGAACTCGCTCAAAATAAACCCTTGTTTGATGAATAACCACAGCTCTCTCAAAAAAAGCACTTGTTTAATAAATAATCACAACTTTCCAAAATAAGCACTTGTTTAATAAATAATCACAACTCTCCAAAATAAGCCCTATTTGATAATGACCACTCTCCAAAATAAACCCTTGTTTGCTTGTTTGATAAATAATTGTAACTCTCCAAAATAAGCCATTTGATGATGACCATTACTCTCCAAAATAGGCTTTGTATAATAAATGAACACAACTGTCCCTAACTACGCCCTTGTATGATAAATAAAGTAAACATAACTCTCCCAAACTAAGCCCTTGTATAATAAATAAACATAACTCTCCCAAAGTAAGCCATTGTGTTATAAATAAAACTCCCCCAAACTAAGCTCTTGTGTAATAAATAAAGATAACACCCCCAAACTAAGCCCTTGAATTATAATTAAACATAACTCTCCCAAACTAAGCCCTTGAATTATAAATAAACGTAACTCTCCCAAACTAAGCCCTTGAATTATAAATAAACATAACTCTCCCAAACTAAGCCCTTGAATTATAAATAAACGTAACTCTCCCAAACTAAGCCCTTGAATTATAAATAAACGTAACTCTCCCAAACTAAGCCCTTGAATTATAAATAAACGTAACTCTCCCAAACTAAGCCCTTGAATTATAAATAAACGTAACTCTCCCAAACTAAGCCCTTGAATTATAAATAAACGTAACTCTCCCAAACTAAGCCCTTGAATTATAAATAAACGTAACTCTCCCAAACTAAGCCCTTGAATTATAAATAAACGTAACTCTCCCAAACTAAGCCCTTGAATTATAAATAAATGTAACTCTCCCAAACTAAGCCCTTGAATTATAAATAAATGTAACTCTCCCAAGCTAAGCCCTTGAATTATAAATAAACATAACTCTCCCAAACTAAGCCCTTGAATTATAAATAAACGTAACTCTCCCAAACTAAACCCTTGTTTGATAATAAACTGTAAGAGGATTAGTAGACGTAGTCATGATATACATGTAATATGAACTGTCTATTTTGTGAAGCCCATGAACTTAGCATGGCAATCATTACTACTTGTATACAGATTTAAGACGCCAATTTCTTTTTAAACTTCAGGTATTACTACATCTGCATTTTTAGGTATATATGCAGAAGTTTGCAAATTCAGCTTTTGCCCCAAAGTATGAACATAATATCATGTCTGTAGAATGTTTAAAAAAATATAGTAAAATAAAGGTGTTTTAACAAAATCACATATTTATTTTACAAATATAGAACTTTAATTATGTTATTTCTGTTTGCACCTTAAAACAATGTCAGTAATTAAGGTTATGAAAAAGATACAAGTAAATAGTACATGTAGATAGATATGTATAGGAGGAAAGAAAGGAAGAGTTAGAATGCAGATACAGTTAGAGGAGCAAAGACAGACATACACATGTATAACAATAGATGGGTAGGTAGATACCAGTTTCGGAAATGGCTAGAGAGTGATGTTTAGGTATAAGACCATAAACTGAAAAATTAAACAGCCAAGAATACAACTGTTAACTTAATTTTAATAATGTTGTAATATATCATAACAGTTGTCTTTATCTATGTTTCCACTTGAACGTTCATTTTGATCATGCAGATTTTAGTATCAAATTCATTAAGAAAACAAGGTAAAACCAAGTCTCACATTGAAATGTTCCAATGACAGTGAATTCATTCCTTGCTTTCTTCTATGGTGTGACACGTAAAATCACAAGGCTGTTTCCATGTCCACATTTTTCAGTTTTCACCTTGAAATCAGGAACATGCATCTAAGCACTCTTTGACAAACTGACTTCTGAGAATGATTTGAGGACATTTGCATCAAAACAGCCATTGACACACCAATTGTTCAGAGTTGGCAATCTGGACACATGCAAGCACACAAACTGCTCATGGCTAAGTTAGGACTTGAAAGTTGGCATAAATACAGATATTACAATTAAAATATAACTGATAAGGTGAAATATAAATATTTATTTCTTATTTGTCAAATCCTGTTATAAATAGTACATTCACATTGTCATGTCTGCACAAGAAAATGTGAAACTGACCTGGACATTGACTACAAGGAAGTGACCGACTATCAATATGTCATGTGAAATAAAGGACTGATAAATGAAAGAAACTGGAGGCAGTTATGTACTTGAAGAGTGCAGTACATATAAATATAAAATAAAGTTGCTTTTATATATGTGCTATGGTGAGATCACAGAGTATAAAACTTGCATAAAATGAAGCATTAGAAACTGAACTGAACATGATCTCGATCTCTCTCTATCATTCTGGATTTGAGCAAGTAGCCTTGAGATCTGCATACAAAAATTTAGCAACCTGTCAACTAACATATTGTGGGGGAGAAAGCACAGGGAATATTGATGACTTTGTCATATGGTTTACTTTTTATCTGTTGGCACAGGATATACAGAAAAAGTTGCAGCAATATGGTGTGAAATCTCCAAAATTCAGGAAAAGACTTGTCTCCAAATGGGAGGTAAGTTTATTTTGCAGACATTTCATAAAAAGAGCATTTTATTATATGCTTAAATTGAAATTTGTGTATTCCAGTCTTGCTGTTGAGTTTCAACTCACCTGGCCACAGGGCCCAGTGAGCTTATGGTATGGCCTGTCATGTGCTGTGTGTCATGTATTATGCATCCTTTGATAGTTGCTTTTTGCCACTTTGCAGGCCATATTTATGATCTGATTTTGATCAAACTTGGAATAAAGGCTTGTATTATCAAGATTTTGAAATATAGGCTTGCAGGATCAGGATCTCAGACAGGTTCAGTGGAATAGACAAGATGCTTGAAATATTAAAGACATAATCAAGCACATCTTATTGCCTATGCTTGTTATGACTATTGAGACTTTATTTCTTTCAGGTCTTATCTTCATCAGACTTGGAACATTGGTGTATATCACAAAAATTTTGGATGAGTTTCATAAAAAGCAAGATATATGCATATGAATGATAGCAGTGAGGGTATCTTGTATTTGATTGGCTAAGCTAGATCTATGCATCATAATGAGCTGATCTTACATCAGATTAAATGAGCTTGCCAACTCTATTTCTAATCAGATTTTGATCAGACATGGTAAATATACATATTATCAAGATGTTCAGAAACTTTTATTATGAGCTAGATCTAAACATACTAATGAGGTGATCTGGCATCTGACTGGCTGAGTTGACCTCTTGAGGGACTATTTCAGACACGTGTGATCAAGTTTGTTTCTTATTTAAAAGAGATACCTCCAGAAAATTTGATTCCATGAGCTGACTGTAATGTTGGTACAGATTTTAATTTTGCCCATAATGGAGATTCAGACATGACTACTGATCATGGACTAGGATTGGGAACATTACAGGAATTTTCTTTAAGTAAAAAAGTGCAATGCACTCAGACTGGTTTTATGGTGAAAATCTTCATAACTGAGAAGGATAATGTAGTTCACACAAATAGGATTCTCTCTAATGTCAAAGGCTGGTTTGTAATGGATAACATAAATTGAATTTACTCCAATATCATTGGCTGGTTTGTAATGAATAACATACAAATAGTATTCACTAAAATATCATTGGCTGGTTTGTAATGGATAATGAGAAGCTGTAACAAGGCAGTCTTAAAATAAGCCCATTCTTCAGTTGTTGTTATTGCTTTTTTCAGTTGCCAAATATTTCCCTCAGGTTTTATCTTTGGTGAAAGTACGGTGGCTGGTTGATATTCTATAAAACCAAACTATTCAAGGTTTTCTGATCTTGCATATTTTTATGGGTTTTTAATTTTTCATGTTCTGTGAACAATGACATTGTTTTCATGGATTCTAAATTTCTTGCATTTGGAATGACAACCTGTTATTTCCATATAAAAATTTAGTTCCTTGTGTTGTTATGTTTCTGGATTATGCATGAAATCCACAAAACATTGGAACCTCATGAACAGTGTAGATTCACTGTGCTTGCATTTGGATTGGAACCACATGAAAAACAGATTCAGTTTGCTTGCATTCCATTGGAACCTCGTGTAAAACATACATTCACTGTGCTTGCATTCCGATTGAAACCTCATGAAAAATATAGATTCAGTGTGCTTGCATTCCATCTTTTGACTGAAAAACATTGATTCAGTTTGCTTGCATTCCAGTTGGAACCTCGTGAAAAACATTGATTCAGTGTGCTAGCATTCTGATTGGAACCTCGTGAAAAACGTAGATTCAGTGTGCTTCCATTCTGATTGGAACCTTGTGAAAAATATTGATTCAGTGTGCTTGCATTCGGATTGGAACCTAGTGAAAAATGTAGATCCAGTTTGCTTCCATTCCGATTGGAACCTCGTGAAAAATGTTGATTCAGTGTGCTTGCATTCCGATTGGAACCTCATGAAAAATGTTGATTTAATGTGCTAATCAATAGCATTCTGATTGAAACCTCGTGAAAATGTTGATTCAATGTGCTTGCAATTCAGTTGGAACCTCATCAAAATGTAGAGTCAGTGTGATTGCAATTCAGTTGGAACCTTGTGAAAACGTAGATTTAATGTTCTTGCATTCTGACTTTTGACAGTCAACATCATGAACATAAAGACTAAGGTTAAGGGTTTTATACATTATCATGTCTTGTAGGTTTCAAAATTAAATCCCTTTTAAAAGCTTTATTCCATTAAAGTCACTCCTTGGAATCTTCTGTTAATGGACAGGCTTCCTGGAAATTGCTATTGGTAGCTACTTTTCCTAGATGTGAATTTAATGTTTGCAATTATTGTGTGGCAAGAATGACAATTCTGAGAAGTTTTTTTGTAAAAGATTTTATGATGTCTGGTTTTTAGGACAGTTGCATACCAGAAGAAAAGTTCTTTTATGATACTGCCAGAAATTAAACCCCAATATCATTACCATTGATGTTTAAACAATGCCTTAATAATGTGCTGACATGTGACACGCATACTCAAAACATGGATGACTGATTTTTTACTAATACAATGGTTTTAGGAAGCAGGCCACTTCCATTACACATGTTCTCATCTGCCAGTACTTCACATACAATATCTACAACTTTTCTTTTGAAGTTACCCTTAGAATTAGGCATTATTTAGGTCTCCTCCAGTGGGTGACTGAATTGGCATTAATGTCCATTTGGCGTCATTGAGTGGGACAGTGTAAATTCACATTAAGCTGCACAGATTTTGTTTGTGATATGTGTCACTTTACAGGTAGCTATACTCGTTATATATGTTCCTGCAGGACTGAGGTGGGTTGGGTTCACCATTCAGTGCTGCAATGGATACATGTTCCTGCAGGGGTGAGGTGGGTGGGGTTCACCATTCATAGCTGCATTAGATACATATTCCAGCAGGGCTCTGGTGGGTGGGGTTCACCTTTCATAGCTGCAGATTGGATCAGAACTTGATACATGTTCCTGCAGGGCTGCTGTCAGTGGGGTTCTCCATTCAGTGCTAGAATACTTGTTAACAATTTTGTTGTCTGTTGATTTTATGTGCAATATTCAAATATTCATGCTGAACTTGAAAATAATTCTAAACATGTTCTTTCCATAGAAGTCAAATGTCATTATTGCTATAAATATCTGGATATATTGGTGTATTGAAACCTGTTTCTCAGTAATTTCATTTGTTTCGTTTGGACCTATAGACAGATTCTAAACAATGTGCAAAAGTTTTTGTTCAAGGAATGTGGCATCTGAAGTCATCATTATAAACATTTTATATTTTGATTATGGAGATATTCAAATTATGGATAGATTTGAAAAAATAATGTACTTACTGCAGCTGAGATTTACTTGGAAAACAAAATGTGTAGTGGCAAACAATCGGCAGAACTGGCATGTGTGCAAATAAAGCATGCATTCTAATCACAACAAAACTGAATCCTAGTGACTTTTGAGGCAATAAAAAGTCAAAATATAGGAGTCAGTGAGAGAGAGAGAGAGTTAGACAACGTGAGAGAGAGAGGGGGGAAGAAGAGGCATTACAAGAGATTGACATCAAGCAGCTTTTGGAATCTGACACTGAGGAGTTAACAAATGAAGACCTGCTGGGTTTGGAACAAGAATGTTTGGATGAAGAACAAAAAGCATTTGCCACACAGCAAGAGGCTTGTGAGCAGCAACATGCTCAGACTTTGACATTGAAAGTTTTGTCTGACATCTTAAGTCATGTCACTGCTGCTTGCACTTTAATGGAGGATAATAATCCAGATACAAATCGAAGCGCAGTTATACAACACAAAGTTTTGAATGCAGTTGCTTATTATGAAGAGCTTTTACAAGCAAAAAGAGAACATAAGACTCAGACTATGCTGGACTCTTTCTTCAGAGTGTCATCTCCAGATGAGCATTCCACTTCAAGTGGCATGCCTGCGTGATCGAGTATATCTCATGTTGTTGTCTTTACAGACAGTTCCGAAGAAGATATGTAAACATTGTTGTCTCTACAGACAAGGATCAACCAAATCAATTTTTGGGTCAAAGATAAAGGTCACTGACAGAAAGAATATTTTTTGCATAATCTTGACCGAAGTCTCTATAGGGCTTTCACTTAATGTATGGAAGTGGCCTATTGATTTTTAAGTCAGAAGGTAAAAGGTCAAATGTCGAAGTCACTGGCTTAAAGAAAAATGGGTTTTGTAGATTAACTTTGGTTTATGGTAAATTCCTTGACTAAGTCTGTGGATGGCTTTCACTTGTGCTAATAAAGAAATCTATAGATTCTGGTGTCTAAAGAGGTTATGGTCATGATAAATCTGATAAGTAAATAATGGTTTCTACACATTAAATATAGGTTAGTGTCATTGAGTCCTTCTGGTTAATAATCTCCAGAGTCTACCATATCCTACCTGTGCCTACAATGAAGACTTTTAAACACAGAGCACGAATATAGTGTAACTTTGTTTACTAAAGAAAGAAGCTGAATGGGAAAAGTCCACCAGAGGCTTTCCAAACAGTGTGAAGAGGGACTCTGTTAACAGAGTGGTGTAGAGACCATTCCATGAGGACTGTTTTGCCTGTCCTGTCTGCTTATACATTCTTCTTTCATGGAATATGGTGAACTTAGAGGGTGATGTTCTCTGAGGTTGCCAAGCAGAGGAGGTTCCAGACCTCCACACAAAGAGTAGCATATATGCCTCCTTGATATTGCAGATTTAACATGACAGATGTGTTATGGAAGGAGACCATGAGACATCAACCCCTTACTCTATTGATGAGACCTTGGATAATTAAACTCTCTTTGGATATAAATGAGCACCCAACTGGAATCTGATGCATTGGTGGATAGATAGGAGTTAGAGTCTGGTGCATGCAAGAATCCGTCCCAATTTATCCACCATCACAGGGTGAAAATCAGGCCTTTTTGGAATTGGAGCAGATAAAGTGTATATTCTGGTTTGTAATGAAGTTCATCCCCATGCAAACAAAGTCTGGGATGGAATGAGCTCTGACTTTCTCAAGTTTGGTAAAAAAAAGACCAAAACAGCCATGTTACTGTAGACCAGCAATGGAACAGATCCTGATGGAGGACTGTACCTGAACGTCGTGGATCAGCAATGAATCAAAATACTGGAGAATCAGAGTTCCCAGTAATCAGAGGTATGCCATCCATCCAGTGCCTGATTACCAAATAGACAGAGTAGGCACCGGCCTAGGGACCCTGCAACAACTGATAAACAATATTGAATTGATTTGATCTTGACGTATTAGGAGATAATTTGCGAGGGGGGTCCCTGAGATTTCGACTGCCTAGGGACCTCCCACAGGGTTTAATCCGGCACTGCATCCATCGCCTGTGATGCTTGGCATGGCTCTCTGAAAAGAGGCATAGTTGAGCACCTACAGGACAGTTTTGTAGAGGAATGCATGGTAAGAGAGGGTTCGAGTCCCTAGAGCTGTCCTTCACCCCACCCCACTTGATTTCTGGCATTTTGTGACAGGCCTGGAGTGATTGTAAAGGATCTATGCCGATGATCCTTCAGATCTTTGGAAGTCATGGTAGGAAAGAGTCCTCTGAAGAGGGTCTTGACTTTCAAAGGAGCAGCCGTGAGAAGGTCTTTACTATTGTTAGGTAAGACCTTCAAAACGTCCAATGCAGCATCATAATGGATATGCAGAAGTTCCATTGATAATGATATTGAAATAGGATGTGCCTGCCAGGAGGGTTTTGTCACAGCTTCCAGCGCATGCTGCAATGCAGTTAGATTCATTGAGGCCTCCTTCGGCATACTGAATGAAGTAGCTGAGAAGAGGTTGGTATGGGAAGCTATGGTACAACAACTGTGTTTTCTGTTCAGTAGCTTCAGTTGTCTTTTTTGGAAGGCATGCCCAGGCTCCAGTTGAGATACCCACTATGGATGATCCATTGTCCAGTTGGAGATGTTTAATAGGCCACTTTGGGGAATATACCCGGAACATTGTGGCAGAGACAATAGGTCTCAAAGTAGATGGAGGAATCAAGAACCGTTGATGTTCCTAAGCAATGTTTTGGCCTGTAGAGGACCTCTTGAGATTCTTCAGTCCTGGATGAATGAAGGAAAAGCAGATCTGATTTTATTTGGACTGTAGATCTCATACTTTCAGGGACAAATCCATGGGTAAGAGGCAGTAAATGACAAGACCAGTCTCTCCTCTGCTGCATCCAACTTCTTGGAACTATTGGACTTGACAGGAGATGTAAATGGATCTGCTTCCACATCAAACTCTTTAGAGTCCTTAGGATTGGTTGGGCTTCATCATCATCTTGTACTCTTCATCATGTTCCTCAGTGGTGGAGTTGACATAGGAGCAATGGGTTCCACAGCTCATAGCTCGTTGTGTTGAGTAGAGGCAATGTGTGTAATGGCTTTTCCTGTGGAAAGATGAGACTGCTTGTCTTTCCTGGATGGTATAGATCAGGGGACTCAAACAATTTTGCAGCCCGCGTGTCAGTGACTCCAGAATTAGTAAAATAACTAATAATACAAATTTTTTCTTCACAGCCAATTTTGATTAAAATTTGATTGTTACTCTTTGTGGGAGTGTGCAGCATTCTGTTCTGAATTAATGTAAGATGTGCTTTGCTGCTCCTATCTCATGGAGGAGTTGATTCACTACTTAAATGTTAAGTCCCTTTTTGTGAAGGGGCCTCACTTTTCTCCAAAGAGACTGGTCCAAGGAGATCATGGGACCTGGGAGTGCTCGTCCAATCTGAAGAGCTAATCGTCTTGCAGTGACTCCTCTGCCCTTTATATGTGTGTGTGGAATTGGTTAGATTCTAGATTTTTGATTGACCATAATTTACAAAATGCACAGTCCATTTATGTGCATTTTGGTCAAATGAGACTGCAAGGGCAAGTGTCCTAAGGGCCCATCTTATGGCCACACTTTCCCACCGATTGTCCCGACATTGTTCTCTGAAATAAAAATTTCCTGTAAGAAAACAGTGAGGGATGACAATATATTATAATGTCTTATATGTGCTCACCTGTTGTTAATATGATATATATGATGCTTATATATAGCCCCCGTGGATGCTCAAGGTAAAACGATTAAAACTTGCAGATCTTTTCTTAGTATAAAGTAAGACATTCAGCAGTTAAACCTTTATTAAGGAGAAATTGCACACACACACACACACACACACAGATTCACTAGAACAGATATCAAGATATGAAAATGCAAAAAAAAGGAATTTAGTGGTTAGACAATTAATTAAGAAAATAGAATATGTTTCCCTGCTATGTTAGGGTTGGGCTCTCGCACATTATTTTCCTTAACACAAAAGACATCCCAGTAGCAGTTTTAATTGATATTGAATATAAGTGTACCCTAATGCAGAAGGAGTATACCCTAACCCCTAAGGTGTGAGATACAGTGTGATAACCTGAGAGGTACATTAAAGAACAGTTTTCTGAAAGATGATGGGGGGTGGCTACTGGCATGTATAACGTGTTGTGTGTAGGCTCGTACAGTAATAACGAGAAAAGAGTGAAGTCAACAAGCTTTGTATATTTTAACAAAATAATTAATTTCCCTAGAAAACAATGTAAAAATTGGAAAATAGGACTTACGGTTTGTGAATATAATCCAAAATTTAATCCTAAGAATGAAAAATACAAGTCCTATCACTAAATAGTTCTATTAGAATCCAGGTTCGAATCTCGACGACGTTCCAATATGGAAGGCGATGACGTCAGATGTGGTCCTTGTACAAATAACAACAATTCCTCAACTGAATCACAGTTTATGTTTCCGAATAATTCCAGAATAAATTTCCACTGAATTTCTTTCTCCCAGAATTTATAAAACAGTACACTCGTTTAGTTTTGTAGAGAATATATTATTAAATTCCAAAAAGAAATGAACTTCAAAATCAATCTGGTTTCAACAATAAAAACCTATCCAGCCTTCAAGAGTTCAAAAATACAACTGACTGACGAGCGCTCAGAAAGGGTATTATATCCGACAAATTATCATCCCGTTCTCACGAGATAGATCACGTGGTCTCTTAACACTTGAACAATGCAATAGGAAAAATGTAATTTGTCACATAGCAAGAACCCTTATCTACTCTCACCCTCAAATAAATTAAAAAATAAAACATTGTTTATTCAGACTAGACGAAATAACCTTGGCAATAGCCAATCATTTTTGCATAGCGCTTACACTACCGTGGACCAAGGTGAACTAAAAATATTACTAATGTAACACCTTTTACGTCTTAGATAAACAACATTACTAAAAGAAAATATTGAATCCCATGAAAATAATCATTACAATAAAATGTAATGAAACAAAAATAAAATAAGAATTTTAAAACTAACACACAAGGAATTTAATTACATATACGTAACAAACAAATGTGTAGATGATATGTGTAACACCAGAATCTAAAATTTGTTGAACTAAGATTACAGTCTGGTGGAGCACAAGCTACAAGTAATTTTTCTCTGGTCACAAATCTGACACGTCTGTTATCAATTGCCTACTTGAAAGAGATGACTGTTCTGTGCATGGCATGCAAGGTGCATGAGTGGGTGATGTTTTATTGACAATTCTCCACTCTGTGGGTGTATGTATTCATATCAAACATGAGGTTTATCATCTCAAAAATAGAGTCAGCTGCACAATAGCAACAGGTTATGTAATACTGCTGTTAAAATTCTAGCCTATAGGAAAATAAAAGTGTGGGCCTTATCTGTTCTGAATTTTTATTTATTATCTTTATTGAGCACTATATTTCACATGTTGTGTGTTTGTTGCCATAAATACATAATAACTACATATATGAACTTGAGACATCACTAATGCAAAATATGTTACACTGAATTCTCATTGGTGGTTATTGCTTGTTCAGGTCCAGGTTAAACAATAACCACCAATCAGAAATTAATGTAGCTTCTTCCATGTGATAAACAGGAAGTATTAGCTAAGCAACAGAGAAACTTCACACAGAAGTCATTAATTGATATGTAAAGTACTTAAACAGAGATGCTGTCAGTGTGTGTGATTGCATATATCGTGCAAAATTTGTATGAATTCGCAATCATGAAGAATAATGATGCACGGGAACTCTCGCAATTTAGTTGAAAACCCCGGATATTAAAATGTGCTCGGTGAAGTATGCAATTTTTATATAACTGTTCTTGTCGCGACATCTGTTTGTTTCATGTAGGCAACTGCTTACACATATGGGTTCTTCAAGCATGTCATGAATGGTTGTTAAACTAAATTTGATTGGAACATGGTACCCAGGAATAAGCATTATTAAGGCGTAGTTTGAAGCTTCCATGAAGGAAGTTTTACAATTGCGTTTTTAAAATACGGGCTACCTAGAAAACCCAAAATGTCTGATTCCCAGTTTGGTTCATTATGATTTCGTTCAGCAAATAGTGGCCAATGGTAGTGATGATGACAATAATTTTTAAAGTTATGAAGTATATCGGATTATTGGAGCTGGGAAAGTGTTAAAGAAGATACCAATGAGTGATTTTGAGCTTGAAAATGGTGTTAAATTGTATCGATACATGGCACAGGTGTATCGTTTCACCCCTATAATGTATGGTTGGACTTTCTCCTTGACTTCCTTTGTTTTGTTTCATAAATATTTGTTTTGCTTTATTTATTTATTTTTGAAAACTCTTTGTGATAATCAAGTTCCAAATATCAATTAAGTATAGGCAAAGTTAAAAAATTAAGTCAGAAATTGTTAGGGAACAAAAGTACATTTTTCTTATGTATTTTTCTTGATTTTAATGTATTGTAATCTTATGTTTAAATGACAAAATGGTGACAAAATAACAGAAACATGTGATTTTTGTTGAATTTTTACCTTTTCAGAGTCTAAATTATGACAGAGTGGAAAATGAATTGTACTGGAGAGAATATGATGAGAGCCATTCTAAGGTGAGAAGTGTTAGTTGTATTGGAAAGAAAAGTATCGATGACTTACTGACTGCTGTATAAAGCAAGTCCAAAAGTAAATAACCTAGACCCAGTATTGCTAGATCAGAGTCCATACTTTTCACTTGGAATGCCATGTACTTTGATTTGCAGGCCCATTCATGTACTTTGATTTGCAGGCCCATTCATGTACTTTGATTTGCAGGCCCATTCATGTACTTTGATTTGCAGGCCCATTCATGTACTTTGATTTGTAGGCCCATTCATGTACTTTGATTTGCAGGCCCATTCATGTACTTTGATTTGCAGGCCCATTCATGTACTTTGATTTGCAGGCCCATTCATGTACTTTGATTTGCAGGCCCATTCATGTACTTTGATTTGCAGGCCCATTACAAGATTGCAGCAGATTAATGTCTGTGCTGTTTGCTTGAATCATAAGTACAAGAAACATCGTGGACCTGGATCTGAGGCACATTATTAGAATGCAGCATATCTGGGTCTGTGCTGTTAACTTGAAATCAAAAGTAGAGGGAACTTCATGTATTTTGATCTGTAGGCACATTATTGGATGGTAACAAATCTGGGTCTGTGCTGTTCGCCTGAAATCAAAGTCCAAGGAACATCATGGACGTTGATCTGCTGGCACATTATTAGTTGGCAGCAGATCTGGGTCAGCAGAGGAAGGATCATGGACCTTGATCTTCATGCACACTGTTAGATGGCAGCAGTTTTGTGTCTGCTGTTCACTTGAAGTCATAAGTGTGTGTGTGTGTGTGTGTGTGTGTGTGTGTGTGTGTGTGTGTGTGTGATTCAGATTTTTAACATGGCTTTAACAATTTTAGTCATATTGCTACAATGTCTGCAATGTGGCAGTTTATAGTAATGTCTAGCACTGGGGCATTATGCCAAATGACATTTAGCATTGTGTCCCACCCAGTCACATTATCCTGACACCAGGCTGACCAGTCCTTACACTAACTTCCTAATGTTGTGCACCAAGCGAGGCAACTGCTAGTATCATTTTTATAAGTCCTTGGTATAACTTGGCCAGGATTCGAACCTGCAACCTCCTGCATTCGAGTCAGATGCTCTAACCACTTTGGCCATGTGTTTTGAAGTCATAAGTAGAGGAAACATCATGGACTTTGATATGTAGACACAGTATTAGCTGTCAGATCTGGGTCTGTAATGTTCACTTGAAATCATAAGTCCATGGAATATCATGGACCTTGATCTACAGGCATTTTATAAAATGGTATCATATCTGGGTCTGTACTGTTCACCTGAAATCATAAGTAATTAGAACATCATAAACCCTGATATGCAGGTACATTCTTAGATCATTTTGGTCTTTGTTGTTTGATTCTTCTGATGTCAATGCAGAATGGTGATGTCAAAGCCAATTACATATTGAAAAGTGCTGTTTTTTGTGACCCAAAACATGGGGTGCATTTCCCGGGCTAATGTTTTGTAACCATGTGTACCTAATAAACTGCTCAAAACACTCTTTCTAAATTCAAAGAACTTTAGTCTGTCATGAGATAGTAATTATTAATTCTAAGTAAGTATTTTCAATTTACACCAAATGTATATTTTGTTTTGATTCATTCTTGTAAGTATTTTGTCCACCTGAGAATTGTTTGCATTTGCATGCTAAGCTCTTCAATCTGTAGATTAACCTACTTCCCCTAACAGTGCAATTATAATTACAATGCTTAAATAAATCTCCCCTCCAGGATTTAGATATAATGTCAGTCTTTGACTTCTATATATTGTAAAGGATTTTAGTCACAATTTACATCCTTTAATACAATTGCACATGCATTAAGTTATATCCAGGGATAAACAAATTCAAAATAAAACAACATGATGTCACCTTGCAGGTGCCATACCAACTAATGGACCCATGGCAGTTCTTCTTGAATATACATGTATCTTTTAGTGTTAAAATTACATCAGCCTGTTCAACGTTTCTATTTTTGTCTTGAGTGAATGACATCAACAACTGGTATTGCTTCTGGAGTTGATGAGCTGTAACACCATGTTTGTGGTCCCTTGTCCTTTTCTGAAGTCAGACTGACTCTGGAAGTAACCCTTGGTCTATGTGATGTGCAAGAATTCTGGCAGCAAGGAGATACCTCCATTGTTGTAGTAAGATTGATTGTTGCCTTTCTGATTGTCCAAGTGGATGATGGATGCATCATTGTACTCCTGGGGTATAATTCCCTGGGTCTGCATTGACTGGAAGAGTTTATTCAGCTTTTGTGCCATGTGCAAGCCTCTGGCTTTACGGACTTCTGCTGGTATTGCATCTGTTCCAGGTGCTTTGCCATTTGAAAGTTGCTTTCACATTTTCAGTCAGCATCGGAGGATCAGCAAGTGATGTCTTGATTTCCACATGAGGCAGTCAATCAGTTATCTCCTCGCTGATTGATGATTGTTGATTGAGGTTAAGTTGTTGAAGTGTTCTGCCCACCTCAGAAGTTATATCTTTTCTTTACTAGTGATTCAGTTAGGCCAGGTGTCAGCACCTGGTATTGGAGATGTTCCTGATGACTGTTGCCTGAAGATTCTTTTCAAAGCAACACAGAAGTTCTTCATGTCATTCCTGTCTCCACAGAACTGAATCCCATTAGCCACAAGTCTTGCAATTCTCAGAGTTTGCATTGGACAGCGCACTTGACGTTGTAGAAGTCTGCGTTCTTGGAGGATGAAGTGCCATTTTCTAAACAGGCCTTCTGTCGCCAGTGTTTCTCATTCAGATGTCTCTGTATGGCAGCATTGTTCTCATTAAACCATATGCAATATGTATTCTGGTGCACACATAAAAAACGCTGCCATTTATAAACATCCATAGGGAGTATGACTGCATAAATGATGGTTTTCAGAAAATTTTACATGTACATCGTTATGAAATAGGTATTTTAAATGAATGAATCTTTTTTTTTTACTACTAGATATGTACCATATTTACCCACATGTACCATACTTACCCATATATACCAAGGATATTCAACTATGATGGCCATACTTTTGAAACTCTGTTATTTGTAAATGGTACAATAGAAATTTATAATAACCGTGAACATGCAGATATAAGGTATGGAAAATTAAACAATAATTTTAACAGAAATCTCCATATTTGAGCCTTAAGAATAAGATTCCATGTCAAGATATTGTTTCTATTTAATCAGTCTTCGTGGCCTGTATACGTAACAACTTCAAAAAAGGTTTCAAAATTCATCTTATTAAATTTATATATTTGGCTGCCTAAGGTCATTGTACTCAGTGAGATGTCCAATTGATATATCCTGCTATTTATGGTCATTGTACCCAGTGAGAGGTTTCAGTCTTCTTGTGAGTTCTATTATTGTATAAAATAATTTTTTTATTTCAGAGACAATTAACTCTGAGGTGGTTGGGTCGATGGGTGATTGTATTTTTCATTGGCGTCTTCACAGCTCTTCTGGCAGCCGTGCTACATGTGATAGTGGAGAATGTCTGTCATGTGAAATTTTCGGTCCTTTCACACTGTATCCTTTGTTCTTGAAATTTCACTACTTTAAATATATATAACCATAGAAAAATATATATGTAGCAATAGAAAAATATATTTAACCAAACAAAAGAAAGGGAACCAGAAATATCTAACCAGAGTGAGGGTGGGCATATTATCCTCTCCTTCAATAACTTACAGATGATTGAGTTAAAAAAGAAAGATCATGGCATAGGCAGAGTGAGGAAAGGGCAAGGTAGACTAAAAAATGGTCAGTAGTTAGGGTGAAAATGGGATGGGGTGGGTAGGGTGATTGACTTTCATTTATGATCATTAGCAATTTCCCATACTCGGAGCATAAATATCTTCAGAATTTGAAATTTTCGGCAGTATCACACTGCCTTCATTGGCAACTAATGTTGATCACATGACCTGTAATGGTCACTTGATATGAAGAGACTAGTGTAGATTGGTGGTAATTTAATCCCCTCGTCCCTGTTTAGTGTTGGCCTCCACTGTCATATTTTGATCACCTCCTTCACCTTCCTTTTCCATATATTGTCTTCTGATGAGATCACCTTAGTTTGATTGGGGATGATGGAATGTGCCATATTGCTACAATGTCCACGTATGACCAATGAATCCCTACTGATGTGTCCCTTAATGCTGGTTTGTAACACTCTCCCTGTTTTCCTGATGTCATCCTTCTCTCAATCATAACATTTGATATAAAAAACCACCCCACATTTTTTTCAAATTTTCAGTTTTGTCCTTCACATGTGCAAATTGTTGTATTAAAGAGTTGTGTGGTTTGTGATATACATTGACCCATGTTGTCTGAATACTCTGGCTAGGACTTCTGATGTACCACGGATATAAGGCATGCTGGTTCTATTTAGGCTACTCCTGCTTTTGTGTGGTGTTTTTTTTTTCTTCTCACTTTTCAGGAATTTTTGAAACTCGATTCTGGATAGCCATTAGCTTGATGCATTAAAGATCTTACTATTGACCTCTTGTGTTCCTTGTATCATGTGACCATTATTGGTCATGTGATCAACATTGGTTGCTGATGAAGGCAGTGTGATATTACCAAAAATTTCGAATTCTGAAGATATTATGCTCAGATTAAGGGAAATTACCAATGATTGTGAATTATCCAGAGCAAGGAAGCAACCTTTTCAGTTGTAACTTACATTTATGTACAAGAATTGTAGATTCTAATGTCCTTTTCTCATTCAAGTCTCAAAAGATTTTAAAATATATTGATATAAGTTTTGAAGAGGTCAGATTAAGTCCCATCTAATTGAACTGACATGCATTCCTTGCATGAGCATGTAACAGCAGAGTGGAGTTCCCTCACTTCAGTATTTTTGCATATTTGTCCTTCATAAGTAAATACACTGATGCTAAACTTGAATTACACTCCTGGATAGGCAGACAGGAATTCTTCAGCATGTTTGCAATTGGATCATTCCTCAAGACACCAAGGTTCGCTCGTTACCTTGAAAAGTACTTGAATTTCGATTCATCCTTGAAAAGTACTTGAAAATCGTTTTTACCATGAAAAGTACTTGAAAATAAGCCTCGGTCCTTGAAAAATATAAAATTAATCAACAAACAAATGTATAAAAGTTTCTTTAAATATTATTACATCATGTAAACGAAATAAAACTGTTTGCTATTGGGTGGATTACAATATCTGACCAATCAGATGTTTTTAATTGCGACCGGACCTGATTATAGAGAGCATTAAAAAGTGTGCGAATCTTTTCCAACGATCATTCTTCTAATTTTATTTATTTTCTGCGACCGAGGTACATCTTTGTACTTTAAATGATGGTGAATCAGCTGTTCAAACTCTTGAAACAAAAGATAATGAAAAATATACAGAAAAATGGTCACAATTTGTTCATATTGTACATTGAAGCTTCTGATTTTCAGCCTATGATCTAAAAATCAGAAGTCTGCTGGAAGTCTATTATTGACTTTTTCGGCTTCCCGACCAAACTTTGGGCATAAATTATGGCCATATGCCTATTAACAGAAAGGCTGCTTTCTACACAATGTACTTAACATCTACGTGTAAACGTACCTGTAAAATTTGGATGAGCAATCATGCAACAGCAGATATAAAAAAAATTAGAAGTGGTGACACGCGACATACTTTCGTGGCAGACGATTTTAAGATGCCACGTGAATGCATCATATCATACATCTGAGTTATTCCAGAAATCAATTTTGTCTGCCGTGGACAACTTCATGTACGCATAAACTGTGCAAAGCACTATATACAAGGTCGGCCAATGTGTTTTCGTGAAGTGTGTTGGAGAGAGAAGGCGGGTTTCGGCAATCTCTGTAAACTCAAATTGCCACCGAATATTCAGGAGGCTGCATTCATATCCACCAAAGGATAAACACGTGTATGTGGCATTGAGAATACGGAAGATTTATCTGGGTATTTTTCTGCCAGAGCTTACCCATTTCACTTGGAGCCAAATGCCTGGGAAGTGTGTGTTTAACCCCAATTGGTGTGAAAAACAAGAATATAAGACCTGGTAATTGGTAATTATTTTCCCATATACTTGAAAGTGAAATAATGGTGGATACCTCCATAATGAAATATTTTACAAATTTGCCTTTACCAAATAACAGGGTTATCAACTCTGAATCTCAGTCTTAATTTCCATCCTGTTAATTTTTGTTTGTAAGTGTTGTGCATTTATTCATCTCATCTGATTTATTGGTTATTATTACATTGTCAGTACCGTTTTCCTATAGTATGTGCAGTTTCATATTTTTGATATTAATGCATGTTAAAATATCACTTTATGTGATTCTGATTGGTCCAATTAAGGCCATGAAATTATTTTGCAGTTTCCTCTTTACTGATTGGCTGCAATTGTGGGAAAACTTTTGTAACCCTGCCTTCTGGAATTTTTTGTTTTGAATGAACGTTTTTGACCACCACTTTTTTATTTGATTCACGAAAGGGAATTGGGGAAAAATGGTCTCATCTGTTTCAATATGGCCAGTTTACCTCTACAGGGGTTTGTTATGTCAAGTATAACATATCGTAACATAAAAATGGCTAAAATCCCCAAGACAAGAGCAATAATAACAAGTAAACCTACGGTATTTCTTAGTTGATAGCAGGGGTGGGGGTGGAGGGGCAGTATATCTGTAGCATGGAATCCACCCTATATACAAGTGTGGTTTAAATGTGAACTTATAGAAGTAAATAAACTCACCTTTGTTCACAGAAAAATGGAGACATAAATCGGTCTTCCCAACTGACAGAACTTTATCCAACCACAGCATATTTATGTGGTAAATATGCGATGCAAGTTTAACTCAAAAAGAGATTTGTTTACATCTTTTGTAGTCTAATGTTCCAAATCAAATACTGCAAATATCCTGTCACAAATACATTACAGTAAATATGTTTATTTCTGCATCCAGTAATCTTCTTTTCACAAAAATATTGCAACAATGTAATGTTTAGTTGTGATGTGGAATTTCAGGGTAAACACTGGCACTGTGTTGTGTATGCCAACTCAAACTGGTACTGTGCACTGTATCAAACAATGTGACATCACACACATTGGACATTTTGTGTTGACAAATGATTTTGTCTTTGTAAAATGTTCTGTTTATTTGGATGGATGCTTATTCTTTGATTTATAGTTAGCAAAAATGTATAATCTACTTTTACTATTTCAAATTTGTTTGGGACTATGTTTTACACACACCAAATGAAAGGTGCAGCATCTGTCAGAATGAATGAAATTGTTCATTCTTCTTTCTGTCTAAATAAGTTCTACTGAAATAAAAACTATGTGATAAAAAGAATCTCAAATGGGTAATGATTTAATATTAAATTTATGAAACTCATTAAATAATGTCCAGCTTTTGCTTGCCAAAGCTCGCAAAAGCTGGACATTATTCAACTCATTTCATAAATTCAGTATTAAATCATTATCCATTTGAGATCCTCTATTTATCAGTCACATAGCAGTGTCTTTGACAATAGGCCAGGCCATTTTTACATGAAACTGGACAATTTTCCATAAATATTGAGTAAGCAACTGCTGCTGATTTCAATTATTGTCAATTAGTTGCCCATAACTTTTTTTACTGGCCCATCACTATTAGTGCTCAGGGACCGATTGGCCCATCAAAATGGAAAAAATCTAATACACTGACCTAGAATTGTAGATAAAATTATTGTCAAGAATGTGGAAATGTACAAAAATATTTCACACACAATTATAGTTCAAATCAAACTCTTTTAGAAAGTGAGATCAAATTTAACCAACAGCAAAAATAATAAGTTTATTCTGTATCTACCAACATCAGTTACAATAAGTACTAAAAAAGAATTTATTTTCCAGGTTGCAGCCTTCTAAAGGTGACTGACACAAGGCTTTCTGTACAAAGTGTCAAAAAATAATTGATGTCGGAAAAATGAGAGAGAGTGCTGTCAAGTTCCACATGAAAGGTGAAAAGCACAAGGCCTTAGTCCACAGTTCTGGCAGTGTCTCATTGGGTGTACACAGCTTCTTTCAGGGAGCTAGCTTCACAGCCCCATCCACCACCTCAGCTAAGCCGGAAACACACGAGGAAATGAAGAAGGAACCCAAGCAACTACTTCATCAGCACCTGACGACACAAGAAGAGCTGAGTTCAGGTCAGCCAGGTCATATGTTGCTGGAGATGATATCCTCAAAGCAGAAATTTTGTGAACAGTCAAGATTGTAACTAGCCGCTACTCCTACAATTCAGTACATGGTGCGCCAGACCTCTTCCAGAAAATGTGTCCTGACAGTCTTATTGCCCAAAAGTATGCATTCCGTGACAAGAAGGCTGCATACCTCAGTGTGCTTGGTGTTGTGGAACGTTTTACAATGATGCTTATGTCAATCAAAGGACCATTGGTGGTGCTGTTTGAAAGCTTAAACCACAAGTTGCAGCATAAACAACTAGATCTTCACATGAGGTTCTGGCATGTAGAAACAGATATACAGACCAGGTATGTCACAAGCCAATTTTTAGGACATGCCAAGGCCACTGACCTCATACAGGCCCTGATGGATGTTGTTTCCAATGCAGGCTTAGCACTCCATGACATGGTGCAAATTGGCATGGACAGCCCTAGCATGAATTGGAAGCTACACGAAGATCTTGGTGCCCAACTGCAGCAGGATTATGTAACCAGGCTCATTAACATTGGTTCGTGTGGCCTCCATGTAGTCCACAACAGTTTTAAAAGAGGAATGTCAGCAGCAGACTGGAAGATATCCAGTTTCCTTTCATCAGCCTACCATCTCTTTAAAGATGCCCCATCAAAAATCTTCTGAAGAACAGAGGCCCCTGAAGTTTGTCGCCCATCGTTGGCTAGAAAATGTTCCAGTTTGTGAGAGGGCAATAAAGATCTTCCCAAACATGGTTGAGTATGTGGATGCAGTTGAGACAAAAACAGTGACAAGACCTAACAACAGGTCATACAACACCATAGTGGAGTGCATGAGGCAGGACCCATGCTTTCTGGCCAAGCTCTATTTCTTCTAATGCATTGCCATGCAACTGCAGCCCTTTCTCGCCCAGTTCCAGACTGATCGTCCTATGCTACCATTTGTCACACAGGCAGTGTACAGATGGTGAGAGGATTCAGATGATTACTCAGATGAAAAAATGGTAAAGATTAACATCACAGACACCTCCTTCCAAGTGGACTGTAATCAGGTGGACATCTAGTATGCCACAGAAGAACTGAAGGAGGGCAGTTTTAAATGCTGCTCGACTGCATCCCAACAGAAAAGTTGTTGGCTTTCCATCCATCGGAGGACTGGGTGGATGAACTTTTCACGAGTTCAGTTGAAGGAAGTGCTGATGCATAGTGACCTCAAGCCAGTTCTGCAGACTTTGCTTGTGCTATTGCATGGTCAGACCACTGTAGAAAGAGGTATTAGCATCAACAAGGAGATATAGGTGGAGAACATGAAGGAAAAAACCCTGATTGTCAAGAGAATTATCTGTGATCATGACAGTAGAGTAGGAGGCCTGGCAAATGTACAAATTTCAAAGGAACTTTTGATGACCTGCAAGTTGGCTAGGCAAAGATACATACAGAACCTTGAAGAAGAGTCTTTGACGGCCAAATCAGCTACACAGACAGCTAAAAGAAAACAGACCCTTGAAGCTGTGGAGGAATTTATAGAAAAAGAAGCAAAGGATTGAGGACAGCATCCAGCATCTCAAGAAAACATCGGACAGATTATATGAAAAGGCAGAAACTACCAGAAGAATCTCCTTTGTTACACAAGCCAATGCATTGAAGAAAGAGAAACTGCACAAGCAGTCAGAAATGGGAACTATCAAAAAGGAAATTGCTGACCATGTTAAAAAACTTAGTACTTAAAGAATCAATGGTTGTAGTGTGGTCATGTGTGCAGATTATATATATGAGTGTAGAATGTAAAGAAAAGATTATGACTATTCTTCTTTGTCTACTTTTTATTCTTCCATTGTATTTTGTTCTTCATATGATGATTTGTGACTGTCATACAAGGAGACTCTGATCTCCAGTAGCTGTACTTGTGTAGTTGGAGTTAAGAATTTAAAGAACTGTTGAACCTAGTGTACCTTATTTGCTATGTAATCTATAGGGGTGTTTTTTTTCTTCATATAAAGATCTGAATTCATTTGTTTTATTTTTAGAAATACTAAGTCTCGTTATTCTCCTAAGATTTTAGATTTATTCTCTATTATCAAGTCTCAAGCCTATTGCACAAATATTAGGAAGCCCCTTGTCAGGAAATTACAATATTCTCACTAATCCTTTAAATGGCCATTGATAAATATACCTAAAGTGCACTGGACATTGGGGTCCTTGAAATAATTGGATAAAGTCCTTGAAAACTCCTTAAATTTTGTCACACCAAAGGTGTATGAACCCTGGACACAGTTTAAATGACAGAATAAACTGTTTCGTTTTATGTCGCATGACAAGATAAACTACTTTGTTGATATGTTAGATGACCAATGTCTGGGCACAATGCAAGGTCATTCCCCTAATTAACTTCTTAATACATTTCCAGGGTCCCAGGTTTCTGAGTGGTGAAAGGTACTCACCTTTACAGATCATTTAGACCTCTGTCTGTGTGAGTTTGAGTCTCGGCTCAACCAACATGGGTTTGTGAGAAACCTTGCCATTAGGTCCTGTGGATTGGTGTTTCTTCGCAAGTCTCCTTGGGGTTTTTCCTCCAACAAAAATACTGATCACCACGCATAGCCTATAATATGCTGAAAAAGTCATTAAACCCCACAAAAGCAAACAAAACTAAATATGTATTTCATCCATTTTTCTACATTTTTGATGCTGTGAGTTCAGATGCACCAAGACTATGACACTAATATAAAAAGATCATAATTGTTATATTGCATTTACTATAAATAATTGCATTTCTAATAAAATGACTGGAATTTTTAGTGCGAGTGACCTTTCTGGAACTGACCAAATCAAACCTATTTTGTCATCCTACACAAAAGCAAAGATGTTTAACTTTAAAAAAATGATATTTTCTGTTTAGGCTTTAATACTTGGTTTTATTGAATACAAGAAACATTTTTCACTAGTCAGTAATCTTCAGGAAACATCAGAAAAAAATATAAATTATTTTCTTAGGGAACACGGTAATAGTTGATTGACCCGATTAGTGTTTTGTTATTTAAAACTATGGTGATGAACTAATGCTTTGTGAATATTGTATGTCCAGTATGATAGGATTTTTGTAAATGAAGTATGTTGATTATGTTGATTTCATCTGTGTGTGACAGCAGTATTTTGATGTTAACTGAATGAAGAAATTATATACTGATGTACAATCCAAGAATAATCTTGGACTTTGTGAGGAAATGTGCTTTATATAAAAATCATAACCATGTTTTAAGGATTTTACATTTTTACCTTTATCTTTTATTTAATGTACACTTACAGAATTTTAATAACTTTGTTTTTATATTTACCTATTGTGCTTCATGTGTATATATATTAGGAAGGGTTTATCTTCCTAAATTTCTGTGAAGTCATTGTTTACATTTTTCTACCATTTGCTGACATCATATAGCCACTAACTGTGATAAGGTGCCATAAAATAATACTAAACACATACATGTTAAATGACGTCTGTCAGTTTCTTGAATTTTCTTCTTCAAATTTTTACGTGTTATCTGTTATGCGTGGGGTTGATAGTTATCTGGGCACAAATTAACAAGCTAGTGTTTTACAGTCAAACCTGTCCTAATGGTCACCTTTACTCAGAGGTCATCTGTTGACAACAGGTAATCTAATTTCCACTCAGGCAAATTTCATATATAAAAGCCCTGTATGTAACAGTCACCTGCCTTCTGTGCTCTGTAGTCTGTTGTTTCCAAAATGGTCAAACTAAAAAAATGCAATGGTTTCTCCCCACCATAAGCGGTTATAATGGCATGTATCTACATCAGTGACAGCTCAGTCTTTTGCTTCAAAACCTGTCTGTAAAGGCAGGCAGAATTTGTGTTCATGGGTCACAAAGAATAACCATATACAACTTCTTTTCCTTCTCCTGTTTCAAGGTTTCACATTCCTTTGAGTTTGCGTGGTGATCTTTCCCACCGGTTATATAATGAGGGATAGCTTTACACTCAGGTTCCTGATATGAAGAGTCAACATATCAGCAACAAACAGGGCTTTTGGAGCATCTATCTTTGTGGTGACCGTTTTTATGACAAGCAAAATATCGAAGTGGAATCCTTGACCTGCAAAAATCCAACTTCACTACTTTGGGTAGTGTTGGTGTGTTGATTGTAAGTATGATGGTGTTGGTGTCCTGCAAAATTTCCACCCTGTTTGAAATGGATTTGATGGAATGCAGTGACACCTTGTTTCTTCATGCCTTTAATGATTTCAGTGTCTCTTACTCCTGCCAAGTCACGACAACAAATCATGCATTTGGATGAAATCGGTGATGAGTTAGCAAAAGAGGTTACCAGTATATCATGGAATGTCTTAATTTTTTTGATATTTCCTGTCTGTCCTCTTTGCTCACACTCCACAAGCAAGCAATGTCTTAATTTTTTTGATATTTCCTGTCTGTCCTCTTTGCTCACACTCCACAAGCAAGTAATGTCTTAATTTTTTTTATATTTCCCGTCTGTCCTCTTTGCTCACACTCCACAAGCAAGCAATGTCTTAATTTTTTTGATATTTCCTGTCTGTCCTCTTTCCTCACACTCCACAAGCAAGCTAGCTACCTGGCTATATGTATTTCAGTCTTTAAGGTGTGCCATCTATACTAAGTATGGACTTTTCAGTTATAATGACAATAGTGCAGCAAGTGATTTTGACTCATCTTTTAACTGGATGACCATGAATCATGGGAATAAATCCATACCACATGGTTCATCATCTGATTCAGACAAAGGTTTTGTTCTTTTAAGCTGATTTTTTAAACATTTCCAGTATGTTTTATATTCATCATCCATGTTTATCCACCCACCCACCTTGGAGTCTGACAAGGGGAAAACTAGTCAAGTGCCAGGGACACACAGGTGGTATACTCAGCAGGTTAACGTACCTCCTGATTGACCCTTTAAACAACTGCCTTCTAAGAAGTCCACTGAAGAGGCAGAAGAAAGGGAAAAGAAAGCAAAATGTATGGGCAACAGTGGTATTAAGAGAGATACAGGGGTAAAAAGGTAAAGAGAACATCAGAAAAGCAAGTTAAGATGACCTCCTAGGGCTCATCATGACAAGAAAGGGGCCCATCTGGACCATCCATCTAGTTAAAGAGTAGAGGCCAAAGTAGTGTATTGCATCAAGGAGCCACTTTTGGGTCTCCTGTTTACACAACTACCATGATCCGTTTCTCCCTTGATATGGGACACAACCCACAACCAACAAGTTGCAAGCACTCAGTTGCCTCACTTACGACTTGCAGCAAGGACAAATTGGGCCTGTTTACAAGCCTGAACCCACAATGGGAGCAGAATATTTTTGAATTTCACTGAAGTTTTTTGCAGAGACCCTTTCCCTGTGATCTGTTCTTTATGTATTTATATGGTACATTACCAGAAGAAAAATAATGTTTTTAAATGCAAATCCAGTGACAACATATATACAGTGCTATCCTTGTGACCACTATCCGTAAATTAACACAAAACTTTCAAGTACAGTATTGAGGCACATATACAGTACCTAGTAAAGGTAAGGTCATGGTTTGCTTTTCCAGGGTATAGGGTACTGATCGTTAGAGTTCACTTGCAGGTAGTAGATGTCCTTGATAAATTTGTGAATTCTAAGTATGGAATTGGGTGTAATGGAAGCTTAAATTGTCCTAATGTGGGGCTTTGGCAAGTGATATATATTTTGCCTTCTTGTCAACAGTTTATGTACTAGTTTTTTTTAGAGCTTATTCAGTCTAGTTCATGCTCCAACAATCAGATCTATTAAAAAAAAAAAATCCCATGGTTGAAGAAAAAGCAGACCAAATGGGAAAATGGGGACAGGGTTTAGCTTAGCTGCCACTAATGGTGTCTTTTCTGTAAGAATTTGGGGATCACGTGCCCACCCACCCTCCTTGTCTTTCACCCTGTATCCTGTGACCTCTCTAAAGACCAGTCACATGACCTATGTATCATCTCATGATCCCTAAAGTTACTACAAGTTCAATGAAATTATCATCAAACTTCAATTTGGCGATCATAGTTTTATTTTCCAATGACATTATTTAGCAAATTTGGACAGTGTCTGCTATACCTTAGTTCTGTATATTATGCTATTCTTAGTATTTCATCATTATGTATAGATCATGGTTTTCTGTCTAATGTGGTTTGGTACATGACATAGTTAGCAGCAATGGATCCCAACATTCTTGTTATCATGATTGACAGCTGTGTATTCATGTCTTTATTTTTTGTAACTCCTCATACATGATTTTATCTCATTTTTATAAGTTTTATTCATTGCTGTAAATCGTTGTAAGTCTGCAGACATGTTTTATGTTGTACTTAGATACTGTTTGAGAGGAAAAACATTGTTTTTACTATAATATTATTCTGGAACTGTTATAAATTATTCTAAGGAATTCTGGACAATGCTATCTTGATAACATCATGGTTCTTAGAGGACCAGTACATTTCGGGTCTTTAAATTTATAAGGAACTTTTTATTCATTTAGGACTTTCATAGACCTTTATAAGGATTAGTTTGGATTCACTTCATAATACTGTAAGTTCCTCCCACGTTTTCATTTATAACTTTGATAATTAAACCGTTTGTTAAGTTTTACCAAACTTTTTGGTTTTGCTTTTTTCTGTTACTTTAGTTTGTGACCATAGAGTCATAACTATATATCTATATATCTCTCTCTCTATATATATATATATATATATATATATATATATATATATATATATATATATATATATATATTCAGCCTAAGAGATGCCCGCAAGGCAAGAAGATTCCAAAATGACTGAACATCGCCAAGCTGAAGATCTCGAACTCGAAAATGACCTTTGTCAGCACTCCAGAAAACCGCCTTAAATCCACCCTTCTGGACACCCAGAATGTGGAGGCAGCGTGGGCGACCGTTAGAAAGCAGGTCTACAACACCATTACAGAGATCAAAGGGCCCTCCCCCAGAAAGCACAAGGACTGGCTTGATAAGAATTGCAAAAACATCAGGCAGCTGTTGGATGAAAAACATCGCCTCCACAAAGCATACCTAAATGATCTAATGTCCACTTCAAAGAAAGATGCCTTCAATAACATCCGTAGGACTGTTCAACAGAAACTCTGGCAAATGCAGGACTCTTGGCTGAGCAACAAAGCTGATGAGATCCAAAGCTATGCTGACAAGCATGATATGAAGAGATTTTATGAGGCGCTGAATGAAGTCTGTGGCCCATCATTATCAGGATCATCCCCTTTCCTCAGTGCAGATGGAAACACGCTGATCACACACAAAGAAAAGATCCTCGAAAGGTGGGCTGAGCACTTCAACTGTGTCCTGAACTGCCCAACATCCATTAGTGATGAATGCCATTGATCGTCTGCCCCAAGTGCCAGTCAGTGAATCACTGGATAACCCACCAACCATATTTGAGACCCAGAAAGCAATATGTCAGCTCTCTAGTGGCAAGGCTTCTGGCTCAGACTCAATCCCAGCAGAAATATACAGGGAAGGCGGTGCAGCTCTGACTGAAAAGCTCCATCAGTTGTTTCATCTCAGGTGGAAAAAATCAACAATCCCAAGGATACTACTATTATACACCTGTATAAGCGCAGAGGAAATCTTCAGGCTTGTGACTGAGTAATCTCTCTGCTCTCCATTGCAGGCAAGATACTCACCAGGATTCTCCTCAAACATCTCACATCACACCTTGACCATGGACTCCTACCCGAAAGCCTGTGTGGATTCCAGAAGGAGCGTGGAACCATCAACATGGTGTTCGCTGCTAGGCAGTTGCAAGAGAAAAGCCAGGAGCAGAATGCTGACCTTTTCTCTACCTATGTCGACCTTACCAAGGCCTTTGACACTATTAGAAGGGATGACCTGTGGAAGATCATGGCCAAGTATGGATGCCCAAGGAAATTTATCACCATGGTGCAGCAGTTCCACAATGGCATGGAAGCTAAGTCCGGAACAGTGGTGAGACATCAGATCCTTTTCCTGTCTCAAACAGAGTGAAGCAGGGCTGTATATTGGCACCAACACTATTTAGTCTCATGTTCTCAGCCATGCTCACCGATGCCTTCAGAGATGGTGATGTGGGCATCAGCATCAGATACCAAATTGGTGGCAAACTGTTCAACCTCCAAGCAAAAACTAAGGTCACATCAGACAACGTCAGAGACTTTCTATTTGCTGATGACTGCACCCTCAATGCTGGCTCTGAAGCTGACATGCAATGCAGCATCAACAAGTTCTCTGATGCTTGCACAAATATTGGCTTTACGATCAACACAAAGAATAATGAAATAATGTATGAGCCAGCCCAGGAAAACCGGATGCTGAGCCAAACATCAAAGTCAATGGCTACAAACTGAGTGCAGTGAACAGGTTCACCTATCTTGGCAGCATAATGGATGAAGGAGTTAATGCCAGGATTGCAGACTACACTCCAAGATGGGGCCCCAAGTGGCTGAGTGGTCTAAAGTGCTGATCGTTACGGATCACTGCCATCTCACCTCTGTCTGCGTGAGTTCGAGTCCAGGCTCGGCAAACGTTGGTACATGAGAAAGCCTGCCAGTAGCTTCTCGTGGGTCGGTGGTTCTTCCCGGGGTTTTCCAGGGTTCTTCCTCCACCATTAATACTGGCCGCCATGTATAGCCTATCTTGTGCTGAAAAATGGCATTAAACCCTATAACAACAACAACAACAACAACACTCCAAGATCTGGAACAGAAGAGGCATGAGTCTACAAAGTTGAAAGTATACAGAGCAATAGTACTCCTTACGCTATTATACACCTGCAAAACCTGGACATTGTACCGGCACCATGCCAAGAAGCTGAATCACTTCCTCAACATCAGGTGGCAAGACAGGATCCTGGATACTGAGGTCCTTGCCCAAGCAAGCCTGCCCAGTGTCTACACCATCTTGATGCAATCACAGTTGCAATGGGCAGGCCATGTAGCTCACATGCCAGACCACTGGCTTCCAAAAAACTCTTATGGTGAGCTTGAACAAGGAAAACGCAACAAAGGAGGCCAGAGAAAATGATATAAGAACACCCTGAATACATCGCTGAAGAACTTTGACATCAGCTATGACTTGTAGAAGCAGACTGCCCAGGACAGGGTGGTGTGGCACTCCTCCATCAGTAAAGGTGCTGTAGTTTGCAAGGCCAACAGGACCGCCACAGCAGAACAATGGAGGCAGGCCAGGAAATCCCTAGCCAGTAACCCCAAGATCAGCATTGCTACCATCTCCGTCCACAATGCCACAGAACATTCAGGGCGCACATCGGTCTCATCAGCCACCTACGCACCCACAGTCCATTTGTTCCTGCTACAACACTAGAGGACTAAAGTGGTCCTCATCGACCTGATGGACAAACTAAGCATATATATATATATATATATATATATATATATATATATATATATGCATGTGTGTGTGTTTATGTTGATCTATTTGTGTGTTAGTAAGACAGAACTTTGATTTTATTTGTTATGTAACTAGAAAGCATGCTACATGAAATTCAAAACCTCAGTACTTTGAATTCATTTTGACTTTGATCTCTAAGTTATATGACCCTTATATTATGCATTTGTGGTATCTTTTATGGTACTGAAAATGTAATTTCCTTAACTCAGTAACCAGTTTTAGACAAATGTGCCAAAGAAGGTTGTATGTACCAGGCTGCCCTAATCTGGATAACCATAAATTTGGTCGTAACACTACTTGCGTCAGCTATTGTTGTCTACCTACAGGTGAGTCAGAAAAGAAAAAGGTTTGGATTAGATTTACATTTAAGAATTCAGCGATGTTTCCTTTTTTCTCCACAATTGTTTGTTAAACCCACTTCACACCCTATATTAACATCAATAATAATTATTTCTTTCTATTTTCTTTTTTATTTCAATACCATTTTATCCCATCTTTGAATTTGGAATATAGCTTCAATATCCACACTTATGTTTAGCAAGCATGCCCACATTATGAAAGCTTTTTTTTTTTCACTTCACATGCAGGCCATAATCAACTTCATGTACCCAAAATTGTTGAACCCGTCTTGGTGCAAGCATGACATAGCAGTTGCGTTGGTGTACATGCGCATGTCTGTATGTCAGTGTCCATCTACACACTAGATAATCTTATTGTTAAAGTTATATGAAGGCAGGTTCAACAATAAGAGGTCTCTTCTATTTTGATTGTTTTTGTTCTAGTTATAAGGTCAGATAATCTGCATCAGTTTTGAATTGTGCATTGAGTGTTGTGCGTACTGCATCAACATTCTGTTGGTTTCAGTTTCTTCTTAAAAACACCTACTGGTCTGAGGATCAATTTAACTCAAATTTTGTTCATATAATATCGAGCATCGAGAACTTCAGGTTCATACATATGATAATCCACCATTCCATATAGTCATCATTTTTAAAAAAATGCAGAATTCTTCAGGTGACTTTATCTCAAAACCCTAACAGAAATTAATCATTTTTGTCAGGAACCATTCTGGCAACAATGCCTGTTAAATTTGTACAAATGTTGCTGATCCATCTGATATAGTCACTGTTAGTAAAAATAGAAGACTGTCAAAACAACTTTGTTTTCTCAAAAATCACTCAAAATTCTGTCATTAAATATGGTTACCTGTGATAAAAATAGAAATAACCTTGAAATAACTTTTCTGAAGAATCACTTGACAGAATTTGACCAGATTTGACAGAATGCAAATTGACAATAAAATAAAGTCTTTTACGTTTTCATGGTTAATAACAACTGATTTTTAAGTATTGCTACCATAGATATAAAGAAAACAATCTAAGTAACTTCTGGAAAACCACTCCACAAAATTTGACCAAAATTTACAGAGTATCATAGCATAAAGGCCTTTCATTTTCAAAAAACAGAATCTGAATTCAGGAATTGTTCCTACTTTTTACAAATAAGGAAATGTTTACATATTTAAAAAAGTCACTCCTAGAATATGATGAAATAAGACAAAGAATCCTTTTCAATGTCTTTCTAGTTGTTTTACAAATGATGGGCTTCACTGATTCAAACATGGCTGCCATTAATTAAAATAGAAATGCCTTCAAACTAACCTTGTTCCAAAAGCACTTACATTGACAAGCTTTACAGACAGAATTCTACTCACCCAGGTATTTTTGGGCCATTTTCAAGCATAAAAATAAAATTGGACCCTTGTTTACCATTTATTTTGTTTTTACTTTAATTGAGGAAAAAGTCTATAAAATGAGGTGACATTTCCTTGCAAGCACCTGAAATGGACAAATATTATGAGGAAGTTTTTACTATGAATTTTCATGAACATTTTATGAATATAACAGTATAGAAATGTGATAAACATTTTCAATAAATATCTTAGCGGTGCATCAAAGTGCTTGAATTGTTCATGAACCAAGTTCTTGACATTTCAAGAACTTGTAAGTTATTATAATGGTTCATAAAGTTCATCAGTATGTTCATGAATTTCATTTATGATGCATCAAAATTCATAAATTGTTCATGAATGTTTGGTCATGAACCCAAATGATGAATTGATCATGAACATTTCAAGAACAGTTGCACATTCATGGACAGTTCATGAGTATTCATGAAGTCATGAATTTGTTCTTGCAGGGGTGAGGCAACCAACATTAGTTTCTTTGTGGACCAAGTCCACTGTGGCAACCAACATTAGATTGTTTTGTGGACCAAGTTCACTGTGATAACGGATGATGAATGTAATTGATGTTGTATAAAAACTGAAACCACTCTTACAACAAAACATTAGTGAAAAATGACCCAACTCAATCCTGAAACAACTGATGAACTTTGACATGTCAGACAGTTACACAGTGATGGTAACATTCACTCAGAGGGAAGTTGAACAAACCTAAATTGAATATATGTCACCCATTTTTGTACAGTATATTGAAATCTGCATTCTAGAATCATGTTTGAACTTGTATTTTTTACATGAACTTTAAAATACTTTCCTGCACATAGAAACCTGTTTTTGTGATACCATTTGTGCTTTGACAATATTTTTTAAAAATGTTGTTTTCCCCTCTCCTCATTAATACATTACAGATATCTATAACCTAGTTGACAAACAGATTCGTTTATTTAGTTATCGTAATTATAGGAATTGTTTACAAGAATGTAAATCTTGTATTTACTAATAGGTGTGATTATTTGTATGGTATATTTGGGGTCAAAAATTTTGTTGTTATATGTTTTTTGTGTTTTGTTCTTAGTTTTTAAGGTATATAGCTTTGGACATAAACTATGCATCTCAGATGGGTTTTTGTTATATGCCTGACCAGTCATATGTCTGTCCATCTGTTCCCATGTTTGGTTCCACACAGTAACTTGAGTTTTTCATCATTTACCACTAACAGACTTTGTAAATAGCTTTAATTTTTGGGATCAGAGGTTAAAGGTCAAGGTCATGGGACTAAACGAGGGAAAACTTCACACACATGAGTTTGTAGATTGCTTGTATTTGTGATAAGAACAATTCATATTTTTTATGGGGTCAAAAGTTCAAAATGTCAAGGTCACAGTGACTATGAGAATAAAATGTTATACAAGTTAACTTGGCTGAAATTTGTAAATGGCTTGCATTTGAGATAACAAAGATATCCATTGATTTGGTGGTCAAAAAGTAATGGGTGCAGTAGCTGTAAGAAGAAAAATGGCTTCTGCATATCATGACTTCTTGATTATGCGCATTGATAAGGCTTTATGGATGACTTGCATTTGAGACAAGGAAAACATTAGTTGATTTGGGGATTGAATATTCAAATGCCAAGGTCAGAGGGACTATAGAAAGGAAAAATTCTTTCCACAAAATAATGAATGTTCTCTGATACAAACATAACATGACTTTTAGGATTTCTTGCATTTGAGTTAAGAAAGTCACCTGTTAATTTTGGGGTCAATAGGTTTAAAGTCAGGGTGATTGAGACTGAAAAAGAAAATGGTTTCTGCAAATAATTTGACATGGCCGGCATTTAATGTCCCATTTAGATTACTTCCATTACATAGCACACAGTATAAGTATCCATTACACAGCACACAGTCTAAGTATCCATTACACAGCACACAGTGTAAGTATCCATTACACAGCACACAGTTTAAGTATCCATTACACAGCACACAGTATAAGTATCCATTACATAGCACACAGTATAAGTATCCATTACATAGCACACAGTATAAGTATCCATTACACAGCACACAGTACACAGTATAAGTATCCATTACATAGCACACAGTATAAGTATCCATTACACAGTATAAATATCCATTACACAGCACACAGTTTAAGTATCCTGTGTTTAATCTTCATTGAATGTTAAGTTGGCTGGTATTACAATCCAACTAGTCCTTTTTCCATTTCAGCCAATGGCAGCTGGTGGTGGGATACCATTTATAAAAGCCTACTTAAATGGTGTCAAGATTCCTGGCCTTCTTACATTAGAGGCCTTCATTGCCAAAGTGGGGGGAGTTATTCTTGCCATACTCGGAGGGCTTGCCATTGGCAAGGTAGGTATATATTGTGAAATGTGTCTTAAAGAGCACCTCATTATAAATGACACCTCTCAGACCATAAAGGACGCTTTCAGAAGATTCTTAATACATGGGCTTTATTGAAGACTTCTTCTAGCAATAGATATCTCTCCGAAACGTAAGGGACTTTAACAAGATTCTTGAAAACCTGGGGTTTATGGACGTATCCTCCATGTAAAGGACAGAGTTGTCATGTTTCCTGATTGTCCTTTATAGACAGGTTTTACTGTTATGGTGCTGCTGTTTCTTATAATCTTGATAGAATAAAGGTTGAAATGTACCTTTTATTCACAGAATGTTGCATCTTGATTGGACTAATTAATTTCTGATGGTGCACATTATAACATATTTAACATGGTAATCCACACTGCATACAAACAAATTATTATTTTGGTAAATTTTGTGATGTTATCACACCGATCATATCAGAAGCAAAATTTACCATGTTTATCATGTTTATGTTAATTTTTGTATTTTTCTTAAAAATAATTTACATGACACATGATACTCACTGTCCAAACAATTCTAATGTACAGTGTTCATAGCATTTGTTACAGTTTATTAAACATTTATGATCAGCAGTAGAAATTGTAACAACAAGCAGAGATTAGACACATCAATCATAACACTAAAAGGGCAGATTGAAGTATAAGAGCACAATTAACAAAACAATTAGTCTTTCAGAATGAAATGACAAAGGCTTTTCTGAATGATTAAAATTTGGTGATTATTTATTGTATTTCTTACTCAACTCTTTCGTTAGTTGATGCCTTAGTTAAAAATGTATGTAAAGTTAACACATATTTATGTTTTTCTCAAATGACATGATCTGAAATATATATTTTGCAAACAATAACATGGACATTCGATGTATCTGAATCACACATTGGTAATTTTTCAAAGCCATTTGAAACATGAAATTCTCTTTTTGGTTCAATGATGATTCTTTTATTTCTTAATCTGTCTTGTATTATTCAATCCCTCAGTTAAAAACTACTCAGCAAACAATATATTGCTAATTTGGCATATTTAAATTGTAGACCAATATTTATTAAAAAGTATTTTGAACACGAACTTCTTGATTCAGATCTTGATTCTTTTATTTGTTAATCTCCTGTTTCATTATGTGATGCTAGAGTTAAACACTTGCCAGATAATCACCATTTATAACATATTCATTGTAAACAATGCATTGGTTGCTGGATGTCTCTGAATTGCACATTAGTATATTTTTGAAACCATTTGAATCATGAATTTTTCTTTTTGATTCAGTTATAATAGACAAACAGGGTTATGCAATTATATAGATATAAAAAATTTCAACATAATGCATCAGTTGCATATAATTTTAATCACATATTTTTTTTTGTACAGAAAATTTGGCAGTTCAGTCTTTTTTGCCAAGAAGTTTTCTGTGCATGAAGTAAATTTTTTAATTAGTTAAGATTTTTATTGATAGATGTTGTGCCAAAAATTACAAGAGTTATGGTATGTACATACTAGAAGAGTAGCTCCCATTGTTGTCCTAAATGATATTTTCATGTTTATGTACAAAACCAGAAGCATTAGCCCCCTTTGTGTTGCCAGCTGTCCACTCTTGAGATGATTCTGTTTCATGCTGAATGAAGCAGATGTAAGATCTGTTTTTGAGACTGAATCAATCCACAGAGTTAAGTGGTAGTGAGACAAAATGTATGCATGGTGTAAAAGTCTCAAGAAAATCATGATTTACCATATATATTGGGATATGATAAAAAAAAAATTTTTTCCTGTCCCAGAACTTATGGTGAAATTTTTTTCATCTAGATCATATGTCCCAAGACTTAAGAAACGAATTAATTTGTGTTGAATTTGAGCTCCCCCCCTCAAGCACGTTGCAGTAAATTTGATAATAAAATGAAAGAAGCTAACCTTGTCATGTTATCATTCATTCCCTTTTTTCGTCATGAGTACTAAAGAATAAAATATATCCACGAACTCTGTATATTTAGCATAGGCATCCATACTGTAGCATGTATAGGTTATGTTCGATAACGCACAACACATTGCTCATTGATATGAACATTGAGAAAAAAATTGTGTTTGATTGTACCCAAAGGTTTGAATGTGTTATCTGACTGAAAACTGAATCCAGCAAAATCACAAATGAGAGGGAAATAATCAGCCAATTGCTTGAAGACAACTGCCATTCACACATGACACTGTGTTAGGTGCAGGATAACCAATATTGAATTATATCCATGTTAACTATATGACATTATCTCACAAATAAAATCATTATTTGAAAATGTATTCACTTGAGTGTAAATGACAGTCTTTATGTTAGCATTACTGTGCATACTGTTTACCCGCAGACATCGATGCCGTTTGTATTAATTATAACTACAGATGCCAAGCAAATGGAAGCCCGGATGGTGAGTAAACACAACCGGCAGTGAGCAGTAAACTCATTGTTTGAACTTACTGACAGGACATCAAAGACAAAGATTATTTTTATTACAAAGCAAGCTGACCTTGGAAGCAGACTTTGGATGCATTTAAGCCGATTTATTTTAAAGGATATGAATACAAAGGTTATTTTATTACAAAGCAAGCTGACCTCGGAAGCTGACTTTGGATTCTTTAAGTGTGCCATTTTTTTAAAAAAAAATTTTAATATACAAAGTTGGCCAAGATATGGAAGCTAACTTTGGTTCCATTTCACCGGTATTCACAGGAATTTCAATGATAAATTGAAACAATGGAACAATTTTTAAAGTGACACAATATACTGCTTTGTGCATGGACATCGACGACCCAGCGTTGCCCAGATTTGGAGAAGATAAAATCATTTGATGAATTCATGAAGGCCAGAAGAGAAGATGATTTTGCCAACAATATGATCATTAACATGGATGAAATTCTAGTGTACATTGATCTCATTCCTGGACAGACTGGTGGGGGTTAAAAGTGAGAGAATTAGCACGACTGGTGCAGATTTTAAAATATCTGACTTTAGTTCTTGCAGGTTCTGCTTCAGGAGATGTGTTGCCTCTAACAATAATTTTTCACAGCAATAGAAAGCTAAAAACATATGCACCGAAAAAATGGATTGTGCATGTGCAGGAGATGGGTTGTGTAGACGAGATGCTGCTGCAGACGATTAAAGAGTTTTATCTCAAAGTACACAGTTTTATATTTTTTAAAATAATATTTCAGTTGGAGTGCATTTTCCAACATGTAGTTTTTTAATGATTTAAACGGTGTCCCACAGCTTACAGCTTGAAAAAACGATGTGTCCCAGAACATATGGTGCAAAAAAAATTACTTTAAAAATTAATTTATGGTGTCCCAACAGATGCATTGTCCCAACATATACAGTAAATATGGTACATTGTATTTATTGGTTGCTCGCTGCTCATGAGGCATGCTGGGATTGCTATGTGCATGTAGTAATAGATATTTTTCATTTTGTTCTTAAAGAGGGGTGTTACATTATTAACGGACATGCTAGTATTAATTGATAATGGTAGATTTATGGTTTATTCCATCATAAAAAAGTCAAAATGACTGCCTGCATCATCGTATAAATGGTGCCAGACAGGTAGTGGTAAAACATTCAAGCTACTTGACAAACATTTGTGCTGTTATAAAAATCACTTCTCTGATTATATTGTTTTATATCATGTTAATTTACTCCTTATGACTTTAACCAGACCTGGTGTCAGGATAATGTGACTGGGTGGGACATCATGCTACATGTCTGCAGCATGATGCCCCAGTGCTAGACATCACTATAAACTGCCACACTGCAGACATTGTAGCAAAATAACTGAAAAATTGTTAAAGATACGTTATTAATCCAAATCACACACACACACACTTTAACCAGAAGTATATATCACCTTTGGTTATAAAGTTTTGCCATATTGTTGACCTTGGCTGTGAACTAAATACAAACAAATTCTGTCATCCTGACCAAAACAGGTGTTACCCATGGTTATCAAAATGTAATTTGAGTATAGGTAATCATCTTCGGGCATAAAACATGTTGTCTTAAGGAAGATTTATCAATACTGTCTAAACCTAGCCAAAAAGATTGCCAATATTAAACAATCACCTGTCTTTTAAGTTACCATTTAAGAACCTGTCAACCAAATTATAGTTAGAATGATGTATTAACCAGTCACCTGTCTTTCGAAGTCATTTCTCTCTTTCCAGAGATGGCTGATTAAGACATGTTTGGATGTATATAAGTAAATACTGTTAAACAAACAGTTTGTTCTTAAATTGGAAACAAAAATTGAGTTTAATTAGAAATAAAGTTTCTGAACATATATTTTCTGTTTTGTTCCAACAAAACTGTTTTCACTCATAATAAAGAATAAGGTCAGAAACTCCAGGTTAGAACTGACTTATTTGATCAGAATGCCAAAATATGACCCAGATTTCATGAAGAGCTCCAGCACATGTTGGTGTCACTGAAGGAACATGTAATCTCAATTCCAGGACTGACAACCAGCACATTCTAAGTCTGCTCTGTACTTTTGGCTCTACATTTGCAAAAATGCTAAAATAAGGAGTGCCAAATCAAAGTACAACTTCAAGGATAAAATAGGCAAAATTGTATTGACGAGGATCAAGTAGGCAAAACGTAACTGTAGAACTGAGGATCAAATAGGTCGGATTTACTGAGGACCATATAGGCAAAATTGGTATATACCAGAGTGGATCAAGTAGGCAAAATGTAACTATAGAATTGAGGATCAAATAGGTCAGATTTACTGAGGACCAAATAGGCAAAATTGGCATATACCAGTGAGAATCAAGTAGGCAAAATTTACCTAAACCAAGATATCCTGGTACTGCCATCATAAAAGTTGAGTCAGCATTTCAACATTTAGTGTTACTCTAGACTTAAAAATCTTACTTAAATCAACATATGCAGTCATTTGATGAAAAGAATACTGCAAGTAAGATTTGAAGTGTAGTCAAGTTTTTTTAATTGATTTTTGTAATAAAGGGTATAAAAGAAAAACATCAGTACTCATTACAGCTTTTAGACGGAATGGTGTAATAAAGGGTATAATTGAGAAAAATCAGTACTCCTTACAGCTTTTTGATTAAAAGGTCTGATGAGAAAAATCAATATTGATTACAACTTTTAATTGAATGGTTTAATAAAGATATAATGGAGAAAAATCACTACTCATTACAGCAATTTGATTAAAAGGTATCATGAGAAATGCCAGTACTCTTTACAGCTTTTTGATTAAAATGTATAATGAGAGAAATCACTACTCACTATAGCTATTTGATTGAATGGTGTAATAAAGGATATAATGGAGAAAAATTAGTACTCATTACAGTGTTTTTCTCATGTTCCTGTTAATATGCTGAATCATCAGTTTCTTTAATTTTCAGGAAGGTCCCATGGCTCATGCTGGGGGCATCATAGGAGCTGGACTGGGCAAGGGAAGACTTCGGCTATGCAGGAATAAACAACTCTCCGTAAGAGAGTCATTTCGTATTAGCTTGAATGCTTGTATGCATGTAGCATTATAACAACTCTCTGTAAGAGAATAATTTTGTATTAACTTTAATAATTTTATGCTGTTAGCATCATAACAACTCTCTGTAAGAGAATTATTTTGTTATTAACTTGAATAATTGTATGCATGAGTATCATAAAGGCAGGACTGGGTAATTTAGGAAGACCTAGACTGCATGAATAAACAATTCTGAGAATGATAATCCTTCAGTTATTAGATTCAGTACATGTAGGGGGTGAGGGCATCATTGACTGGGCATTGCAAAGGAAGATGATGCAGGAACAACTCTCAGTAAGGTGATCCTTTTCTTGTTAGCTTCATTACTTGTTGGGGTGGGGTATGAGTGGCCGAGTGGTCTAAAGTGCTTACTGCTATGGATCACTGCCATCTCACCTCCATATCTGTGAGTTCAAGTCTTGGGCTCTGCTAATGTGGGTGCACGAGAAAGTTTGCCAGTAGCTTACATGGGTCAGTGATTCTTTTTGGGGGGATTTTTCTGGGTTCTTCCTCCACTAGTTATATTTACCACCATGTATAGCCTATCTTGTGCTGGAAAATAGTGTTCAACCCCATAACAACCAATAACTTGTATGCAGTGGGCATCATAGGAGCTGGGCAGGGCAAAAATATGCTTGTAGAGGCTGGACTAGGAAATTAAAGAATATGACTGCAGCAACTCAATAAGATAAACCTTTTTTTATTAGTATGAAGACTTATATGCAGTTGGCATTGTATGGGCTGGGTAGGACAGAGAAAGGCTAAGACTATGCAGGAATAGACAACTCTAACTAAAGATGAGCTTATGTTATTAGTTTAAAAACTTTTATGCAGGGCATCATATGAGCTGAGCAGGGAAAGGGAATAATTATATGCAGGTGGCATCATATAGACTGGGCTGGGCAAGGAATACTTGTATGCAGGGGCTTCATAAGGACTGGGCTGGACTGGGCAAATGAATACTTGTATGCAGGGGTATCGTAATTAGGACGGCGCTGGGCAAAGGAAGACTAAAATGCTGCTGGAATGAATTTCAGCAAGAAAAATCGTTCACCCATTTGCTTCAGTACTTGTATGCAAGGGATATTGAAGGGGATAGAATGAGCAAAGGAATACTTGTATGCAGAGGACATCATAGAGGTTTAGCTGGGCAAAGGAATGCCTGTATGATGGGGGTATCATAAAGGCTGGGCTGGGCAAAGGAATACTTGTATGCAGGGAACATCATAGGGGCTGGACTGGGCAAAGGAATGCCTGTATGATGGGGCATCATAAGGGCTGGGCTGGGCAGAGGAATACTTGTATGCAGGGGACATCATAGGGGCTGGGCTGGGCTGGGCAAAGGAATGCCTGTATGATGGGGGCATCAAAGAGGCTTGGCTGGGCAAAGGAAGACTAAAAATACATTGCAGGAATAGACAAACCTTAGTATGATAATACTTTTGTTATTAGCGTGAAATCTTTTGCTTATGCTGGTACATTTTTATAGAATAGTTTGCAGCATGATATTAAACATGCATCTTGTTTCAGCTTTTTATTAAAAATTATATCTCTACAAATATTTTAACACTATGTTAAGCTTGTATAATTTGTATTAACTTCTATTATATTTGTTGTCTTTCATTCAGTACATGTTAACCTTGTAGAATTTGTATTAACTTCTGTCATATTTGTATTTTTTATGCAGTAGATGTTAACCTTTACTAATTACGTGTATATTTGTTTTCATTGCTGGTCCATATTGTAAACTAGTTGTTAGCTTTTTATGTCATCCTGGATAAGTAAAGGATACCATGATTTCACTATTTTTCTTGAGGTGCCAGTTCTTATGGATTTTGTGGTTTCTCTGACCCAACAAATAATGAGCCACATGTGGTACCCCCCACAGACACACACCCCCATCCCCCCCACTTGGTTATTTATTAATAAACTCCTAGTGATCACACATTTGATAATTGAAATTCATTACAGTAATAAAATATATTTAACATGTGTTTGCTTTATTTGAACCCATTTTAAAATTTTGAAACAAAATATAATTTTGGAGCAGTTTATATTGTTCAATGTACATGTTTGCATACAGGATATGATTGCTGTCTTTTCCACTCACTGCCTTAAATTGATATATGTTGTGAAATCAATAAAGATAGAGTATGAAGTATTTAAATACAAGTATTACTGAAAATGAAAGAAAAAATAATGAAATTAAGTTCAAAATTATATTTAGACCTTTATTTACCTTGAGTTTCATTTAGTGAAACTGCTGTTGAAATTATATGCATGACAAAATTGCACTTTTTTTAATTCTCTGCAATTCCCTGTGATCGAGTGAAATTAAAAACCTGCATGAAGTGTAGATAAATGCAAATATGTATACTTGTAATTAGAGGTAGCAAACTTTCCAAAATTTCTCAAAGCCACTGATAATTTCGACTGATGTCTGACATTTTATTGTGAGCAAGTTTCCTCCACTACACATCAAAGGTTGCCATGGCCTGCTGATTGCATTGAGTAAGGGGTAGTTGGTCTTATGTTCGGTTTACTTATGGAATGATGGTATTACCCACATACAACCTGAAGATGTAACTTTATGGGCAGTGGTTTAGGTTTTAATAACTGCATGGTTTGTTAATTTTGGCTGAGTAGACTTTATTTGATATTGAACATGAAGACAAAAACACGGTGTTAGGGATTAATCTTGACAGGTGTTTGATTTATGCTCCTACTGGCAATAATATTGTTTTAACCATTCAAGTGACTACTTTTGCCAATATATTTTTGTTGTTTTTCTAAAAAAATTTTCCCTTGGCTTTTTGTCAAGATTGATCTGCAAAAAAAAAAAATGCATATAAATATGCAGATATTGACATAAGCAAATCTATTATTCATGAAAATGTCCTTTATAACAAATCCATGAAAATTGGTACCCATGAAAATAAATGAAACCACAGTATTATTATTACTCTTATAATTAATATTATTGTTATTATTATTGTTATTACTTGTATGCAGAGGGTCAAGGGGTCAAGTGGGCTGGGCAAAGGAGAACTAGGACTGAACAGGAATAAAGAAATCTCAGTAAGACAATCCTTCTGTTGTTAGTTTCAGTACTTGCATACGTTTGAACTTGTATCCAGGTATGCATATTTTAATAAAACAAAATCAGAAACTTTATTTTAAAATAAAAATGTAAACTTGTTTCTGTTTAATTTATTCTTAGGACCAGAATCATTTGAATGACCACACATCTTCGAGTGGATAGTAATCAAGCCTGCCTATTTATACCCTGTATTTACCTGGAGCCAGGAAAAATAGCTCAATTATTAGGGCTGGGAAAGTGGATATTTGGTTTAGAACACATCTGGGTACCAAACAATCTGTGACTTTAAACGCATAGTTTGAAACAAAAATTGAATTTCAAATTGAATTTGTGTTTTGAATTGACAATGTTACTTGCGCTACTTTTTGAAGAGGTGAAAACGTTTTGCCTAATTGTGAAATCATTGATGACAATGTACTGCCATTTTGTCCATCAGTTCGGTGTTTGGTGTGCATCAGATATGTGATGTTGAATGCATGCTTAGGTTATCCAGCATTTAATGAACAAAATATACTATGATGTACACAGACCATTGTTTTGTGATTAATAGGTTAATGTCTAATGGTTCAAAATTTTGCACTTGTTTATTGTGAAAAGGTGATAAGGTGTTAAATAAGGTGTTAAATCATCCAAATCATAAAGAGGTAATGAGTGTCTAATTGTCCATATTTTCAAGAGGTAATGAAGGGTCAGATTGTCCATAGTGTCAAGAGGTAATGAGGTGTCAATTTGCCCCTATCAACAGGTAATACAGGTAATAATGTGCCAGATCATCCACATTTTCAAGAGGTAATGAGGTGTTAGGTTGTCCACAGTGTCAAGATGTAATGATGTATCAAAATGCTCTCATTGTCAAGACTTAATAAAGTATCAAATTGTCCGCATTTTGAAGAAGTAATGAGATGTCTAATTGTCCACAGTGTTAATAGGTAATAAATTGTGCATATTGTCAAGAGATATTGAAGTATCATTGTCCACATTGACAAGTTGTAATGAAGTGTCGAAAGTGTTTACACTGTCAAAAGTAATGAGGTGTCAAGTTGTCTGCATTGTCAAGAGGTAATAAGGTGTCATATAGTCCACACTGTCAAGAGAGGACTGTTAATGTTTGAGAACTTCTAGTGCAGTGGTATCACTGCTCACTTTGTAAAGATAATAATTGGGATGTCCCAGTGACTGATATGTGAGAGCCAGAAAATGTTGTGATGATGCTGTTGCACACAAACTTTCAACATAATAATTTAGATGTAAGAGAGCTATTCCAGTGGCTCTTGTCTGAGAGCCAGAAGTGCTGCAGTAATTGAACATAATAATAGGCATGCCCCAGTGCCAATTCTGTGAGAGCCAGAATTGCAATGCTGTTCTCACTGCTTGCATGTTGTGAACATAATAACTGTGGTGTACCAGTGACAGCTGTATAAGAGCTGAAAGTGTTATAATGATGTCACAGTGAACTGTGAACATAATAGCTGGGGTCTTCCAGTGCCTCCATGTTTTGCATCTTAAATCTAAACTATCTTGTATAACAGGCAAGAAAAAAAATTAGAGCTTTTACATTTCAGAGTGTAAGTTTTTATTCAGTTCTACATTAGAAAGCCTAAAATTTCTGCTTAAAATGTAAAACATTCATATGTTTCTGTCTGGAATTTATTTTTAAGTTGACTAAAAAGACTGCTAAATAGAGTCACAAATATGTGAAGGACACCACGTCTTATGAATAACTTGTTGACACTATGTATTATGAATGACATGTAATGTAAATATACCACCAGAATATAAAGGACACCATGTCTCATAGGACACCATGTCTTGTGAATGACATGCAATGTAAATTCACTGTTAGAATATAAATATTATGGTTAATACAAACCATGAATTGTACAACCCAATGAACAATTATTTAACAATAATGATAATTAAATAATTCTTCCACATGCATGACTTTAGTTACTGACATGTGTAACAAGATAAACCGGGTTGGATTTCGGATTTATAACAGAACACTTTTGATGGTGATACAAATACAATGTTTATTGATGAATGACTTGAATGAGAAAAGAATTATGATTAATACATGCATGTATAAGATCCAGATATTGGACAAAATTGACACAGTCTGCACGAATCTAATAATACAACATAAATGTGAATAAAAATAAATGATCTTACACAGTGAAAGGACAAAGGTTAATGATTTACAGTAATTCACACGACAAAAAGAATGTGTTTTACTCAAATAGTAAAAATAATGTATTTTACTCACATAGTAAAATGTATTCACTCAAATAGTGAAAAATGAGTTACTTTACTCAAATAGTAAAATGATGAAAACAAAAGGGACAGATATCATACACAATATCTTTACAGTCCCCCAAACACTGGGTATAACAAGCCCCAAAATTAGCCCACAGCTAAAAGATTACATGCATGGAGTAAACACAAACACACTTCGTCACTAGCACACTTAGCTACCAGTCTTGCTGGTCAGTCAAACAGTCAGTATTTCATGTAGTCACCAACCACTATTCAATTCCTTGGTCAATCAAGCAATCAGCGCCCACCAATTCGGTCAACAACGCCCAATCACCTGCTACTCGACCAACACTTTCACTCAGCTCTACGGCTGCTATGGTTCAGCTTTACAGCTGCTATGGTCAACTTCCATGGTTAGCTCTACAGCTGGTACCTCATCGACTCCGATCAGCTGAAAATATATCTAACACCGTGTACTATGCATGACACGGGCATATACAATAACACATAATGACGTTATATACGGTAAGCTATACAAATTATATTATTGGCACAACATTACAAAGCAATAAACAGGTTCAGAAGTGAACCTACCTGTGTCCGATAAGAATCCTAAGGTACTGAACGTTTCTTAAAAATGCAACTTTATATTGCTAATATAAATCTCTTGCTAAGTCACAAACAGAATAGAAAATATTTGCATTATACTATGTAAGCTGAAGCTACATAGAGAATATACAAAAATAAACGTGGTAGTAAAATAGTTATAACTTATACATAAGAAATTAATAAATAACTCACATACCTCTACAGCTGAAGATGTGCAAGTCCTTAAGTAGACTGCTCACTGACAAGACGTTCCGTAATGTAAAGATTTTAGTCTTACGGTGAGGTATTTATACACAGACAATGCAATCCTACATTGTCTGTGAGCTGGAAGTATTCGGTTCTTCCCATTGAAAGCACTTCGCACGTGCAGCATAGGATGAACCAAGCTCACTGTTTCAAAATATTGTACACTATACATAAATCAGCCTCCAGTATCATTGTACACAAAAAACGAAACCTAAGTACATGTATTTAATAAATAAAGATATTTATGCCATTCCATGACAACATGTAATTTTTCATGAGCCATGAATATTTGCACCATCAAAAATCTATGAATTTGTTGTAATTGTAAAATTTTCATGCCCCCAGTTATATGACAGCTTCAGAAATGATCATGAGATTCGAGACTTTGTCGCAGCTGGTGCTGCATCAGGAGTTGGAGCAGCTTTTGGGGCTCCAGTAGGGGGAACACTGTTCAGTGTAGAAGAGGCAGCCAGTTTCTGGAGTCAGGAAATGACATGGAGAATTGTAAGTAGATTTTATTGTCAAGTGGGATACAAAAAAAACCGACAAGAAATGAAGCATTCTCATTCATTTTGATTTATTGCATGACTATGTAATGAAGCTTTCTCATTCATTTTGATTTATTGCATGACTATGTAATTTAGTTTGATAAATCATGTTTTATATTTCTTTATTATACATTTGTGAAAACACCTGTTGATATCACAGTGATTTCATGAGATATAAAGCAAAAGCATTAATGTTGGAGGCATCATGACACTATTTAGTTGTTGAAGTCATCATGACACTATTTAGTTGTTGGAGGCATGACACAATTTAGCTGTTGGGGGCATCATGACACTATTTAGCTGTTGGAGGCATCATTACATGATTTAACTGGTTGTGACATTACACTATTTAGCCATTTGAGCCATTATTACACTATTTAGCTGTTGGAAGCATCATTATACTATTTAGTTGTTGGAGGCATCATGACACTCTTTAGCTGTTGGAGGCATCATTACACAATTTAGCTGTGGAGGCATCATTACATGATTTAGCAGTTGGTGACATTACACTATTTAGCTGTTGGAGGCAACACTACACAATTTAGCTGCTGGTGGCATTATTATAGTATTTAGCTGTTGGCGGCATCATTACACTATTTAGTTGTTAGAGGCATCATGACACTATTTAGTTGTTTGTGGCATCATTACACTACAGTCCTACCCACTTATATCAACAGCACTTATGTTGTCAAGCCACCTATGTTGATGAAAATACAAAGTCCCAGTCCTGTGATCTATCGTTACTACCAAATTTGTCATGCTTATGTCAGTGTGAAGATAAAAATTAACTGTAAATGTCGACAGAACCCCTTACTCCCAACTTGAAAAAATTCTTTGTTTTCTTATCATTTTGTTGACAAGCTGCCAGTACAGACTCGCACTTTGCTGATTTATTTGATGTTTCTTCCAGGCTTTATTGCTGCCATCGCATTATCAAGCGGAGATATGATTGGTCCTCTGAAATTTGTTTTCATGGCGACTTCAATAGCACGTGCATCCTTCATAAAAACAAGCCAGCTACAATCTTTTATAAAAACAATGCACCCTTCATCAAAGAAGTCAGCACCAAACTTGTATAAAAGCAATGAAATCTGATTGATTGTTGCATTTTTTCAAAGTTATTGGTGATTGAAACAATTTTATTGTCATGTACGCTTTGTTTTCTGCAGGAAGAAAGTAACTTTATGCTTACAATAGTTACCAACAGCAGCATAAATCGCAAATTAAATTTTACATTCTCTTGAAACTAAATATCTGGCCATTAAGGAAATTGAAAGTGGGGCATCTCACAAAGACATGTGTGAAAAATTTTCACTTGAACATCCACTCTGTGAGGATGGGTGAAAGCTGCAGATTCACAGTAGAAAAAGACTATATTGAAGACAACTGTGCTTCCCAATAAGAAGCAGAAGACCCCCATTTTAATTTTGATGTATTGATTATGCTATAGATCAGGGTGACCAAATAGACAACCTTTGGTAGCCACAATACTGGAGGCAATACTGGAAAGAGCCATCCATATATGCTTTAAAACATCTAGAAAACATAAGTATGAAGACAAGAATAGAGGACTTAGGACAGAGTGGGAAAATGAGTTTCTTTTTGTGGAGAGTAATGGCAATTTAAAAAAAATCTTTTTGAACATTATTCAGTATTATTCAGCAAATTGTTATGTAAATAAAAATAAAAGAAATCCAGTTATTTTAGTTACATCATAAGAGCCATACCACAGGCTTGCACGAGCTGTATGAGTATTGTGAAATTTGTGATTTACCAAAGTACAAGCTTTGCTTATGCTTAATTAATTCCAGACCTGATGTTAGGTTTTCATTTCCCTATGAATACCCTTTTTCCCTTGGTAGCCTCATTAGAAGTTTATGTTGTCTGAGGCAGATCAAAATCTGACAGTTTAAGTACATGTAGCACGTAAATACTGTAACAACTAAACAGACACGTGCTGCTGGCGACAATGCATATCATTGTAAATTGTTTAGTGATGTGTTGGTTGTCAATGGATTATACAGTACATAAATGAGACTGCCATTTGTGTATAGATGTGTTTATTCACTGTATATTTTTTCTAACCAGATGTGACTGATACAGGAATTTTCTAACATGTGACCTATACCCAAATTTGTTGATTTTTCATGTGCATGTACTGTACCTCACATTACAGATTGTATAGCATGAAGGTAACACAAATGCAAGTTGTCAATATACAAGTGTATTTCAAACTGGTTTTGTCTTTTGTCTTCATTTAATAAAAATTTCCATTGTTTATTTTTTCAAAGTGTAAATCCTATGCACTGATGACAAGTTACTCCTTTCAAACGAATTTCAGTTTCTTGCTAAATTTGATTTTTTTTTCAGCCCCCACTCCCCAACACTTATCTCTACACCTGCTCATGTTGATAGTATTACTTTAGGCCGGAGGTCGTTGGGGTACATGTACTGTATTTAGCTGTTTTATGGATTAAATTCTGTATTCATTATCCTGTGATAAATTATACCTCTGACATCTGTAAAATTTGCTTCAGTTTTCAACATTAAGCAATAAAACTTCTTTTCAAATCATATAACTTTATTCACTGCAAAATTATAAAAATTCAGATGGTGAATAAAAAAATGAGGAAATTTGGAAGAATGGAACAGTGAATTTATTTTCCATTATTTTGTTAATTATGCAGTTTTGCTTATTCTGATTGACTGTTCTGCAAAATTTCTTTAAAAGGTCTCCAAGGTAACCTGGTCTCCTCTGCTGGCTGGTAAAATAATTTGGCCTCATTTAAGTGATTCCAGTGTTAATCAGACCACTTTATTATTGGCCACCTCTATAAAACAGCCAACTAATCAAACCACTTTATGCAGGCTTTCTCTATTAAACAAAACCCATTTCATAATGGCCAATTATATAAAACAGCCAGATCAAGACACATTATACTGGCCACTTGTATAAAAGAAACCATATTTTTATACTGGCCACCTGCATAAAATGGTCACATTTTTTGTCCCATTAATGGCTGGTTTGGGGAAGTTATATGGTATTCATATATGGTATTCAATTATTTGTAATGTTTGTAAATTTTTGGTATTTATATTTCATGTACTTTTTTTATGGACAGTTTTTTTCAGCCATGGTTGGCAGCTTTTTCACAAATTTCCTGCTAAGTTCATTCCATGGTAATCCTCATAAGTTGTCAGCACCTGGCCTTGTTCGTCTTAATGGTACGGTAAGTCGGATATATTTCTTAAATGAAGAATTTCATGAGATGACTATGTATATCTACTTATTAATGCCTGTGTCACAACAACAAGCTTAATATTTTCATGATTGTTTAATTAGTTCAAATAAACAGATATCTTCATACTTCACTAGATGAAGAAAATGGACCTCTGTATTGTACACTATTTATATATATGTGTGTGTGTGTATATGTATGTATATGTGTGTGTATATATATATTGTTATGTGTAGGCTCGTACAAAAATAACAAGAGAAAAGAGTGAAGCCAACAAGCTTTGTAAATTTTAACAAAATAATTTATTTCCCTAGAAAACAATGTAAAAATTGGAAATAGGACTTACGGTTTGTGAATATAATCCAAAATTTAATCCTAAGATTGAAAAATACAAGTCCTATCACTAAACAGTTCTAATAGAATCCGGGTTTGAATCTCGATGAAATTCCAATATGGAGGTGATGATGTCAGATTAGGTTGTTGTACTGCTGGTAACAGATCCTCGATTCAATCACAGTTTAGAATGTTTCCGTTAAACTCCAGAATAAATTTCCACTGAATTTCTTTCTTCCAGAACTTTTATAAATATAAAGCACTTGTTTAGTTTTCTAGAGAATAAATTATTAAATTCCAAAAACAAATGAACTTCAAAAACAATCTGGCTTCAACAATATAACCACCTTGTACCTTCAAGGTGCGGACATACGACTGACTAAATCTACTAGAGAGCGTCTGTTTAAAGCCGCGATTTTAGATCACATGGTAGCTTCATGTGACGGGCTACGTGATACTAATTTGAACATCACAATAGAAAAAAAAAGACAATTATCACGTATGCAAGAATAGCCCTATCTAAGAATCAAATTCTCACTCTGAAAATATATATAAAGGAAAGACTGTTTACAGTTCAGCTAACATGTGGGCCGAAATAACCTTGGCAATAACCAGTCGTATTCACTCGATGTTTACAAAAACTGAGCTAAAAATAGTGCTGAAGAAATCTTATAATCTAATTAGGTCAAGCCAATTTTCAGAAAAGAGATTCAAATCCAATGAAAATTATCATTACAATAAAATATAATGAAACAAAATTAAAATAAAACAGAATTTTAAAACTAGCACACAAGCAATTTAATTACATATATGTAACAATATATATATATATATATACACAGTCTGATCCCGCTATAGCACCCTCTGTTAGAGCATGAATTCGGATATAACAATTGTGGCATGACTCGAGAAATTTCATATACATGTACTTTTCTCATACATGAAAAAAAATTCTTTCTTAAAAGTACAAAAATTAACGTGTAAAAAGTTCATTCAGGGATCACACTGGGCTTCGCCAATGTCGCAAATTACGATTTATTTTCCATACTTGTGGCAAAATATACCATATAGCAATTCACCCCCACCCCCACGATATTGTTGGCTGTTTAAACTTTATATCCAACTTGAGTTTGGAATGAAGAAATTCAGAGGCACCATGAAAGGAAGCCGCAAACTTGATATAAAATGCACTGGAATTTATATATTGTTAGATAAACAAATTCATTGTTCATATTCACTAACCACCTTAACAGTGTCTTGTTATATCATAATCTGCTTATTCTGACATCTGGCCTGAGTACTCTATGCTGTGAGATCTCGGCATTGTATATTTTTATTTTTAATATTTCTGGTAGCAGAGACCAACTGTACTAGGCACTATCTCATAATGGATCTTTTGGATGAAATAGTGTCGGATTATTGGCCGCTCTCTAGTCATTAATATATTTATTTTGACTAATCTCTGTATGTGGGTGGAAAGTAAAATTCCTCTTTGTTTCACTCATAAAATTAAATCCTTCAGAACACTAATATTTTCTGTTGTAATCCCTGTTAGAATAGAACAGAACACCTGTGTATTCGTCATCTGTTGGCCTTTTCTAAAAAAATTCTGACGCATGCATGGAAGGCAGCATTGCTCTACCACCAGAAATGTAAAAAAAAAACCCAAAATAAAAACAAAAGAAAAACAAGCAAAGAAAAAAGCAAAAAAAAAACACGGAGGTCTACTTGTTGGTCTATCTACGCTACCAGCACTAGCTACAATCGACCAGCTTTCGAAGGCAGGAAAAGTAACTGCTACAGTAGATCAAATGATGGCTAATTCCTTTTGTTTTTAAAATGTACCCAGAAAAAATAGTTTAGCTGAAACTTCAAAGAAAACTTTACCTTTGAAGCACGAATCATTCTGTATAATACTAAGCAAATGAAAATAAAGTTCAGTCTCAATCAATGTTCACCAATTATTTGATGTTTCCACTGCAATAAGAAACAGACATCTATTTGGTCCTCCAAAGCTGTCCTTTAGCGGTAACTTCAATAACACATGCACCCTTCATCAAAGAAAGCCAACTACAATCTTCAATAAATACAAATAACCTTTCATCCAAGGAAGTCGGCACCAATCTTAAATAAAAGCGAGGAATCTGATAGATTGTTGCATTTTCCAAAGTGACTGGAATATATTTATTGTGCCATGAAAGTTTTATTTTTGCAGAAAAGAAATTATGCTTATGGTCACTACCAACAGCAGCATAATATGCAAATTAAATTTCCAATCTTTCGAATTATATAGCTACATGGCCGTCAAGTTAATTGAAGATGGGGTATCTTGCAAAGATGTTTGCTAAACTTTTTTATTTGTACAAGTTTTCATTTCCCTATCAATAGCCTCATCCCATGGGTAGCCTTGGCAAGATGGTGCTGTATTCTCTTGACCCAAAAATAGGCCAATATAAGTACATGTAAATGTAGCATGTAAACAGCTATAGCCATGTGTTACTTGTGATAATTGTAGTGAATTGTTAAGTGACAATCAGATATAGATCAAAACGAGGACTACCATTATATATATATATATATATATATATATATATATATATATATATATATAAAATGTTGTTTGTATTTTCTAATGGAATGTGAGTCATACATGAAGTTTATAACATGTGATCTTTACTTGAATCCATGGATTTATTATATACAAGTTCAGTACTTAATGGATTATGGATAGTACTATACAAATGCAAGTTCTCAATATACAAGTGTTTTTCAGACTATAGTTTGTCTAATCAAAAGCACATATTTTTGCGTTGGCATTTATTACCCACCCCCACCCACTGGCCTGCCATATTTTAGGCAAATGCATGATTTTCTTCAGCTAACTGACTTGGTTGATTATAACATGGTTCAGTCTATAACACGGTCAGGTTCTATGGACCCCAACTACCCATGTCATAAAGGGGTCACACTGTGTGTGTGTGTGTGTATATATATATATATATATATATATATATATATATATATATATATATATATATATATAATGTGACAAAGTAAAAATAACAGTATGGTGAATGAAATCCATACTGTTACAAAGGCCTTTACGTATTCATCAAATGAATAGTCAGACTGAAGATACAGAATAGTATTTTTTCTGAAAAGTAATCAACAGAATTTGCCTACTTCTGCCTACTCATGCAATAGGCATTTAGGCAGAAGTCATTCAGATGAGTGATCTCAGACCCACTTGTCTCTTTTCTCAGACCATATACACAGATAAAACAAGGCCAAAACCTAAAATATAAAATTTTGTAAGAACTACAGAAGTATGTATTGCTTTCTCTAGAAAAAAAATTGGATATGTAAATTGGATTCTTGTAATAGATATTTGAAATAAAATGTAAGGAACTAACCTTCTTTTTGCCAGCTATAATGCATAAAATTTGACATACCTAATAAATGCAACTCTTCTCCTAACAAATTATAGGAAGATGAGTAAAATATGTGTTTTAATGACTGGAATAATTGGCTAGTTTCAGGTGCTCTGAATCAAGCCACTTCTACAAACATACCAGGATTCTCTGTAGTAGGCTTTATAACAACATTTAAATAAAACAATGTATGTAGATTTTATTTGTAATGGTTACCATTTCCTGACGTTACAGGATAGTGTACTGTGTTACATGGTACTAAAAGGACTTGTATGTTAGTATGTCCATTTTTAATGCTGCATGCCTTGTATCATGCTAAAATATGAAAAATACATGTATATAGTTGATGCAACTTTGTATTTATTTTTTTAAAAAAATAAAATCATGATCCTCAGTTTTTGAATGTCATAATTTGACTTTGAATCTTTTACAACAACTCCTTTTTCAGCAATTTACAACATTGATTTTATTTTTTTGTGTGGTCTTTTTCAGGATTTGAGCTTTGATGTTAGAGAGGTTCCAGCTTTTCTCGTAATGGGTGTAATAGGTCAGTAATTGGTTGACTTTATTATACTTGAAATGTTAATGTATATTTCACAATTGAAATTTTCATGTATAGTACACAGTTCATCTTGTCTTAGCAGATACCTCTTTATAAAGGACACAGATATGGCTTAAAATACCAATCTGGTTGTACTGTTCCAGGTTGGCGCAACTGCCATGGGAAAACTGTGCATCATGGAGTTATCAATGATGATGTGTATGCAGACATTTAAAATCTCTTTCTTGAGGAATTAACCAGTCAAATATATTTATGAACTTGTCTCTGTCAGTTTGAGACTATGAAGCTTTAATTCATTCATGTCTGTCTGTGATGGATACTTATGCTTTGACCTTGAAAGGGAAGCAACTCCAGCTTTACTGATACATGAATACTGCATGCCAACTTGATCTAAAAACAAAATATATCATGATTTTATTGACTTTAATTGACTTTTCCAGATCTAATATCCATAATTATTAATATCCATGAGATGGGTTTTTGTGAAGAACAATAGAGGTTATCATAGGTGTCAACCCCTTGAGATGAAAACCTGTATGCCAGACTAATAACAACCTTACAAAGACCAAACAAACCTTACATGAAACAAATGCTATACACAAAGTATTTTTGCACATATTTACATAATTATTTACATTTCTGAAACTTTATTTCTTTCTTTTTACTTATAACATCATCATCTTCCTGCTTTGGTGAGCAAAGAAGCTTTTGATGGATGCTCCCTTCATTTCAAAATTTCTTTCATGCAGTTTTGTCCTGAAGTGTTCCTCCAGATCATATATGCCCGATGCCACCATTTTAATGTCTTTACTGCATGTTTTACAAAAAGCGTGGGAAGATCCTAACTTGGATACATCTACAATGCCAGGGAAGACTTTAATCCAATCAGTCTGAAACTTGCCACGGCCTCCGTCAGTGTCTTCAAGCTTGCGTTTCTTTGAGTTAGGCTTAGCCATTTGATGGATGGAATATTTCAACTAGATGAAAGAAAAAAAGAATTTAAAAATTTAGATTTGACATGTGATATAGGAAGATCTTCCGATTACAAATGTGTTATGAATTTATATTTTTCCCCATAAACCCCAAGATATTATGCCAAGAGCTGTCCAAAAATAGAAATCTAGAAATAAAAAAATTGACAAAGTAACAGTCCAGAAGTTTATACCTCGTAAGCTGTTGATCGTTTCTATTAAAAATGTGTATCTGGTGTTTGAAAAGTTATGAATTTGCTATATGGTGTGCCAATTTTGGTCAAAAACTTCATATAAATTGGCAGTGTTACATATTTTTGAGCCATGAGAACAATGTCACTTGGTATCTATACTACTTCCGTCATTATGGCAATGCATCTTCCTGTTTGCATTACATATCTGACAAACTTAATTCAAAACTATGACAGTATGATGAAATGCCGGTGCTAAATTCAGCAGACTATTTACTTTTAATTAGTATATTGTTAAAAAGTTTAATAAATCGACTTTATCTCCACACAGAAAAGTCAGACGAAATACGGTTACACCAACATGACTGCGACACTATGCAAAGTATGAAAATTGATGTAAACTTTATGCATTTGATAGTAATAAGTATAAATAATAAAAAAATAATGTATAAAATAAGAAAACATACTACACAGGTAGTTAGTCAGTATTAGAAATCTGAGCGAGCGTCAAATTTCAGAGCAATAAACGACAAAGTCTTCACGCACAGGAGTTGAACCATGAATGAAACTCATTTCATTATCTAATGAAAAGCGCAGTTTTGATTATGATTTGATTAGTTGTTTCAGGCCACCCTGATTTCCTTGAATTCTCGTTCTAAAAAAAATTATGCCCAGAGTTGCAGATGCACACAAAATGCAAAATAAAATTTTTTTAAAAGTTTTTTTTAAAAATTTTGTACAAAAAAAACCATACAAAACGGTTGTACAGCTGTACATTGATGAAAAAGGAAAAAAAAAACATACAAATTACAGGTAAACCATACAAGTTGACACCTATGGGTTATGATTCTCAAGTTTTTAGCACCTCATACACTCTTTCCCTCAACTGTTAATCGAAATGTGAGTCTCCCTAACTATTCACACATATGCCTATGTTACAGTCAGTGTGTATGGATACTGTCACTAACGAGTCACCAAGGGAGAGGTTATATGGTTACAAGTAAATAAAGAACTGAGCACAGTGTGCTTGTAAATATGGTTATACTCTGTTTGCTGGTAGATTTAAGGTTGTACACAGAAAGTAGATATGGTTGTACACTGAAGGTAGATATGGTTGTACATTATTTGAAAGTAAATCTGGTTGAACAGTGCAGGTAGATATGGTTGTACACTGAAGGTAGATATGGTTGTACACTGTTACATTGAGTAGCAACATCATAATGTCCATGCTACATTGACATACCAATGAACAGCATCACACAGCATCATCATAGTGTCCATGTCAAACTGACATACTATTGAACAGCATCACACAGCATCGTCATAGTGTCCATGTCACACTGACTGTTGGGGTTTGTTATGGTTGGGATGGGGTGCTCCCAATATTTTAATTAAACTATTATAGAAGCTCCACCCAGGCTCGATTTTTGGTTGGAGTTAAATTAGTGAAAGATAGATGTAAAGCTCCGAGCCCCCCAGTTAGATGGTTAAATATAGAAGAAAGGTTGAAATTCAATGAATAACAATTTAATAACAATTCAATAATCAAACGATTCAGATTTCCAATTACACTCCTTCCGCTTGGCCCTTTAATAGCCTATTGCATCACTTGATTAGCAGTGTGAGATTGATTTCCAGTAATATCATGCTACTTTTTGTTAAGATTTGGTAAGACGATGAATTTTTGTCATGTGGGAAAAAAAAAGAAGCGTAGCATTCACTTTTACAGTGTTGCTGGCTCTGGGAGAATCTACAGTTTTTTCATATGGTTTTGGTTTTTCCTTTTCTTACATTTCTTACAACCCTCTATGAAATCTGTTAATGCTTGGTATGGTCCATAATAAGGTCTAGTAGTAATAGTAATGGCTTTATTTATTGAATAATAATAATAATAATAATAATAATAATGATATTAATAATACTAATAATAACTTTATTTATAGAGGCTGACACAATTAATTTTGTGGAATTAATCTACCTTGTGGCCTTCTATGATTTACATATTTACATGAGTGCTCATAGACTGAAGTAAGATCATATTTCCTAATAAAATAAATAAAAATGCGTTTTTAAAAAACTGTTATTAGGAAAAAATAATCATACTTATTTCATCTCTATATGATCATAACAGTTTAAGAAATATTAAACTGAGTTATAGTTGGGCAACAGCAGTGATGAAGGTGTTCAGATGTAATAGTGATATAAGTCATGTACTAAGCTGTAAGTTTACCTTTTCATCCAATTTTATTAAATTAGATAAATTATCCTCCTTCATGTGAATTAATACGGAAAGAGGAGAGAAAGAAGAATCCATAACTTCATTCATTTTGCAGCTTTAAAATCATTAGATGTACACAGGTGCCCATTCTGCTTATAAAACATGTAGTTCTCAAATAAAAAACTATGTTTGAAGCACAAGATTCTAGTCCTCTTTCTTAAATATTCATCATACACAGTAATTATGTCCTAAAGACTGTTAAAATGTCTAAAATAACACGAAGGAATGAGCTAAATGAAAGCTATTTCCGTGAAAAGATAGTGTGTTGACAAATGTCAATCCACTTGCATAGCAATTTAGTGTCAAGGCAGTTATTAAATGCTGAGACAGTTGGATTGAAATCCCTTGCACATGGAAACACAATGATAGCTTACTCAAACTAATCCAGTGCTAGAATTTGAACCTTTACCATTTCAGTCATGAGTTTGGCTTTTGAAAGGAAGTTTTTCTGCGCAGTAAATTCAATATTATATACACTTACTGGCCCTTTGCACCTTTGGGTCAAGGTCTTAGAGTAAACAGCTGATCTCAGGGAAATAATGTTTTTCAAGGGAACCAAACAAATTTGTTAAAGAAGGACTAGTTGTGTTTGGGAAACCACTTAAATGTGGTAAAGTATGTGTGCCACTTACTAATATAGCTTGGCAAAATTTGTACTTTTAATACTCTAGCATCAAGAAAGATTGCTGATGTTCATGACACTGCAATTATCCATAAGAAAGATCCTGATGTTTTAGTTTTGGTTTTGCTGCACATCCCACCTCACCCCAACCCCAACCTACAATTTTCAAGTTGACTCCCTTCCCTTCTTCCCAAGGGGCTGCAAGGGATACAAAACTTATGCTGTTATGAACTTGTCCTTCTTAAAACATCATATAAAATATTATCACACTCTCTCGATCTTTATAAATGAGATCAGGTCACAAGGAAAATGGTGTTGGATGGACAGAAGGATTTACAGATGAACTAACAAACAACATCTGCAAAAGTGCAGTCATAAAAATCAAGTAAAAATATGATGAGTACACATTTATTTTGTTTTAGATGCAAAAGTTTCAATGTTAGTATCTAGACTTTCATTCTTTTAATCTTACATATCTTAGCTACCACTTTTTAATAGGACATGTTTTTCCATGTATGCAAGCCTTTTATCCAGTGTACATTCTTATACTGGATTTCTTTGTATTTCCCTTCATTTATTTTTATAACATTTCAAATAATTAACCTGAAATTGTGGAATTAGTTTCTTTTTATTCTGGATCTTGACCAAAAAACAAACACTTTACCATGGGGTTGTGATATTTCAGATGTCATTTTGCTTCATATAGATGATTTTACTAAAAGTGCAAGGTAATTAACTGAAAACATACACTGTGTAAATCATTAAGGATAGCATGACATATGCATTTTTATTTTAGAATGAGACCACTCCGGTGGCCTAGTGGTTAGAGCGTCCACCTCGGATGCGGGAGGTCGTGGGTTTGAACCCCGACCGAGCCATACCAAAGACTTTAAAAATGGAACTAATAGCTGCCTCGCTTGGCGCTCAGCATTAAGAGGTTAGTGTTAGGACTGATCGGCCTGGTGTCAGAATAATGAGACTGGGTGGGACATCATGCCACATGTCTGCGGCATGATGCCCCAGTGCTAGACGTCACTATAAACTGTCGCACTGCATACATCCTAGTGATATGACTGAAAAATTGTTAAAGCTACGTTAAAAATCTAAATCAGACACACACACACACACATTTTAGAATGAAAATTCATGGTGCAAACAAATTCATTTTTTATCAGAGTAAGAGACCCAAGTTTAATTTTTTAGATTAAAAATGTAGTATTTGCATTGTAATGATCAAGAAACATTTTTTTTATTTTGAAACAGAATATGCTTAATATTGAAATGAAGACTTTTGTTGCTGGTATTATGAAATTATTTTTAGAAATTACTAGATTTTCCAGATTGGGCAAGCATAAATATCTTCATAAAAAAAAATGGGGTAAGGTTGAATAATTCATTGCATTTTACCAGAGAGCAAAGCTAGAGGAAGTCATTACAGATTAATGTTCTTCAAATGTTCATCATTAAAGAATGAGTAAAATAAAAGTGTGATCATTACTTTCATTTTTAGCTCTACTGTTTATACACCAGAAGATTTTATGGGATGGGTTTTTTTTCTGTCCAGTAATACAAGTGTGTTATCACTACTCTTCCTAAACTACTTGGAGGATTGCCATGAAACTTTACATACCCATTCATCACATGATCTAGTTGGTCCTAAAGAAAATGATGCCATTTGGACATCCAATATGTCCACCACAGCAGCCATCTAGAAAATCTTTTTATCTCTACTTCTGATGGAAAAGTTATATTGAAAGGGATTTTTCACCTAAACACTTCTTACGAGCAAAATGCCATATTGACCTGAGGTTTTCGCCAAAAGACTTATGATGGCTAGTTGGCCCTAAATGAAAATGGTACTTCTTGCATATCCAACATGGCTGCCACTCTGATCATCTTGAGAATTTTGTGATTGCTACTCCATTGACTGGATGGTTGTATCAACATCATTTTTTTTATTAAACAAATTCATAGGATGTCTAATAGGTCCTCAGTGAAAATGGTGCCACTCAGACATCCAATATAACCAACACAGTGGCCCTCAATACTTCTTCCAAGTGAATGATGATATGAGAATGGAGCTTTCACTGAAAGACTTTATTTTGATGATGGTTGTAATGAAAATGCTGCCAGCCTGACTTCCAATATGGCAACCACAATGGCCAGCCGGAAAATCTTATTCTCATTGCTTCTCCTAGATGGCTGGTCATCTCAACATTGTCCTTTCACCTGAAAACTTCTTAATTGACCTTAATTGGAAATGGTGTGCCTCTGATACCCATTATGACCACCATTGCAACCATCTTAAAAACCCTATTGTTACTCCTCCAAACATGAATTCATATCATAATGTCTTGTTGGTCCAAAATTAAAATGTTGATTTGATGTCTAATATAGCCACCATGAGGCCATCTTGAAAATCTTCATATCTATATTCTCCTTTTAAGTGGAAAAAGTCATTTTGACATGGGGTTTTCATCAGATGCATTCTATGTTCTCTAGTTGGTACTAAATGAAAATGATGCAAACTGCCCTTCAACATGGCCACCAGTGTGATCATAAAAATGTTCCTATCATTTTTCATCCTAAACGGATGGCTATATCAACATGTGGTACGCATCAATAGATTTTTTATTATACCTAGATGGTCCTAAATGAAAATGGTGCCATAGCACATCCAATATGGATGCCACAATACCTTTCTTGAAAGTCAGTTGCAACTTCCCTTGAATGGATGGTCATATTGACATGGGGTTTTCACCAAGTGACCTCTTATGATGTCTCTTTGCCAGTCTGAAAATATGTCTACCACAGTATCTAATTTGAAAATCTTATTTTTGAAGAATATCAGGATGGTTTCAGCATTCAGCAGTTAAAAGGAAAATGTGATCATATCTTGAATTTCTGGAAATTCTGTGTATCCAGTAGAGCATCAATCCCTTCAAAGGACTCTTGTTTCAAATTACCTTGGGCCATCTGGCTTCTGTTAGTGGAGAATTAGTGAGTATTAGTAATAGTAGTTGTAGCCATAATAGAACATTCTTTCAACATGATATGAGACAGTTTGTATGATGACCACTGTTATGTACATTGTGCTAATGTTCCTTTCTTTTCTTTTTCTTAACTTTGTAGCTGGCTTGATTGGTGCTGCATTTGTTGTGATAAGCTATAAACTGACCGTCTTCAGGAGAAAGTAAGCATGCCATTTTTATTTTGTCGTCTTCAAAGCATTATACTTTTCCCATAGTAGTATTGTTGGTAAAGGTGTCAGAGTTAAGTTTTGTACTTTTTCTGTGAAATTGTTTTATGTACAGGCATGAAACCTCAGGAAGAATGTATTTATCTTAAGGCCAGAAAAAGTAGTCACAGTGACCCAGTTTTCCAGCTCCAAAGGATTTTCACTGAACCACATTACCTCTGTGTTTCTTTGTGTATAGTATGATAAGTCCATTCATTTTTAAGAATAATATTTGTACCCAAACAAAGGATGCAGTGACTGTTTTTCTTGCCCTATTGACTATTTTGGTTAAAAGATCATGAAACCATGCACCAAGCAAACCAGAGTGTTTCATTAAACTTACATACTGTAAGAGATGCCACAAGATGACCAATAGGTCATATGACTGGTATGTAAGCAAGTCAAGAGTAATGGTCAGTTCATATGTCATGACTAATGAGGTTTTTAAGTTTTTAGTTTAGTTTTTCCTTTTGTTTAAATGGTTTGATTTTGTGTTTTCAAGACTCCCATAAAAGTCAATAGGACTTGGATCATGAACCATTTCCTTTTCTTGGACTGATTTTGTCATGATACCTTGTTATAACAGTATTTTATTGCACTGGTCAGGAACCTCTGCTACAGTCATAGTGGTGGATGATATGCTGCTCATGAACTAAACTAACAGCCAGCTTTCTGTTAGACTTTTGCAAAAAATTAAGACCAACTGAGCTTGCTTAGAGATGGAAAAAGGATTTCTCTCTAGTAGTGGACCTTCCGACCGTTACGTTTTTCCCATGGGTATTAACGAAATAACAGTTAAAATATGGACTTTTGTAATAAAAGTAAAAATTATGGAAATAATTGTGGTAAAATCCAGATACTAGCTTGTCCAAGCTTGACTTGGATCCAGGTTTAGTATTAGATTCTGTGGAATTTGTCAGGGAACCAGACTAACTTTGCCAGATTACCTCAGATGCTTTAAAACTGCACATATTTTTTGTGAAGCATGTCTGCAGGATAAACCTGATGCTTATAGAATTTTCTAATAATGGCATCCATCAAGCTACGCATGTTTAAACCAAAAGAGACAGGAACCATCTTAAAAAGTTTTCATAGTCGGTACAGAAGAATAAAAAGGAATATTCAGACTCAGGGGTTGGGGGGGAGTAGGAAGGGAAACAATTACTGGATAGGATGCATTGATTTGTGTAAGTCTCATGTTAGCAGAGACACATCAAATTGAAAAAAAAGGATTACTTCAAATTAAGAGATAGCAGGAAGCCATTGAGCTCCAATACAGTTTCAAAATGCAGCTTTTGAAAAAGTACTGGAGGTATTTAAGGTCTGAGTATACCTTGTAAACTTTTAGTTTATGTTACTGTCACTGAATCAGTCTTGAATCACACTTCTGAACTTATTAAATGCATGTTTTCCAACTTGACAATAGCAGTACATGAAATTTTGTTACACCTTAAAGAAAACTGGTCCAACTTGGGAGAAAAAAATTTTACTGCCTTACTGAGAAGGTCTTGTTAGGGTTAGCAGGTCTCTGGTATGAAATCCACCATTACCACATCTAGCATTGATATAGTTGTTGATGCTGAGATTGAGCCTGTTTAAATTGCATGCTCTTGGAAGTAGCCATCTTTAATAAGCTGCTCCAGAGCTAGGATTATCACCAGGAAATCAGATCAGTTATATATAGTATCACTATAGTTGGTGACATCAAGGTTGAGCCTGTTGTTAATCCTTTTGGGGATGCAGATTTACCATTTACACAACCATTATGATCAGCTGCTCCAGGGCTTGGATTTTGTCCTCAATGCAGTGAACAATATAATGAGTAAGACACATGATGCAAACATGGTTCCTTACAGACAAGATAAATACACTGTGAGTGCAAAAAGCAGATTTCATACAAATGATATCTTCTAATGTGGCATTGCTTCAGAACCAAATGTTGGCAATAACATCTAAAATCACATGCATGAGCCAGCTTTCAAATGACTGAAATTTGTCATAGTGTGTAGGAATGCCCTGGACAATGATGATGAATTACTCAGGAAACATGGGAACAAATATAAAGGCCTCTTGCAGAAAATAATGGAAATGAACTTGCCGATGGCTCCTCAATAGATTTTGTGTCAGAGTGTCTCAGTCATTTGAACTCTACAACTGTAACGAACCAGCAATTTCCAACAAATTAGTGACTGGTGAAATCTGTCATCTGAACTCAGTATCACAAATTAGTGACTGGTGAAATCTGTCATCTGAACTCAGTATCACTTGACAAGATTAAGATTTTATCAGATTTTATAAGATTTTTATTTTATATTTGTGGCCAATGATCTGTAAGAATTTAACATTGCTGAAGGTACATCCAAAAATTTGATTCAAAATTTCTCACCATAATTAATCCTTATCCCAAATGGGTGTTTTTCATGCCAGTAAAGATGATAACAGTCCTCTTGAAGTGTCAGAATATGTGGTTTGGCAAGAGTCATATTTTGCCTTCTTACTAACGGCTGTGTAGCTAGTTAGGTCGGGAAAGATTTTATAAAACCTTGATTGAACAACTTACTGTCAGCTGTGTTCAAGTGATAATCCAATGATTGAAAGCTTCTTCAGTGATGGTCTAAGTTCAGAACTGAAAGTTGTTAATAAATCCCAACATATGGGGCAAAAAATGTCCAGTGAAGCTTTAATCAGAGAGATTTTCCCACAAGTCAGTATCTCATAATGACAACAAGCCTCTTTTTAAATGCCAGAATCATTGATTCATTCAGTCAGGCCTTCAGCTGTTATGGCAGCCATTATGACAAAATTCCACAATCAAGGAAGAAGCAGACCAATCGGGTCAGGGCTCAACTTGGCAGTAGTGTCTGCCACTAATGTTCTTCTGTAAGTACATTTATCGATCCTTCTGTCCTTGACTTGCAGTCAGTATTTTTGTTTGAGTGTCATTGACACTCTGTCATTATCAGTACAGGCACACCAGCATTGTTTTTGCAGAAATGGCAAAGACTTTACTGGGATATAAAGTTAAATTTGACTCATTTATAATTTATGATTTACCCCCAAAATAACTTTTTGCAACACAAGATTTAGTCTATTAACACATGAAGTTGATAAGCTCCTTTCTGAAAAATATGTGTCAGCCCCTCATTGAAACTGACAATTGAATTTCTCTCTGCTACATTTCTAAGACCCAAGAAGGCTTGTACACAGATTAATTCTTAACCTCAACCACATAAATTAGTACGTAAGAAAACATTTTTTAAAATGGAAACTTTACATTATATCATTATTTTAAAAAAATGAGAAACAATTGACTGCTAATTTCCTTCTGCTGATTTAAAAGATGCATACTAGTCCATTTTGCCTGTCACTTTGTCCTGACTCACATGCACCACATTTCTAGCTTATTAACAGGGAGCCATTGGTCACATTAATTTCCTTGAACTGAAAGCAGGTTTCGTCACTTTACAATGTTTCTGCTCTGATAATTAAGGATTAATATGTCGGCTGTCAACACAGTCACTGTATTGACCATATTACCAGTGATGGATGTGTTTCTGTGACCAAAATCAGATCAATCTATTTCATCCACCAGTAAATTTTTCTTTCAGAACTTTTAGCTATTTTATTTTATATTGTGTTCTGGCATTGCTTTCTGGACAAATTTTATCTTTTACATATTAGTAATTTGGATGTAAGTAAGGAGAGTTATCTACAGAATACGCAATCTTCTTACAAAAACACGTCCAGATAATCTTTTGAATGAAATTTGCATAGCAGCTTATGTACTGGAGGGAAGGTGTTGTACAGTCTCTATTGTTTTGGAATGTATAGAAAGGACAAATAGTATGGAACAATGACACCAAATTATTTGTTAGTTACCATTCCACTTTTTAACCATTGAACATGGACACGGTTTGAGGATGGCTAAAATCCACCTTGCGAGCAGTCAGTGTCTGGATATTTTTTAACCCACAAGTACTAGAATGAGATCTTTTAGTGCTGCTTTTAAAGCCTAGGTACCTGTTGCTACAGTAGTCAACACAACTGAATGGAGCAAAGTGAAACACTATTAGGATTGGCTCCTGTCAATTGCTTGTCAATTCATTACATGCATATACCTTGTCCTCTTGAAATTCTTTCCAGAAAATGAATTGCAAAGCCCTATAATTCATTTGTTTTCTACTATGCATCTGACACAGGATACATTCCTAAAACATCTCATAGGCTTTGTTAGGGTATGGAAGGTTTGATGAAATGGGAAAATTTAACAATACTTACATAGAAAACTTCTGTCCCTTCCAAACCTATGGCATGCTGTCTACTCTTCAGTTACTTAGAATAGTTAGTGTTTCCAATTATGGATGCTTTTCTATATTTAGCTCTTTTGGCCTCTGGGTAACACAAGTTTGTCTTATTAAAAACAAACCTAGATTGACAAATATTAAATGAAAGGAAAAAATATTAAAGAGGTGGCAGTCCTAGACTGATATTCATGAAATTGCTAATACTTTTTAAAGTTATTATCTTGCACATGGCATTTCTTTAGCATGAGGATCAGTAATTTCTGTCCCACAGTAGATATATCCAAACAAAAACTGAGATCTCAACTATACACTTTAGATGACTGATGCCAAACTTTGAAGCCTGGCAATCCTTTTCCTGCAGAGACTGAATCAACAGGCAATTTAAGCAGATCTGTATAAAGGCTAATTTGAATGGAGATAAAATGGCTGTTATTCATCTCAATTTCATTGAACAGTGCACATAACTAAATCTTTCGATTATAACAATAATAATAATAATAATAATGGTAATAATAATAATAATAATAATAATAATATTAATGGTATTCAGTATGTGCAAAGGCCAATTTGGTCTTTTCCAATGGGCAGCTTCTACTAATGTTAAGATTGATTGCACTTAAAATATTTTCTATCAAAATATGTTTTGAATTTTTATACACTTGCCATAAGGCAGCATGTAGCATGTTATGATGTCCCTCAGTCCTTTCATTAGTACATAGGCACCATACAACCAATATTGTTTGAACGTGACTTATCAGACCTAAATACTTAATTTTCCTTAATTTGTTTCTGCACAATAACTAACTTTATCAACCATTGACCATTACCAAATTTGCTTAAATTTTGAGTAAAGAAGAAACCTTCTAATTTTGGGATCAAAAGGTCAGAGTTCAAGGTCACTGACTGCAGGATTATAAAAGTATCAGTATAGTCCTCCTTCCACCTCCCCTTTAAAAGTATGACCCATTGTATTTTCAAAAGAAAAGATATTCATCATATTAAGGATGGTAAAGAAATATTCATAGAAAAAAATTAAGAAATCATTTGTAATTAATTATAGAAAATCTTGATGGATTGCTTGTTTGGTTTTGTTTACTGATTGGTCTTCATTTATTTTGATTAATTTCCACATCAATTGTAATAATGTACTGATTGTAAGCACATTATATAGGCATATTAACACTACATAATCTGTATTTATTATTGGTATGCTTAGAGTTTTATGGTACAGCAACACAAGTAGGTTATTTATTGCTGAGACAATTGGAATAAAGTGCCTTGCCCAAGAGCACACCACATTACCTGACCCATGTTGTTTGAATGGCATTTTATATAGGTGTGTTATGCACCATATAATCTGTATTTCTTAATAGATTCTCTGAACAAACTTTATATTTGGACTTTATAGGGTGATTTTTTGACCTTTTCTTTACAATCAAAACTACAGCTGGATTTAAAATATTGCATGTTTATGTGCAGATATTTCACTAGAAAGTGGGTCAAAGTTCTTGAGGCAGGAGTGGTGGCTAGCTGTTCAGGTATTGCAGCATTTCTCATGATGTATCTTATTGATGATTGTACGGACAAACAGCCATACAATAGCCATGCTGCAATTTCGAAGGTCAGTAAATCTGTTCAGGAACAATTATATAAACTTAGGATATAATCAGTTTGATGTAGCTTTGGTCAGTGAAACAGTTTTAGATCTACTGGTCATAGACCTGATGAGCTGATGGGATGGTCTTTTGTCTGTTGTCCATCGTCCTTTAGCACAAGTTTGTTATCACTACTTTTACTAAACTACATGGAGGATTACCATGATACTTTACACACACATATTCCTGCCATGGTCTAGTTAGTCCTAATTGAAAATGGTGGCACTCAGATATCCAATATGGCCACGACAGTGGCCATCTTGAAAATCTTGTTATAACTACTCCTTTTGAATGGATGGTCATATCAGTATGGGGTTTTAACTAAAAGACTTCTTAGGATATGCAATTTGTGATAATGGTGCCAATCTATCATCCAATATTGTTGCCACAGCAGCATTTTGAAAATTTCTATTATCACTACTTCTGAATGGAAAGTCATATTGATGTGGGGTTTTCAGTAGAATATCCAGTTGGTCCTAAATGAAAATGGTGCTGATGTGATGTCTAATATGGTCAGCACAGTGACCATCTTGAAAATATTTGTTATCACTACTTCTTCTGACTGGATACTCATATCAACATGGGGTTTTCACTAAAAGACTTTATATGATATCTAAATTTTACTGAATGAAAATAGTTCAAATCTGAAGGCCAAAATATGGTAACCATAATGGCCCTCTTCAAAATATTGTCATCACTACTCCTCCTGAATGGATGGTCATATCAACATTGTTTTTAACCATACAATTTCTTATGATGTCCAGTTGATCTTAAATGAAAATGGTGACATTCAGAAATTCAGTATGACTGCAACAAAGGACATCATAAAAATCTTTTTATACTACTTTTTCTAGATGGCTGGTCACATCAACACGGTGGTTTCACCAAAAGACTTATTATGATGTTGACTTGGTGCCAATCCAGTATCCAATATGGCCACAATAGCAGCCATCTTGAAAATCTTATCATTACTACTCCTAAACAGAAAGTTATAACAACGTGGGCTTTTGACCAGTAGACTTCTTATGAGGTCTTGGTCCTATTAATGAAAACAGTGGCAATCTGACAATATGTCCACCACAGCAGCTAATTTGAAAATCATGTTATCACTGAAGAATATCAGAGATGGTTTCAACACTCAGAATTTAAAAGAAAGAAATGGTCTTATCTTGAATTCCTTGAAATTCTTTTCAGCCAGTAGAACATCAGCCCCTTATAGGGACTATTTCTTTATATGTTAACATGAAATATTCTCTTTCTTTATATGTTAACATGAAATATATTCTTTCTTTATATGTTAACATGAAATATACTCTTTCTTTATATGTTAACATGAAATATACTCTTATGTTAACCTGAAATATACTCTTTCTTTATATGCTAACATGAAATATTGCATGCAAAGTCATGCTAAGTGCATATATTGTCACATTAAAATGGATAAACATATGACATAAGTGCCCTTGATTGAATTTCCAGCTAATCAATTGATGCAGTTTTTGAAGATTTATGAGAACTGTAAACATTTGATTAATAGAATCTATATGAAATGAAGTTTATAAAATGTGTTGAATGATTTCTATCTTTTACTTACCAGGTCTATTTATTTAATCTCTGTTATACAGTATTTTTTACAAATTTTGCAAGGCTATATATTTAATCTTTGTTGTACAGTATGTTCTCATAAATTGTGCAAGACCATTTTTTGTCTCTACTGATCATAGACCAATGGGACAGTCTTTCATCTGTTGTCCATTGAATGTCATCCATCCATCTTGTAGCACAAGTTTGTTATGACTATTCTTCCTAAACTACTTTAAAAATTATCATGAAACTTGACTCATATTCATTCCTTGGACTACTTGGTCCTAAATGATTATGGTGCTGACCAAACATCTTGACAAAAAAAAAACCTTGTTCACTACCCCTCCTGAATGGTTGGTCATATCAACATGAGGTTTTAACTGAAAGAATTCTTATGATGTCCAGTTGGTCCTAAATGAAAATGGTGCTGATCTGACATCCAATTTGGCCACCATGGCAGCCAGCTTGAAAATTGGGTTATTGTTACACCTCCTCAATGGATGGTCATATCAGCATGAGGTCCACTGCATGACTTCTTATGATGTCTAGTTGGTCCTTTATGAAAATCGTAACAATCTGATGTCTAATATATCTGCCACAGTGGTCAGCTTGAAAATCATCTTATCAATACTTCTGAATGGTTTCTTATTATTATTAGCATGGTACTTTCACTTAAAGAATGGTTATAATATTTTGTTGATACTAAGTTAAAGTGGTGCTGATCTGACATCTAGCATGTTGCCATTTTGAAAATCTTGTTTTCACTACTTTTCTTAACTGGAAAGTCATTTTGATATGGGGTTTTAATCAGTTCTTATGGTATCTAGTTGGTCCTCAATGAAAATGACTAATCCTCAATATAGCCACCCTGGTGGCTATCTTGAAACTATTTTTTATCTCTACTCCTCCTTTATCAACATAGTTTTTTTCTCCAATAGACTTCTTATGACATCTGTTTGGTCCTAAAAATGAAAATGGTTCCAATTGTACATCCAATAAGGATCCCACAACAACTGTAAAAAAAAAATCATGTTGTCATTACTCCCTCTGAATGGATGATCATTATGACATGGGGTTTTCACCAAAAGACTACTTATGATGTCTGTACTTTGTTCTCAGTGAATATGGTGCCAAGCCTACATCAGGCACCACAGCTAATTTGAAAATCTTGTTTCTGAAGAATATCAGGGATGGTTTCAACACTCAACAGTTAAAAGGAACAAATGATGCTATCTTGAATTCCTAGAAAACATTTCACCCAGTAGAGCATCATTTACTTCATGGGACTCTTGCTTAGTGTCTGTTGTACAGTATGTTCTCACAAATGAAGCTAAGCTATTTATTTAATCTCTGTTGTGCAATGATTTCTCACTAATTATGCTAGGCTTTTTATTTAATCCCAATTGTACAGTATGTTCACACAAATTCTGCTAGGCTCTTTATTTAAGTTAATACTTGTTGAACTTTGTTTGGGGCTATTTTTTATGCACAACCAATGAAAGATGCAATGTCTCAGTAAGAATGAACAAAATTGTTCATTCTTCAGTCTAAATAATTTCCACTGAAATAAAAACATTGTGATTTAAAGAATCTTAAATTTATGAAATGAATTGAATAATGTCCCAGCTTGCAAAAGCTGGACATTATTCAACTTGTTTCTTAAATTCAATATTAAATCATTACCTATTTGAAATCCTCTGCCTGTCTCTCCTTCATGAAAAATCTTAGCACTACTTCTTTGTGCTTCCATGATTTGTGCAAGAGTTATTGCCCTTTGTGACTTACAGCTGGCTGCAGTGAATGTCAGAATTTTGTAACTGCGGCCACACTTACAATTTTTAGTGGATTGCTATGAAACTTAGTACATACTACACTCATCGTCAGAAGGTATACATATTGACCAATCGTTTTACTTGCACTAGTTTAAGAAATTTTATGCATTTGACTAAAGACTCTTCTCCATTATGTGAGGCAGGGGGATATTTACATGAGCATATTGCTCACTTTACCGTTCTTTTAGTTTGGTTCAGTCAGTGTCTAGTCTAGATGAGATTATTTTGTGGACCTTCATGTATTGTATATCTTGTGTTATGCATAGTGTATCTGTCAAGTTTCTTATTAAAACAGTAGAGGCAATGTTTTTCCAAACAGATTTTGATCTAACTTTTTGTATTGGTTTGTGTCATCAAGATCTTGGTTGAGTTAATGAAGTGATCCAGCAGCTAATTCATTGGGCTTTTTTATTTCCAAACGTATTTTATTTCAGCACATAGCTCGAAGATCTTGATAGAGTTTAATTATGAGAAACTTTAATGCATGCAAAAAAGATGAAGGAAGATAATGACTGAATGGATGTGTAGGCATTCCCTCCCATCTACTGGGGTGCTCAAGTCATTGCCAGTCCCTGACCCGTTTCGTTACTATTGTAACCCATCAAAGGGAATTATTCAACTGATCACTTTGTCTTATCAGTGAGAGGTTATATACCCCTTGTCACTGGAGAAACTGGTATTGCTACATGTGGCATATATTATTAAGATCTTGGACAGGTTCAGTTGTAAGCAACATGTACAAGTTTTAATAAGTAGGTTTAGCATCTAATTTTGATTCCTGTTTTCTCTCACGATTACTTTATAAAATTTGAAATGACCTCTTTTTTCAGATGTACTGTGAGGGAAATAAACACCATTCTTTGTCCACCATGCTTCTAGCATCACCTGAAGGAAGCTTAAAGGGTCTCCTACATGATCCATATGGTAAGGATTTAAATCAATATTGTATTTTTGCTTGCTGGCTAATTCATCACATGGTAAAACTACAATTCCTTGGTTCAGCACCATTTGGTAAGGACTTCAGTCAAATTTTGTATATTTGGTTGCTAGTGAATTCATCATGTGGTAAACATTACAGTTTCTTTGGTTCATTACTATTTGGTAAGGATTTTAATCAATTTGGTATTTTCACTTGCTGACTAATTTGTTACATGGTAATGACATACCTGTGATAGAACCAGGATCTCAAACGAGTAGATTTACAAATTTTAATCAGTAGATTAGGCTTCTAAACCAGTAGATTTATTTTTTATCTGCATAAATTTTATGTTCTTCATGGGGATTGAAAACAAATAAAAGCATTTTTTGGACATAATATGTATTGTCTTCATAGTGTAATAAAACAACAAGCTTTGAACATAACATGGGTTTAGATTCTGATATTAAAATAATTAATATGAGTCATATATTATCAGTTAATGGTAAAACAAAGAGTTGCTTATCATAATGCAGAGATTTTTTAAAATAATATCCAATAGTATTTTTAGTTTTCTTCACAAGATCACTGTCTGATGACCACTGATGACATTCACTGTGATTACTGTCTGATGACCACTGATGACATTCACTGTGATTTTTAAGCTTTGCACTTAACAGGATTTCAGTAGTTCTCTGGTCCAGATTTCCTGTTGAATCACTTTGTATTTTGCAGAGAATAGCTAATCTGTTTCTTTATCAGCATTAGAATGTAGTAACGACAGCACAACTCAATTTGGTCTGCAAAGTATTTAATTTCCTGTTGCTGAGTTTGCAAGGTTGTTGACTTCTCTCTAATAGTCCTCCAAGTTATGTTCACTCCATACAACATTCCCAGTGACATAAGGCAGGCTCCTAGCATTTCTTCTTTTCATAATCAATGTCTCAAATGGATGAAATCTTTAGAAAATTGAACAGTTCTAATACAATAAATACTGCCCACTTTTCTGTAATTTTGCATCATTTTCACAGTTGAATTTTTCAATGCAGGATGATATTTTATATTTTATATATATTTATGTGTTCACATATGCCTGTGCATGTGTTCCAGGCTTGATACTTTGACTTTTAAAATCACTTAATTATTTAGTGTCAAGCCAGATTCTTCACATCATGTTGTATAGACTGTATATATTGTACATAACAGATAGAAGGCCTCAAGGTAGATTAGTTCTGTAACTAATTGAGTTACCTTCTCAAAATAAAGTCTTTATTATTATTATTATTATGGAGGTAGTTCCTGACTTGGACTTACGATGTATTTCTGAGTCTTATCCTCAAGGACTTCCCCCTCTTCATGGTTCAGGTCAAAAAAATCTGTTGACATGTTACACAACTGTAAATTTTTAAAAAAAATTCAGATTGACTAAAGCCTTTGAATAAAAAATGAAAAATGCATGATGTATTTATGCTTTAGTGTATAATTTATCCCAAATTTAAAATTAAGTATCTTGTAATATACTGTTAAGTTATATATTTTTGATTGGTGGGGGTGAGACTCAGAAAGTGTGTTTTGAGGTTCCAAAAGGGGTCAGTGCACGTGACTCAGAAAAAGCAACATCGTACAACTGAGAATAAGTTATATACTCATATAAGCCTTTAGAAAATGACTGGAAATTCAAATCTGAATAAAAGAAAATAAAATACATGTTTTCTTTGAAGCATTTAATACACTTTAAAACAGAAAAAGTTGGTAGACTTAGCTTGTCAAATATCATCACCACACACATATGTACTTACATAACTACAACCACTCAGATATTAAAACAAAATACACAAAGTTTCTGTCTCTGTAAAATGACTTTTACGATTAAAAAAAATATCTATGCTTTTTATTCTTTATTTCATTAATTGAATACTCCAAGCAATCGTGTTCCTGACTGTATCAACATCTTCTCATATCAATCAGCTCATACATGTTGTCTTTTTTTTTTTTAAAAACCCTTTTTCTTGATCTCCATTTCTCAGATTTCAACATACACCACTCCCTCAATAACAGGGTCCAAAAGCATCAGTTACACTATAAGTGAGGGTATGAATTACCAAGGGATCTATAACAAAAAATAATAAAGAAATATAAATTGACAGAAGAAGACAAGAGCAGAGGGGGTGGCAGATTACATTGTTGAATACTTGTTTTATAATCATGTTAAAAATAAAGATCATTGAAAACATTATTCCACATGGTTTCCATACACTTAACATGTGTAAGCTAAACACATTTTGTATTTCATCACTGCTTTTTGTGTTCAATTGGATACATTCTAGTTATTTTGTTCGTTAAAAATTAAACTTGATTTCTTTTTTCAACAAGGTCAACCTTTTTTTGGAAACCTTGTCAAAACTTGTGTTGTCATTGTTTTATTATTCTGTTGCTTGATAGATAGTTAGGTTGGTATGTAGGCAGGTAGGTTTAGTTACAGTAGAATAAAAGAATTAATTCACAATGTTTATTCATTACCAAACATGAATTTAATGGGTGTAACAAAATTTTCATAAAAATGCAAATGAGAACACAATAATATTTGCAGTTTGTGACACACTTGGTATCACTTCACTTGGGTAATTGCATGCAGCTGCCTGATTCACTGAGCATATCTCTCCTGAAAATGAATTTTGTTTTACTCCATGTTGATGCTGGAATTTCCAAATCCACCCGTGGCTTGCCATGAAATAGTGTCATTATCAATACTTTTTGCCATTTTCTCTGCTTGGGCCTTGAGAATTGTTCCAGAGATAGGAACAGCTTATTGAAGTTGATGTGTGAACCAGGTGTACACAGCATCATATAATTCCATATCGTTTGCAATCCATGCCTGTTTTCATTTGAACCCATCAGAATCAACATAATGGAAGTAATCTTGAAATTTCTGTTCATCCTTGAGCCAACTTCTCAGTGTTGACTCATAAAATTTGAGATCACTACAAACTTTTGATTTCACTTTGAACTCTATCTGTGATTCAAAGCTTTTGATTCACCGAGTAGAGCTTTTGCTAGATTCATTTATCTCCATAGTCACAGTTACAATGATTATTATACATTACAATTAATGTATACTTTAGTGATGTTAAGCACATAATGTCTGAAACCATGTTCGTTTTGTCAAATAAAATGGATTGATTTTGAGATGGGACAATGGCCACAAGAGCTTATTGAGGTAGGATTTGCATGCCTTTGAACTATTTCATTGTAGTTCCTTCAGTTGATTTGATACAACAGACATACTTAGCATCATAAAACAACATAAGTATCTTTCAATTGATTTTTTTCAATGCACAAACACTTCCCCAAATTGTAGATCAAGAAACAGATGGCACTTAATTAGGTTCTCACTTAAATTTCTTGTGAGTATCAATAGGACAGTCAATTGACTCTTTTGATGTTTTAATAGAAGAGAACATGCCAGTTATACTGCTTACAATGAAACAGAATTAAAAGATTATAACATGAATTTTGCCTTTAATAGGTATGTTTCTTTCAATGTTGCCACCTGTTAGCATTTACCAGAATTTTTCCTTGATCACTATTTTGCCATATATTAATATTCATGGTGTATTAAGAAAGTATTTTTCCAATAAAATCTAACAAAATATTTGATTTCTTATTGAAACTTGCAAATTTCACAATGTTTATTCTACCTTTCTGGCATTAATTGCCATTTTTTTTACAATAAAACGAGCAATATGTCAATGGTTTACGATAAAACAAGCAATATATTAATGTTTCATTTACCTATTCTGATCACAATTTTCCTCATGTTCAACCCATCGGGTCAATTTTTTTGACATTTTCTTTTTACAAAAATAGGATCCATGCCAGACACCATGCTCTAAGCTTGTTTGCAAGTTATTAATGGAACAAGTTAATGTGGCAGCAGTGTAGCATGTAAATTAAAAACCATTACACCGTTGGCCTTTACTGATTAAGGAGGAGAGAAACAGTTTTGCATCTTAGGGTTGTACCCTTCCTCCAGGGCCTGTGACATTATCACAGTTCAAGATAGATCCAAGCAGGTGGTATTAGCAAAAAGAAGAAGGATGTAGCTTTACAGGAATGTCAAGTATCATTGAATTCGATGCACATTAAAAAATACATATGAAAAAAATGCAGTTTTGATACCCTGTTTTATTTACTACAAGAAGTCTGTTGCAGGACTGGAGTTTATTTCTGGATTTTAGATTTCCTCTCGTTACATCTAAAGCAGACTTGACTAAACTTCACATTGACAGACGAACCTTGGTAAAAATTTGAGTAACTTTGGGAAATGGTGTAATATGGGGCAATGAGGCAAAATCATGGGTCCATAACATTCAAATAAAAAGTTCATTTTTCACCCATTTGCTTTATTGAGACTTGATACCCAATCCATAACAGCCTTTCTTACATATTTCAGCAACTGTCGATAGGAAAATCACTCTGAATCAGACGTTTTTGGATTCTACTGGAAAAACATGCAATTTTTCTCTTCTACCCAAATGTTAAGTGAAAATGAGGAAAAGCTCCAGGCCCTGTAGAGTTAATGTATATATTGGGGAACACCTAAATATTCTAATAAGATTCTTTGATTGAAAATATTTCATTTTAAAATGCATGATGTTCAGTTTAAAGAGGGCTTTTGACACTGCAGTGTTTGTATACTTCCTTGAAAATTTTGAATGTAAATGATTTTTCATGTTAAATTGAAGCCCTTGAAAGCTTTGAAAATCAAAGGGCAATCAAACTTAATCTGCCTACAGTGAGCCACAGTTTAGACAGCCATGACTTTGCTAGGTCCATGATTGACACAGCATAAAAAATTAAATATCCAATGCAAAAGAGTTGATTTTCAAAAATCCATATATTTGATATATCTACTGTACACCTGGCCACCTTTATAACATGCCAGAAAATTTGGTTTTTGCAGTGTTAAATTGGCTTTGGTAAGCTTATATCTAAATAACCTTCCAAGCATGCCCATTAGATATGAGATGAGTTGACATTTTGTGAATCACATATTTCAGTGACATAGTCATATGGCTACTAATACGTAGACCTTTGTACACACCTGGCCACTTTACACCAAGGACCATAAAGTTGTGATACTTGAACACACCTAACCACCTGTATATTATAGCATTAGGTTGTGGTAATTCTCAAACCTTTGTACACACCTGGCAACCTTTATAACATATCAAAATATTTAGTTCTGAAAGTGTTTGGTTTAGTGAGGCTCACTCTTTCTACTTTTCAGGTACATTCCAGCCAGAAGGTTTAGCTGTATTTGCTGTCATCTACTTTTTCCTTGCTGTGTGGGCATATGGTCTGAGTGTCTCAGCTGGGATTTTTATTCCATCCCTGATTTTAGGAGCTGCATGGGGCCGACTTTTTGGATTAGGAGTTCTTTATCTCTATCCTGGTGATCCTGAATATGTAAGTATGCTTAAAGAGTGACAGTGTTGAAATTAGGACATGATTTATGTCTTGTCTGTTAATGATGACACATTAATATAACTTTTCTGACAGATAGGTGTCCACTCTATTTAGTTTCTCATTTAGACAGGTTACACTGTATATTGTATATCAGTTGATGTAGTGAATTAAAACTTCATTATATATAGCTTTCCCTAATTTTTAGAACTGGTGGCTGTCCATGAAAAACAGGTAGTTATGCAGGTTAGTTTACTAGGGGTCAGTCCAGGAGGCATTCTCTTTAAAAAAAATTTGAAATCAAAGATATAAATATGGTGTAATTTCATGTGCTCCTGGGGCATTTTATTCTGAAACATATCTTCTTGAGATGATACCACTGGTGACAGATGGCAAAACAGGCTTTGAAACTTTCCATCTACAGTCTAGTGACAGATGTCAAAACAGGCATTGAAACTTTCCATCTACAGTCTAGTGACAGATGTCAAAACTGGCATTGAAGCTTGCCATCTACAGTCTAGTGACAGATGACAAAACAGGCATTGAAGCTTGCCATCTACAGTCTAGTGACAGATGACAAAACAGGCATGGAAATTTGCAAACTTCAGTCAGTTAATGAAAGCCCTGAGTGCCACATTAAATATGTCTTTTATATGTGAACTCATTGAAGAAACTTTAAGATGATTTTACTACAGAGAAAATCTTGGACTTTAAGGAATGAAGTTTACATAGAAAATTTTGACCTCATGTTTTAAGGGTTTTAATTTTATTCCTTTATCTTTTAGTTTAAATAGATGTTTTTCAATTTAAATCTTGACTTCAACTTTTGTTGTGTTATATTTCATGTTTATGATTTATTGGAAAGCTGATTTTCATGGATTGTTTGTTGAAGTTGTTTAGATTTACATTTTTAGAACTAAACTTTTAATTGGCACCTTTTAGCCAGTATTGTGCTGACTTGCTGTTAAACCTTCATACATGTATACATACATATATAGGTGATATGAATACACATGTGCATGTGTGCATACATAAATACATACACACAACACATGCATACATACTCATTTGCTATATATACTTAAATATGCTTGAAATGAGTCCAACTGCAAAACAACATAGACCATGATGTGCTGTTGCATAATGTGATTGCAGATCAGGGTCTATGTTGTTTGCAGTTGGAATTGACTTGTAAGCAAGTATATATGGTACTCATTCTTCCAAGACAAGTCCAAGCTTTACAGTAAGCCTATCCTCACAATTTCCAATTTTTGGCAATCATTTTTTAAAATAACTCTTTTTTTCAATGAAAGATGCTACTGGTAATAATTTTATAAGTCAAAAATTTGCTGTGTTTAAATGAACACAACAATCATTCTTTTGTAAATTAAAACAAGTAATCCATAAAGATTTTACAGGTCATGCAATTTTGATGATAACTGATTTTTATTAGACATGAATGAAGCATACCTCTAAATTACATTATTTCTGTCATCTTTTAGGCATGGATAAAAATCAAAGCCCAATAATCTTTTAGGCATGGAATGATTTTGTAAAGTGATAAAACATGCTATGATTGTCAGCACAGCTGAAATGCTTTGAATATCAGCTGTACAACTGATATTCACATGAACAGCAACTGCAACACAATACCAGAGTAATACCATATATCTCTAAAGATAAGCCCATGCATAAAGGTAAGCCAATCCAAGATAGTAGTCACATAAATGGGAACACAATACCAGAGTAACATCATATTTCACCAGTGATAAGCCCATGCTTGAAGATTAACCCATCCAAGACTAATGATCACATGAATGGTAACTACAGCACAATACCACAGTACTGCAATATTTCTTGTATGATAAGCCCATGCTTGAAGATAAACCCATACAAGACTAATGATCATATGAATGGTAACTACAGCACAATACCACAGTACTACAACATTTCTCCTGTGATAAGCCCATGCTTGAAGATTAACCCATCCAAGACTAATGATCACATGAATGGTAACTACAGCACAATACCACAATCCTATAACATTTCTCCTATGATAAGCCCATGCTTGAAGATAAACCCATACAAGGCTAGTAGTCACATGAACAGCAACTATAACACAATACCATGGTAATACCATGTTTCTTCAATAATAAGCCCATGCAAAACTTCTAGACATATGAATAGAGGAACACAGAACTAGGGTAATACCATATTTCTTCAATAATAAGCCCATTCAAGACTTATAGTCATATCAATAGAGGAACACAGTACTAGGGTAATACCATATTTCTTCAATAATAAGCCCATGCAAGACTTATAGTCATATCAATAGAGGAACACAGTACTAGGGTAATACCATATTTCTTCAATAATAAGCCCATGCAAGACTTATAGTCATATGAATAGAGGAACACAGTACTGGGGTAATACCATATTTCTTCAATAATGAGCCCATGCAAGACTTATAGTCATATGACAGAGGAACACAGTACTATGGTAATACCATATTTCTACAGTGACAAGCCTAAGCTTGAAGATGAGCCCTAGATTAGCAACATTTTAATTAACGTACACTACATTTAAAGATCAAACTTTTTGTTTTTAGAAGGCACCCTAAGGCTTACCATAGGAGAAATAAGGTACATGACAAATGACTCTAGTTCATTTCTATGATAATAGTACAATATTTGTCTTGCTTGCAAAACTTGAAAGCACGACACTGAGATCACATTGTTAAGGCATTGAAAATGTCAACATTGTGTCACATAGGTGGAATTTTGCGTGGACCTTTTAAATTCTTTGGTGATAAGATTCTTTGGCTGATAAGGCATTTGTTTTATAGAACACTCAATTACTTTACCAGAAGTTTGAAATAACATGCTGTATATCAGCTTAAGGATAAATAGAAGATAACACAATTGAAAATTTGTCAATGAATGTTTTCCAGATACAAAGGTATTTGACATTAGAATTTACCATAGAGTCATATTCATTGTCACTCAGGTGCTTCATACATTGCTGTTGTTTGAGTCAAGGCATCTACTGTACATCACCTAATTTGGGGCATCTTTTTCCAGTGATTCTTAACCATTTTGAAAATCCACCTTTATGAAGAAATGATTATGATGACACTTTCATTGTTGCATTTTTTTTGTTACTAATTCCACTATACTTTTAAGGCAGATGATGTCCTACGGAAATATGCACTGATTGGGGCAGCAAGTCAGCTCAGTGGAATGATGCGTACCACTATCAGTCTGACAGTTATGGTTGTGGAATGTACAGGAGAAATTTCCTTGGGCCTACCCATAATGATTAACCTTGTGATTTCCAAATGGGTTGGAGATTTTGTTAGCACGGTAACTAACAACACAGTGATATATACAAATTTTATTCAAAGTTGTTAGATTCAATATTTAGTGCTTATTGTTCCTTTCTTATATAAAGTGATCAACATCAACTTTCTGGCTTGCCAGTACAGTCCCAGGTTAATGTTCAATAAATCAATTTCTTTCAGTGTACGCTCTTCAGTCCCAAGTCAGAATGGAAGACAGTTTGAAAACAGATTCTTAACCTTTTAACAAGCAGTTTTATAATTTTAGCAAGTTATTTCTCAGTTGCTGTGCACTTCTTGCAGAAATCAAGATCTGTCAATTAATTTGTTTACAATCAGTTACATAAGTAAATTCTTTGCAGTTATTTAAGCCTGTCCAGCACCTAAGCAGTTTTTAGGCATTTATTTTGCTGCAAAAATTTAAATTTAAGGTTAATGTTCTATAAGTTGATTCCTTTCGGTGTACATATTTAAATATTGGCGATCATATCAATATGCTCTGTAGGCTTTTGGGGCTTGTTTTGTTGTGGTTTTGTTGTGGATTTTCTTTGTTTATAAAAGTTTTCATGATTACTGATGAGGTCTTGAATTAAATTTAGCCAGCATATATTCGTAAGATTGAATTGTGTGCTTCTATCTGAACAGATAACATCAGCCATTTGCATTTAGGGAGAATTTCCATTTTCCTTTAATTTCTGGTTTGCTATTTATTAGTCATCATATGCACTAGCATGTGCCTTGATGTCTTAGAAACTTCAATAAAGTGTAATTACTAATGGGATACTCCCATGAGGCAGCACAGTGAATTGACCCTGTAAATGGCAGCTGTTCCAGAAGCACTTGTATGAAGCTGTGGCAAAATATGCTTCCATTAAATGCAATGGAAGTATGAAAATGCCTTTATTGCATTTAAATGAGGTAGAGGCCCCAAAATAACCTCTTTGTCAGGAAATGGTTAACTTAAATCAGAATAATGATATCCTCCAAGAAATTTTAGAACTTTCTTAAGTTGTGATCCCTCATCTTACCAAAATTAATTTGAATTATTTGGATTGTATTGTAGGTGATTTCATGGATTGGAGCTTTAGCTCAAGTTTCAAACTCAGAATGGTTTTACAATATAGAACTTTACTTTCCTCTTTTAATAGCAAATTAGATTTAGATCCTGAATTTGAAATCTGTCTTGGGATTTCCTTTTAAAGTTAGGTTATTGGGGTTAAAATTTATCTTTTGCAATCAGGGTTTATTTATTACATTTTTGAAAACATGAATTTTTTGCATCATTGTGTATGGTATGTTTGACATTTATTCAAATAATCTGAAAACACTATTTTTCTTGTAAATTTTTATTTTTTGTTTAGGGTCTGTATGATATGAATATTGAAGTCAGTGGTATTCCTTTGTTAGCGTGGGAACCGCCACCACTGTGTGAAGATATAAAAGCAAGGTACAGCTATTTTAAATATTTTGAATGAACTGTACACATATTCTTTATTTGTAATTTTCACTTCAATATAAATATCAATAAATACATTTTTGGGTGTAGTGTGTATTGGATTTTTCTTGTTTATAATAGCTACCCTCAAGACTCACTAAAAGTGGCCTTTATATAGAGTTCACTCAAAAACTGGCCAGCTTGAGACATTAAGGATGGAAGGAAAGCAAAGATTAGAAAGAGTAATCCTGAAACAATATCTAGAATGCAAAGTAAAGACAAAAGACCTTTTTTTCTCATTTTGCTTTAACCAGCAGAATCAAATCTGAGCTCTCAACAGTTAAGACTACCTGATTTATGGATTTATCGAAACCTAATGTTTGCTTTTATATATATATATATATATATATATATATAAACCCTATTTCTTATGCTGGTCCATGAGTGAATTTTCAATTCTATTCTTTTTTAGTCAAGAACTTTCTTTCAGTAGAAACGGATAACATTCTGACCAAAGAATTTCTTCCACCATTTTGTCATTTGTTTGGTGCAGTAATACAGCATATCAACCTGTCATAAAAGAAGAAAATTCTTTTTTCATCTTCCAGTTATGTGCTTTCTTATGTAGAATTTAGAAAAACTAATTATGTTGCTACCCATATCTTCTGTGTGAGTGTACACAAAACAGCAGAACATAAACAAGGAGACAGTTGACATTACGGTAAGAAATCTGCTATTAGGTGTATTAAACTTCACTGGTCCGCACATTTGAGCATCAAAACAAAAAATCATTGATTGTAGCAAGTGAATAACACAAATACTTCTTCTCATGGGTGAAAATCTCTTGCATATTTGCCCACTCAGATAATTATATATATTTTGTATTCACTCAATACAAGCAAATGCCCTGTTTGTATTTGTTCCCCCAAGCCTATTTAAAATGGAAATGCAATATGATGGCATTTACTCCAAAACAAAGATGGGGTCCATACATTTATCAAGTATGAGCATGATGACCTTTTAATGTGACTGCCAATACAATGTATTTGCAAAGTATAATATTTAGGGTTTGACTTGGAGTGAATCAGTTATAATTGAGTATTCAAGACTATGACCTAGTTAGATGTTAGCATTGATTTCTCAGTGAGAAAGTGACTTTATCATTGGCTAAAATTCTGTGAGAATTTATTCACAATGTGATACCATGAATGCATTTAACAAAACATCATCTTTTTGTAGCACCTTATGAGTCAGCCAGTGACCTTTTTCAATATAAAGGAGAAAGTCGGCCTTATTATGGAACACCTGAAGACTGACACATATAATGGCTTTCCTGTAACTTCACCTAACCCAGATGTAAGTCCTTTTAGAGCAACACTACAGTGTGTTCTCAGTAACTGAACAAAATCTGTTGCAATTAGAAATGTTGGATAAACATTAACTTGACCATAGGTAATATTGAATAAACGTTAATTTAAATGTCAGTAAGAAATGTTGAATAAACATTAATTGACTGTCAGTAAGACATGTTGAATAAACATTAATTTGACCATCAGTAAGAAATGTTGAATAAACATTAATTTGACTGTCAGATTATATAAATAATATTGCATAAGAACTTAGTACCTCCAGTACTTTTTATAAAAGTTTTGTAATGCTGGTGATGGAGATATAAAAGCGAACTCTGTAATAAGTGAGGTTAATTTATACTGACATGACTCTGTCAATATTGTGCATAAGATGTAAAAAATAGGATATTAATGATGTGGAACAATTTATAATTGGTTCTCAAAAGCAATAAAACTAATGTGAAATGAGTTAAGTTGAGCAATAATATAAAAAAACATTTAAAGACATCTATGACCAGTCCCATGTTCTAATAGTGGTAGTTATACTGCATGAGACTGTATTATACTGAGGGACTAAAGAGTTTAACATATTTAATGACATCTTTGACCAGACCCATGTAATAAGAGAGCAGCATTGTTTGGAGGGGCACTGTAGTGAGGGACTGAAATATTTACATATGTTTATACAAGCAGAAATGCATGCCCAACTGTTCACAGTGTCTGTGCATATCTCCTATCACATAACGCCCCTAGACACCATGTAGACATATATCAGATACATTGCATAACGCCCCTAGACACCATGTAGACATGTATCAGATACATTGCATAACGCCCCTAGACACCATGTAGACATATATCAGATACATTGCATAACGCCCCTAGACACCATGTAGACATGTATCAGATACATTGCATAACGCCCCTAGACACCATGTAGACATGTATCAGATACATTGCATAACGCCCCTAGACACCATGTAGACATATATCAGATACATTGCATAACGCCCCTAGACACCATGTAGACATATATCAGATACATTGCATAACGCCCCTAGACACCATGTAGACATATATCAGATACATTGCATAACGCCCCTAGACACCATGTAGACATATATCAGATACATCACATAATGCCCCTAGACACCATGTAGACATATATCAGATACATCGCATAATGCCCCTAGACACCATGTAGACATATATCAGATACATTGCATAATGCCCCTAGACACCATGTAGACATATATCAGATACATTGCATAATGCCCCTAGACACCATGTAGACATATATCAGATACATCGCATAATGCTCCTAGACACCATGTAGACATATATCAGATACATCGCATAACGCCCCTAGACACCATGTAGACATATATCAGATACATTGCATAATGCCCCTAGACACCATGTAGACATATATCAGATACATTGCATAACGCCCCTAGACACCATGTAGACATATATCAGATACATTGCATAACGCCCCTAGACACCATGTAGACATGTATCAGATACATCACATAATGCTCCTACACACAATCAAAACCCATATCTTGCATCACAACTTCTCCAGTGGTTTAAGTGGTTAGAATGTCCACCTCAGATGCAGGAGGTCATAGGTTTGAACCATGGCCAAGTCATACCATAAATTTATAAAAATGATCCTAACAGCTGCCTCGCTAGGCACCCAGCATTAAGAGGTTCATGTTAGGACTTGTTGGTCCAGTGGCAGGATGATGTATCTGGGTGGGAAATGATGCTGCATTTCTGAGACATGATGCCCCAGTGCTAGACATGACTTTAAACTGCCACACTGCAGACATCATAGTGATGTGACTGAAAAATTAGTAAAGCTACATTAAATATCAAAATCACACACACACTTATACATACCATAATGTCCCTACACACACTGTAGACCCATTTCTTACTCGCACAATGCACCTGCATACCATGTAGACCAATATCTCGAATCCCATAATGCCGCTACACACCATGTAGACTAATATCTTACATCCCATAATGCCCCTACACACCATATAGACCAATAGTTTACATCCCATAATGTCCCTACACACCATGTAGACCAATATCTCCCATCCCATAATGCCCCTACACACCATGTAGACTGATATCTCTCATCCCATAATGCCCCTACACACCATGTAAACAATATCTTACATCTCATAATGCTCCTACACACCATGTAGACCAATATCTTATCTCCCATAATGCCCCTACACACCATGTAGACCAATATCTCCCATCCCATAATGCCCTACACACCATGTAGACCAATATCTTGCCTCATAATGCCCTTACACACCATGTAGACTAATATATTGCATCCCATAATGCCCCAACACCAGGTAGACCCATATCATTCATCACATAATGCTCTTTGATCTAAACCAAATATGGCCTGCAGCTTTTATTTAAGTAAAGCCTTCATGAGTTTGAATTCTGGCATTCCATGTCATCACTTTCAGGAGTTATGATTCCATCACTGCCCATGAGTCTAATTTATATTGTTTGAATTTGTAATGGAAGTAGCTGCAAATTACTCTTGTACATTTATACAGAGAAAAATATCCAGGTATGTAACAATTAGGGTGACATACCTAGCACAAGAGATGTCATTACATAATGGTTTACCTATTACCTGTGACAAGATTAGGTAGTGGTGAATTGGATTTTTTTTAATAAGGAACATTTGACTGACAAATAGTGGTAGATAGGTAGAGTTAATTCTTGACCTGTATATATATATATATATATATAGATAGATATATATATATATATTAGAGTTACAACTCAAAGTCTTAAAGAAAGTAACAGAAAAGAGCGAAAGCCAACAAGGTTTAAAAATTCAACAATTATTTTATTCCCCTAGAATACAAAGTGAAAATGTACAATAGATAACTTACGTCCTTGTGAATTAGATCCCAATAAATCATAGAATTTCTAACACAAATTCTAATGATTAAAGTTCTAAATAAACTTTAGTGGTATTCCAAAATAAATCTTTCACTGGAGGTTTTGATATGCCTGTGATGGCCTGTAATATGCCAACAGTCTTTTATTGGATCACAATAATACTCTCCAAAAATATATCGTTATTTGAATTTCACTCTAAATCCAAGCAGAAATAAAACTAACAAGCAATGCAAATTATATATATATATATATATATATATATATATATATATATATATATATATATATATCAGTCTCATGAGACAATGGATCTATGCCGATGGGTGTTAACATCTTTTAGGCAGTATCTATCATGTCTGCAAAGTCCAATGTGAGAGTGGCAGTCTCTGCCACACTTTAACATCTTTTAGGCAGTATCTATCATGTCTGCAAAGTCCAATGTGAGAGTGGCAGTCTCTGCCACACTTGTTGCTCCTGTGATCAGTAGTTGGTTTATTTCCTTGGGCCTGGGTCTTTTCCATTTCCAGGTCCCCATATGTGAGGTCCTTTGGAATGTGGCTATCTTCAATTCTCAATATGTGGCCTGACCAACAATGCAAGCATCTTTGCTTAAGAACTGTGTACATACTTCCATCCTCTGGTGTGTGTGTGTGTGTATGCGTGCGTGTGTGTGCGCGCATGTGCATGCATGCGCGTGTGTGTGAGAGAGATGTGACTTTTGTGTCAATATCCTCCTATATCCCTGCCATTCCTTCTCCTCCAGGCCATATTTGAAACCGTAAAGTTTAAGAGTTTTTTTCCCCATGCCTTAAAATTAATTATTAGCATATCGTGATACCCTCCATCTGTCGATTCAGTTTCCCTTCTGTTGGGGATGTTATCATACCCTCCATCTGTCCATTCATTTTTCCTTTCTGTCAGGGATGTTTACCCTCCATCTGTCCATTAATTTTCCATTCTTTTAAGAATGTTACCATACCCTCCATCTGTCCATTAATTTTCCATTCTTTTAAGAATGTTACCATACCCTCCATCTGTCCATTAATTTTCCATTCTTTTAAGGATGTTACCATACCCTCCATCTGTCCATTAATTTTCCATTCTTTTAAGGATGTTACCATACCCTCCATCTGTCCATTAATTTTCCATTCTTTTAAGGATGTTACCATACCCTCCATCTGTCCATTAATTTTCCATTCTTTTAAGGATGTTACCATACCCTCCATCTGTCCATTAATTTTCCATTCTTTTAAGGATGTTACCATACCCTCCATCTGTTATTCATCCGCCCGTATGTTGAGGCTATTCTGATATGCTCCATTTGCCCATTCATTTGTTGGGGGAGGGGTGCAGATATTTTGATACCCTCCATCTGTCCATCAGTCAGGATGATATTGTGATAATGTATCCTTCATATGTCCATTCATTTGCCCTTCTGTGAGTCTGAAAATATTTTCCTAAGCAAGATATAAAATTTCCAACTTTGCTTAGCTGGAAGAACTCAATGTATATCAGCTAATACATTTTCAGTAACCTATAAATGATGTGTAGAGGAGTGATGTAAGTAGTTTATTATTAGAAAGGAAGAAACTATTTTTCTCACCCACAGCTATATTATTTCAGAATCCCAATGAACCAGGAAAACTTCTAGGTTTGATTCTTAGATCTCAACTACTCGTTTTGCTGAAGCACAAGGTTGGTCACCATCTCTCTAATTCACTCATGTACATATATCATTTTCTACTTATATTTTCACACACATTTATCAAATAAATTGAGCTTTGATTTATGGTTTTAATGTTGTATCCAGCAAAACCGAAAGGAAAAAAAGAGAGAAGACTGCTCCGAAAAGATATATTTTTACAGAACGAATGTTACAAAACCGAAAAATTTCATTTTGTTGCCATTGTACCATGATGACAACAGCTTGCATCTTGCCTGCATGTACAATATCTTGACAAAATTAATGCATCATTTTAGCAATGTTTACATTGTGTTTTTGTGTAAGTTAGGCACTTAGACACCCACTATTTAGCATTATTTATTAGTTGAACAGAAATTTGTTGGCAAGTAAATAGTACTAACACTGGCAAGGTCATCCAGAAGGTGGTAAGTCATCTGCGAAGTACAAAACCAATATCATATGAAAAAACTGTTGAAAAACATGAAGAAATGGCACCTGATGAAAAGATCAGTAAAGCTGCACAGTTGCAGGTATGGCATGTGTGCTTAAAATATTGGAAAAATTGTGGGAATGGCTCAAAAAAACTACTATGGTGAGAATTTTTTAAAATAAAATTCAGTGTAGTAAGTTCTGCAGAAAATATAAGTAGATGTGGCCAGCCACAAAAGCTTGTTGTTCATGGAAATTGGGTCTTATTTCATGACCAGTCATAAAAGCTTGATCTTCATGGAAATTGGGTCTTTTTTCATCTCAGAAAAGAAAACATCAGTAGAATTTGGTGGATCTAACAAGTGAATTAAATCAGTTGGTCTTGTGCATGCATTTTGAGAAATAATTTAAACATATTTTGTGGATTAAGAAACTTGCTGTCACTAAAGTGAACTGAAATAGAGAATTAATTGGTGTAGTGGAAAATTAGGATGGACCTGAACAGGTTTAAGACACAGCAACACCATAAGGGTATATAGTGCCAAGGCAGTTGGAGTCATGTGCCTTGTCCATGATGGCCGACCTGGACTGCTCAGATGGTTGATTTCCCTTTTGTTAAGGAGTCTGGCACACTAACCACTCAGTCAGAATTAGTGTATGGAGCAAGCAACAAATTTAACCTATTACAGTTTCTTGAACACTTAGTGCATAATGACAGCTAGGGAAAATTTGTGTTGTCGGGTTGCCTGACATAAAATCAGCCTCAGGCAAGCCACTTTACTCCAGTGGTTCAGTTGGAAAAATTGATGGCAGTTTGAACACATTCTCAATACATCATTTTTGGCCTCTTCTCACAAAAAGCTTTTCCAATGTGAGTTTGTTTTACACTGATGACTAACTTTTGCCATGATGTTGTATACTAGAGGTACTTAGTGTTGAGGTATATATTGCCATATTCTAACTACACAGGATATACAGAAACAAGTATAATGATTCATATGTTATGTAAATTCCCATATCACAGCTTATGATGGTTTGGTGGGCCGCACAGCGAGAAGAACAACAAAAGTAGGTCATTTAGTGCTGGGACAGTTAGAGTAAAGTACCTTTCCCAAGGATACCCGAGGGTAACCATCTTGGGTTGCCCCAATGGTATCATTTGAACACTTGCCTATTTGGTCATATTTCAGGCATGATAACCACAGTGCCACTGCAGCTCCAGAATGTGACTAGTTTGAAATCTTTACTACACCCCATCATTATCATGGATCACCAGTGGTTCTGTGGGTGTCACACTGGAGTCATGACTAAAAGGGTGTGGATTTGAATGGTACAATCAGATCAGCCAGCAACCACGGTGTAAATTCCTTGAGTAAGGCACTTTACTCCAAACTGCTTTTCCTATTTTGCCATAGATTGCACCAAACCAAACCATTGTTACCATGGCAGTTACTTTCAAAGCATTGTTACCATGGCAGTTACTTTCAAAGCATTGTTACCATGGCAGTTACTTTCAAAGCATTGTTACCATGGCAGTTACTTTCAAAGCATTGTTATAATGACGGTTTCTTTCAGACTATTGGAGTATGGTAACTGTATAGTATCCCTCATATGCAAAAACTGGCATAACATTGTTAGACTTGTAGTATTCACAGATGATTAACATTGTCAATGCCAATTAGTGAAAATAAATAAGGAACAAACATGATAAACAATGATCCAGATCTATAATTGGTAAGGTGCCTTCTTCAATTAACTAGTTGAAATATTGTAAAGATGTAATATTTTGCAAAGCTTCAAACGTTGATACCCATGAAAATAAAATGATATAGTATGTGTTACCTTGTTGAGATTTTCTCTTCTAAAGATCCTAACTTTAAGGTTGTGGAAACTGGAGAACTTTCAAAAGAATTTTTTTTTCAACTATATTATTTTGGAAAAAAATGTAACAATAACTTGAATTTGCTGTGCAGGATCTAATTTACTGTGATGAGATGAGTTTTTTGAAGTCTCTAAGAATATATTTTTTAAATTAATAATAATAATAATAATAATAATATTAATGATAATTGCTACATTTGTTAAGGCAACATCATGTCAACTTTTCAAGTTCATATTCAAGTGAGAGATGATAAAGTTTCTTCAGCAGAGTTAACAGTTTCTTCGGTATTTAATATTGTCTGAAATGCAATTTTTTTTATGTTGATGTGTATTAATTTTTATTCTAGGCCTTTTCACCCCAAGGACTGCATCAACCTTCAACTTTACGATTGAAAGATTTCACAAAATATTACCTTCAATATTTGAAAACTGAAGTAAGTATGTTCTATTTTAATCGTATGGATGTTTAACATTACCAAATCTTGGATAAATTTCTGCATTTTCATTGGTTTAAGCTTGTCACATGGAAATTGGGTATGAGACCACACCTGGTCAGTAAAAAACCTACCACATCAGTATATTTCATTGGTCCAAGCATGTGACAGAGAAATTGGGTACAAGACCATGCATGGTCAGTAGAAAACATACCATGTCCATATAATTTAGTGTGATAATTTTTGTAATGGCTGTTTGTAATGGCTGAGTATTTCTAGGTTTGCCTCTGCATGAGAATCTTATAAAAATAAAGTAAATTGGGGTAATTAAGGTCATCAGTGGGGTAAATTTGTTGTGTCAGTACTTAATGTCATCAGTGGGGTAAATTTGTTGTGTCATTTGTTAGAGACCCAGTATAGAATAATTTTAAAGTCACTCACAAAATAGATAATTCTTCATTTGTTTTACATTTCAACAGCATTAATGCCTTTATTATGTGAACTGTGTTGCATTTCTTTGATATCTACAATATATACTCACTTATAAGGCAGATCCAACTGCAAACTGCACAGACCAAGATCGACCATTGCATAATATGCTGGCAGATCTGGAGCTATGCACTTTGTTTAGAGTACTCAATAGACCTTGATCTGCCAGCTTATTATGGGATGGCAGATCTCGGTATATACATTTTGTAGCTGGACATTACTTTGCAGCATAGGGATCTAGTTTTTCTGATCCACTTTTGATATTGGCATTTTGATGTTAGCAAATTCTTAATCATCTTTAAATGTACATCCGTACTAAATCCATTGTAATGCTTTCACAAAAAAACCCCTAATTGGCTAGCATGTTTACATGTTTATGTACATGACCTGATTAGATTTTCCTGTTATTTTGTAGAGTTTTTCTTCACTTTTTTCAGTGAAAACCTTCTTACTTAGAAACTTCTCAATCTAGGCCAGTAAAATTTGAGTTTATGTGTTCAGAAAGATGTTTGCAATAAGTACTCAAACACCCAATTATTTTATATACATTTGACAGAATTTTAATATCTTTTATTTTATATAATACATTTGACAGAAATTTAATATATTTACCTTTTATTTTATATAATACGTTTGACAGAATTTTAATATCTTTACCTTTATTTTGTGTCTAATTTTTAAATGAAACTGGTTTCATAAACAATACGACACTTAGCCTAAAACAAGGTGTGCTAGTGTTTAGCTCTGATATTCACAGTGGCCACAGTAACTAGAAATAGGAAGAGCTTTAAACATATTCTTTTTAAACATCTCTCAGAACAAAAGAGGCTTTTCAAGTGTATAGAAGTAATGATGATTCAATGACACGTACGACTACCAATAAAAAACATATGTTTTTTAAAAAAATGAGAGTTCTTGTCAAATACTGCTGAGCACGGTTTGAACAAATTTGATAGAAAGTGTTCTGGCATGAAGGGCTTTCTATTTGTACAAAAGATGCTAGTTTGTTCTCAAACATGTCTGCTATTTTTAAAAATAGAAACATCTTAAAATGCCTTTTTCTAATCTATTGTCAACAGATTTGATTCAAATTGACAGAAAGCTGTCTGCTATAGAGAGCTTTCAAATTTATATGCATGTAGCTGATATTGTCATCATCACTAAAAATTAAAAAAAATAATGACTTCTTGAAAACTGCTCAGCAGAATTTGACCATGTTGTACAGAAAGCATTGCTAGCTTAAAGGGCTTTGAAATTTACACTTGCTATCAAATATGGCCTCCATTACTAAAAACAGAAAAACCTTTAAATGGTTTCTTTTGAAAACCTACTCAACCATGTTTGACCAAATTTGACAGCATTCCAGTAAATTATGATATGCCATAAGACATTGCTTCTGTTACCAAAACTAGAAAAACTTTAAAAAAAACTTCAACAAAATTTGACCAAATTGGATACAAAGCATCATGGCATAGAGCGTTTTTAAATTTGCCATCAGATGTGACCAATATTACTAAAATTTGAAGAACCTTTAAGTGACTTCTTCAGCCTATGATACAAATTCATTATCAGATATGGCTGTTATTATTAAAAATAGAATATTTTTAAATGATTTCAGGTCAAAAACTACACAACAGGATTCAACCAAATTTACCAAAATGCATTCTGGTATAGAGTGCTGTAAAATTGATAGAAAAGTAGTCGATAGGCAAAAATGGGCGTCATTACTAGAAACACCTAGTAAAAAATTTGAACACATCTTTTAATTGTATTCCTCTTAGTCAGTATTATTTTGGAAGATGAAATATACAAGTTGTTTTAAAACTTATAAAGGTTGTTTTCATGTAGCATGCTTTTAACCATTTGCCTCCCATATAAAGATCTAACCCACTTACCAGTGCCTCCCATATGACATTCATGATGTCATAGTCTTGTTTCCCAGAAAGAAACACATAACTGTAAGGCAACATCATTTTGATGAAACTATGTTCTTGCATTGCTTGAACAGTTTCTAATAAGCTAATCCTTTCCACCACATGTTAGCGTTTGTTATCACTTTGCATTTCCGTAAGTCATTATTGGTAATCACTTCATGATGAAAATTTAAATTTACCAACTTGTGCTTCGAAACTTAAAACATCAACATTTAAATGCCAATATGTATTTTCTCAACATACTCTGTGAAAGTATTTTATATGTTATATTTTGTGCAGATTTTAACTGCCAGGTATGCATTATATTCTTCATAATATCAGTCTGAAACCATAAGTGAATGTGTCAACAGGAAGAAAGGTAATATTGGTGGGCATCATGGTGTTATGAAGGAAAAAAAACCCAAAGCATGACAATAAAAAAACTTTGCAATTGTACTGGAGCACAGCTACTTCTCTACAGTGATCATGCTGTGATGAAACATGCTGTGGCATTCTGTGCTACAGAGATGGACATTGCAATGTTACAGCCAAATTTGGTTTCCTTTCATCTCTTTTCTCCATGCTTGATGCAGATTGATTTTTTTTTTCCTTTTAAGTGTCTGCAGTCTGTCTGTGTCAATATTGGCCAGTGTCACTGGGGCAACAGATTTTCACTGCATGGCAATCTTCCTGCATTTACAACTTCCTATCAACTGCTTGGCCAAATTGATTCGAAAAACTATCTGAATCTCTTCCTTCTTTTTTACACTGAGTAGCAAAGTGTAAAAATTACAACTTTTGAAATGTTTGTGTATGGACTAAATGAAACTGTAAATAAATGCATATAAAATATGGGCACATGTCACCTTTACTGATTTAAAAAATGTATGTTTCCTTATCATCCAGATTTTACATTATGTTAGTCTGTGGAGAGATTCTGATTTCACACAGATGCTACTATGAGAGCAAATTTACAAAATCACACTGTCCCAATAATACTAATATTAATAATGATTTATTTTCAAAGGGTACAATTCATTTAGCATAATTTTTAGGTAATCTCACATGAGGCCCTTAGAGGCATACAACAGTTCTATGCATGTACAACAGTATTTATAAATGAAAGAAGGAATAGATGTATTAATTATGGCTTAATGTCACACAAATATTTCAGTTAAAAGGTGCAATGAATATGTTATTATGGAAAAAAATTCAGACCTCGGCTGGTGCAGTGCACTGTGACAGGATTATGCCAAAGATTATTTTATAGGTACAATAAAGTTTCAATTGAACCTATATATTGTGTGTTGTTTAAACGTGTACATTTTTGTAACATGTTGGTAGCTGATTTATGGATACACATAGAAACAAAGAAGAAACTGCCAGAATACTCAGTATGAGATATTGTATGCTTAAATAGTTTAAACAGCCTGATTTGAACAAGGCGAGATTGTCAGCCATCATTTAGTTCAAGTACTAGCGGATTTCTTTTATATGATCTTAAAGAGTACAAAAATGTAATATTGATGGTTCAGACAAGTATATCATTGTGGTACAAAAATGTAATATTGATGGTTCAGACAAGTATATCATTGTGGTACAAAAATGTAATATTGATGGTTCAGACAAGTATATCATTGTGGTACAAAAATGTAATATTGATGGTTCAGACAAGTATATCATTGTGGTACAAAAATGTAATATTGATGGTTCAGACAAGTATATCATTGTGATAAAAAAATGTAATATTGATGGTTCAGACAAGTATATCATTGTGGTACAAAAATGTAATATTGATGGTTCAGACAAGTATATCATTGTGGTAAAAAAATGTAATATTGATGGTTCAGACAAGTATATCATTGTGGTACAAAAATGTAATATTGATGGTTCAGACAAGTATATCATTGTGGTACAAAAATGTAATATTGATGATTCAGACAAGTATATCATTGTGGTACAAAAATGTAATATTGATGGTTCAGACAAGTATATCATTGTGGTACAAAAATGTAATATTGGTGGAGGGTTCAGACAAGTATATCATTGTGGTACAAAAATGTTCTATTATGGAGGTCTTTATATATCATTCTTTGACATTGAACAAAGCCTAGTCAGTGTGTAAAAATTCTTTTATTCTCTTCTGCAGGAGATTGAAATTTCAAAGGCAGAGAATGACTACATAATTGATTTGAAACCATATTTGCTTCCGAATCCCTACACTGTAGATCTGGTAAGTTTTTGTCTCAGACTCATTTGGGGAAAAAAGCCATCAAAAAGTATACATTATTACAATATTGTTTATTGTGTTTAAGATGTATTGGTTGCAGGTGTTAGCTTTTCAGACATAGAAGATGATTACTTAAGATTTGGAGTAATCTGAACATTTTACCACACTTTTATTTATAGCATCAGTTTGTAAAACAAACATTTGCTTGGTAGGTTTTAGTTGCTGCTTACTGTAGTAATTGTAATTGTAGAAGTAGAAGTGATTGTTGTTATTTTGATGCAGATGCAGTAAACCTGAATAATCTATAGTCTGGATCATACCCCATTTTTGATCTATATTGGAGATTACAAAAAGGTCCCCATTGACTGGGTTCCATTAATTTAAGTCTGGTAAACAGTTTGCAGAAGGTCTGGGAATTTCAGAGAAAAAGAAATTTGAACCAATGACAAAGATGTAGATAAAAGTTAGAAAAATTAATAGGACATTTTAAATTTCTCAGCACTTTCTTGTAGAGAATTGTTTCCACAAATGGTAAAGTTCAGACCATCCTCCAAAGATCTGAGAATGAAGATATTAAGTAATTCTTGCCATTTTTTTCCTAGCATCTCTGTTTTATCCACCATTCATTTCATCTTTCCATCCATTCTGTTTGGGTCAAATTTTGTTCTAAGGGTCACACATTGTTTCATGTGGAGGGACTTTTGAGCAAAACAATTCTTTCTCCTAAAAAGTAGGTTACAGTTGTCTGATATTGACATTTGTAATAGCTGTATTGGTGTTCATTTTCCATAAACATGCTTCATGTTAAGGAATGTCTTCATATTTTTCAGACATTTTCATTACCATCATCTGATTTAGACAGATTTGTAATAGATGGCCGGTGTTCAAAAAGTAGATTACAGTTGTCTGATATTGACATTTGTAATAGCTGTATTGGTGTTCATTTTCCATAAACATGCTTCATGTTAAGGAACCTCTTCATATTTTTCAGACATTTTCATTACCATCATCTGATTTAGACAGATTTGTAATAGATGGCCGGTGTTCAAAAAGTAGGTTACAGTTGTCTGATATTGACATTTGTAATAGCTGTATGTGGTGTTCATTTTCCATAAACATGCTTCATGTTAAGGAACCTCTTCATATTTTTCAGACATTTTCATTACCATCATCTGATTTAGACAGATTTGTAATAGATGGCCGGTGTTCAAAAAGTAGGTTACAGTTGTCTGATATTGACATTTGTAATAGCTGTATGGGTGTTCATTTTCCATAAACATGCTTCATGTTAAGGAACCTCTTCATATTTTTCAGACATTTTCATTACCAAGATTATTCAGACTCTTCAGAGGGCTTGGATTGAGGCATTTAGTTGTTGTCAATGACAACCATCAGGTATGTAATTTGAAATTACAAATGGATTCATTTGGGATCTTAGGGTGTTGTTTTTTGGCAGTTTTTAAAGAAAAATTGAAATACACATTAAAATTGTCTGTTGTCAATTTTATATCAAAAGTTGTGTCTGTGTTAATAACTCTATGGTGTTTGTTTTTTTAAATGATACTATTTGGTCACATTTATATTGCCTGTAGTAATTGCTTCTGTGCTAAACATTGAACTTCCCCATAATTGTTGAACCTACTTGGCAGAAGCTTGACACTGCAATCACTTTGGCACCGATGTCTGTGTGTGTGTGTGTGTGTGTGTGTGTATATACATTCCACTGTTCATTTGTCTACACCAATGGTGTCCAACCTTTTCTCATGCATGGGGCCATTTATAAAATTGGTACACATTTTTAACTACCAGTCAGCACTAGTTATGAAAGGTTGGTGGGCCAAATAGAAACCTTTGGTGGGCCAGATTCAGGCCAACAGGACAATTGTGGTCTACACCCCAGATTAACCTCTTTGTTAAAGCTTTTTACTTAGCTAAATAAACAGCAGACTCAACATAAAGGGAATAACTTATAATGTTCACTGTGGACAGCTGACTAGGTGCAAGAACCTCCAACAGATTGTAACTATACTGTATATCATGTGAGAGATTATAACTACACAGTGCATCACATGACAGGTGTAGGCAGTCACATGATCACATGACTCACAATGTGTAAGATGATCACATGATCACACAGTGCACAATGTAAAATAAAAAAGCTTTTTAGAAGTTTGAGAGCATATGCTTTTAATAAACATACTCCATATATACAGATCAATACATGTAAGAATACAATCAAGTGTACACACATGTCTGTTGAAGATGCCTGGTAAAATATGCTGATATGCCCATACAATTGTTTACATAATGCACAGTGCATTGAGTACTCCCCACATACACCAATTTCTCAGGATGAGGCTGACCTTCAGCAGCTGGGACTGGAAAGGAGGACATTTTTAATGAACTTGAAGCTGTCATCCAGTTTATTGAAGTATAAATGAAATAATGTCATTACAATGCACATGAGTTTGTTGATGCCTTTACATACTGCATGTGAATGGTGGATGACCACCAAGACAAAGAAACTTAACTTTCAAAACATTGGAAAAACTCATATTCATACATTGAATTTAAGGTGACAGTCTCATCCTTGAATGAGGTTCCCGTGATGAAAATGTACTAACAAGGCTGTATGGCAAAATTAAATAACCATGAAGGATTTTGGATCGATCATATGCTCCAGTTGCCAGTGGCATGAGGTAGTTGTAACTTTTCAGGTGCAGCAAACATTAAACAACACCATAATGGTGATGGTGGTGTTGGCATTGTAACGATGTTAATGTGCTATTTGAAAGTGTTTAAAAGTCATATACTTCTATATAAGTATCTGTATAAACTTTGTTACAAAATTACTCTATGCCTAAAGTTTGTACCCCTGACTTGCCAATGTTCTTGTTTCACCTGCATAAGCAAAATCCTGTGTCATCATTAGGGTTGGGTATTTCCAGTTGAAATTGCATTGCTCGTGAAATAAATGATTTTATGTACTAATATGTAATGCCAACAAACCTGCCACTTGGAAAACCCATGTGGTACCAACTGTCAACATGATCATAGACACTAACTTTTATTATCATAAATTAAATATTCTACCATCAGTGTTTCTTCTTATTTTTTGAAAACTCTTTGGACACCCCAGATGAAATATAAATATCAGACAAAATTTCATGGATGATGTCAACACATGTAGATAGCAAGAATAGTAGACAGTCCACAATGTCTTATTAAAGCATCTTTGGCAAATTGCTAATGATTAATTAATTTCTCTATCTTTCTTGCATTTAAAGCCAGAAACAGTGCTTTTGGAGAAGTGACTGTCTTACTGAACACAAGAAATAGCTCAGGTTTTTTTGACAGTGATTGACTGTCAGCCATTATTAAACCATGCCTTTGATTAGTTATTGTGTTATTTCATGATGCCTAGTAATGTTTTGAAGAAATAAAGATAGTCTCATAACTAGCATTAAACTAATTGACAGTTCCATAACTAGTATTAAACTAATTGAAAGTCCCATCACTAATATTAAACTAATTTACTGTTCCATAACTAGTATTAAACTAATTGACAGTTAAGGTTAAAACTTTTATGCAGAAGAGTTTGTTTCTATACAAAGCATATACAGTAGTGTGCAGATATTTGCTGATATATCAATATACATTGTTACACAACTAGCAATCAAAATACTGATTACAGCCAAAAGACACTGCTTTACACATAACACTTACAGTGTATTGTTATATCAGTATATATTGTTACACCTCCAGTCATCATAATGCTGATTACCAGCAAGACACTGCATGCCACATAACACAAATGCAGTGTATTATTGTGTACTGTTATGTCCATATATATTGTTACACCACCAGTCATCATAATGCTGATTACTGTATTCTACATAACACTTGTAGTGTACTGATATATCAATTCATATTGTTACACCACTAGCCACCATCGTATTTGTTATAGTACACTCCACATAACACAGTGTTTGTTTATTTTGACCAATGACTGAGATAATTTAACAGCATTAATACATCTTGAAAGCATTTACAGCTGTTATGTTTTGAGAAGCTTGTCTGTTTCACATGATATTATTGAAGTTCTAATATCATTTGTTACATAATTTTATCAAAGCAGTAGTAATTTTATATACATGGTGCTTTGTTTACTGATGCAAAAGGTATGCTTTCACTGTGGTCTGATATTTACTTCATATTTTTAAGTGGTAATTGAACCATCATACTGATGATTTGTAGTTTTATTTTTTTATATTTAGCCTGTTGGGATGATCACACGGAAAGATCTGGCCCAGTTTCGAGCTGAATCTAAGAGAGGACTGCTCAAGATAGAACACTTGAAGATAGAAGACATTTAGAAATCTTGGATCGGCACCTGCTGTACTTTATATCAGTTGCACATATTCCATCTGTTAATTCTTGCTGACAACTATAATGCACCTTATTTTCTTCTGTATAGCATATACATCCTGAATAGCTTGTACTCATGTAAATGGGCATAGACCACGTTTACATCCTATATAGCTTGTACTCATGTAAATGGGCATAGACCACATTTACATCCTGTATAGCTTGTACTCATGTAAATGGGCATAGACCACATTTACATCCTGTATAGCTTGTACTCATGTAAATGGGCATAGACCACATTTACATCCTGTATAGCTTGTACTCATGCAAATGGGCATAGACCACATTTACATCCTATATAGCTTGTACTCATGTAAATGGGCATAGACCACATTTACATCCTGTATAGCTTGTACTCATGCAAATGGGCATAGACCACATTTACATCCTGTATACTCATGCAAATGGGCATAGACCACATTTACATCCTGTATAGCTTGTATTCATGTAAATGGGCATAGACCACGTTTACATCCTATATAGCTTGTACTCATGTAAATGGGCATAGACCACATTTACATCCTGTATAGCTTGTACTCATGCAAATGGGCATAGACCACATTTACATCCTGTATACTCATGCAAATGGGCATAGACCACATTTACATCCTGTATAGCTTGTACTCATGTAAATGGGCATAGACCAGATTTACATCCTGTATAACTTGTACTCATGTAAATGGGCATAGACCAGATTTACATCCTGTATAGCTTGTACTCATGTAGATGGGCATAGACCAGATTTACATCCTATATAGCTTGTACTCATGTAAATGGGCATAGACCAGATTTACATCCTGTATAGCTTGTACTCATGTAAATGGGCATAGACCACATTTACATCCTGTATAGCTTGTACTCATGCAAATGGGCATAGACCATATTTACATCCTGAATAGACTATACTCAAGCAAATCCATAGACTCAAATATTGTCATATTCAATGCCAGTAGACTGAAGTCAATGAAGAGTTAACATTTTATCAGTGTTATAAAGTGAACAATGTGAACTCTGATTGGCCAGTGTCCTTATTTCACTGAGGTGGTGAAGTAAGTGGAGGAAGATGTCTTGGTCTGTCCTGTTCACAACTGAATACACACCCATACACAGGTAAATATTGTAACAAGATAAAAGAATGCAGCTGCTGATATTTTTATAAATGAATAAATTCTATGCAGATTTATATTTTTTATGATATTTTATGCTGTTGAATTTGTTACATTTTCAATTTTTGCAATGCTTTTATACATTTGTTTAACCAGATTATCAATGAAATACCTCTCATAACGTTAATTTTCTCATCAATATCCCACCCATGTAATAACCAGTCACAACCCTTTTTTATCTATTTGATTTACTGAGTATTTTTCCTAATGTGTATGTAATTAAAAACAGTGCAAAAACTTCTAGTTTATTTAGACAAAGAGAAAACACCAACTTTTACGTGCATCATTTGTTTTGAGCTTTATTTTGACAATTCAGGAATTCCTATGAAATAAAATAAAGAACTATGAAAAAAACTGAGTAAACCAATTATTTGCAGCTAGCAGAAACCAGGCCATATATTGTAATCAGTGGATACAGTCTGATAGCAGAAACAAGGCCATATATTGTAATCAGTGGATACAGTCTATCTCTTCCTACTTCCTCAGGAAATCTCAGATTGTTCTCCATCTATAATTTTATTGATAACATCATCCCGGGAAAATACCAATCATAAGTTGATACCTCATTTGATTTACATGTAATTTGTGGGGCCCCGAGTGGCCGAGTGGTCTAAAGCGCTCTCCGTTACGGATCATTGCCATCTCACCTCTGTCTGCATGGATTTGAGTCTCGGATTCTTTGAATGTGGATATGTGAGAAAGCTTGCCAGTAGCTTCTCATGGGTCGGTGGTTCTTTCCGGGTATTTCTCGGTTTCTTCCTCCACCATTAATACTGGCCACCATGTATAGCCTATCGTGTGCTGAAAAATGGCGTTAAGCCCAACAACAACAACAACAACAACATGGAATTTGTATTAATGTCTATAGTTCCTTCATTTTCATTGAACAAAATAAACCTGAAGCAATGCTAAATTTGTTGACTGCTTTAACATAGGCAGGATCTAGTTAACATTCATTCTGGCATTGTAATAATCATCAATGTTGGTTAATTTTTTTCTGTAATACCCAAACCCTGAATGGGACAGCTGTCATAAGTTTACTGTAAAAACGGGAAGCTCTGCCCTTTCATATCCATGCAGCCTTACCTTCCTTGACATCCTCAAGAAAGATCAAACTTGTTCTTAAATCATAGTCACAATTTTGGTGAAAATAGTTCTGCATAGTCAAAAGTCCCAAACCCTAGAAGGAACAGTTGTCATGCTTGATTGATCAAATCAGAAAGCACTGCCCTCTTAGACCTTTGCATTCCAAGACTCACTCATACCCAGGCAAGTTCAAGTCATTTCAAATTCTAGGTGAAGATTTTGGCTAAAGATTTAAAATGGTCATAAGTCTCTATTCTTGAAAGAGGTAGCTGTTTATTTGGACTGTAGAATTAGTAAGAACTGCCTTTACATATTCATGCCTTCAATTGTCAGGTAAGTTCAAGGTCCTATCAATGTGGAAAACATACAAGTATTTAATTTTCCTTGAAATTTTGTGCTTTTTAAAAAGATTCATGTCGTGAAAGGCACTGAAACATTTATTTCCCTGTTTTTCTAAATTCTTTTTAGAAGTAAACTGGAAATTAGATAATTTATTATATTAATACCAGACTGGACAAAGTAAGGTGTGAAAAAACTCTTTTTACAAGCCAGAAATATGTCTCTGGCAAAATTATGGATGGACAGGTTTTTATTCCATACTATCCATATTGTTGTTCATACACAGATGGTTTCTTTACAAAAATATAGCCATTGATTGCTTAACCATTTTGAGAATGAACATCAGATTATCTGTTTGTACCCATAACTGTTTCATAAAAACTTTGAATTTTTTTCTAAGTTATTCCTCATTTGGCCAAAAGATTTCTAAATAACAAGTCTCACACTATTTGTGTCATTTGATACTCACAAGTTGTTATCTTTTGTAAAAAGCCATCATGTTTTTTTCATTGTAATTTTATATGTACATGTGAGTTGTATCTTGAAATGTGCCTGTTGATATTGGTATCGAATATTCATATAATGCTTATTCTACTAGAAAATAAGAGATTATATATGTACATGTCTAGTTTGCATGGTATGAAGGAATGATCTCATTTACATTAAACACCACTATATTTTCAAATGGACTAAGCTAATCGGCTAATTTTAGACTTGACTCCCAACAAAAATAAATATATAGATTGGCTAATTTAAGACTTGGCTCATAACAAACCTAAAAATGTAGATCAGCTTATTTTAGAGCAAACTCTGGGGAATAGGTTGTTAAAAAAGATTATTTACTTTTTTTTACTGTTTACAGAGCAAATGGATAACTCTAAACTTTAAAAGTTGAGATAAAATTAAAAATGTTACATATTATAAATTTGCGAAAATAAAATTGTTCACTTGATTAGGGACTTTGTCACTTTAAAAGTCATAGTAAAATTGCAGGAAGTTTAAAAAAGATTTGTCTAGGTTCATACTGAACAAAAAATGAGTTCATATTGAAAGTTAAATAATGTGTGATATATTTGATCAAAGTCCGTAACTTAAGTTTCATCTTGTATTATCCAGCAAATAAATGAAGCAGTTAATGACTTGAGTATTTTCAGCATAATTAGTAGGGCATAGCCTGGAAGCTTGATTTGAAGGTGTTCTTATATATACTCAGGAACCTTGGGTACTTATTCTTTAAATATAAGTAAAAAAGTAAATAATATACTAACATTTCACAATCTTGCCTCTAATAATCATTGTTTGTTTTTGAAACTGAATGAAACTATTTCATTGGCTTATACTGTAAGCAGACAGTAAGAAATTATTTCATTGGCTTATAGTGTAAGCAGACAGAAAGAAATGATTTTCATTGGCTTACACTGTAAGCAGACAGAAAGAAATGATTTTCATTTGCTTACACTGTAAGCAGAGTGAAACTGACTTCTCATTGGTTTACACTGTAAGCAGTATGAAACTATTTTAACTGGATTACACTCTAAACAGAATTCAAAAATTTTCATTGGCTTACACTGTCATTATCAGAACTATAACATGTGCAAACAATTATCCGAATGTTCAGTGCAGTATATTTGAAATGTATTAATATGAAGTATTGCAATATAAGATGTTATGTAATTAGAATATTTAATACTTTATATCAGAGATATTTTAATATGACATAATGCAATATGTTCCTCGTAAAGTTGCCTGAAGTTACACTTTTTGTTTACTATCACGTTTATTTGCATATAAGACTAATTGTGAAAGGCATGAAGATAGATTTGCTGTCACATGAACTACCAGAAGATCTTGGTGTATACTGTACACAGTTGGATCTGTACTATACAAATGCAAATATGCTAATCTGGGTGTATACTGTACACAGTTGTATTTGTACTATACAAATGCAAATATGCTAATCTGGGTGTATACTGTACACAGTTGGATTTGTACTATACATATGTAAATTTGCTAATTTGGGTGTATACTGTACACAGTTGGATTTGTACTATACACATGTAAATTACCATCACTTGCAAAAATTACATAATAATTGTAAATTTATATGCAATCAGAGGATTAATCATTTTTTTAAAATATGACATTAGACAGTAATTTGATTGCAGTTATAAGGGTTATCTTTGTGTGCTGCTGATATTTACAAAGTTTTAATTTGTTGGTCTTTACCTAAATTAATACACACATAAACATTTACATCATGACCTATTACTATACTTCATCTCTTCATTTGTAAAATAATAAACATAGCAAGAAAAAAATATTTAATGATTCATTTTTGGCTGAAGGGATTTCAATCCCACCCTGTTTGTGGCACATTATCCATTATCTTTTTTACCAAAAAATGTTTGTGTTGTTAATGATAGTAACAAACTGTATGGTCTTACTAAAATAAGGTACAAAGTATATTTCCTCCAACCCTTCAAGTCAGTTTATTTCAATGGAGGCAACTACAATTTAGATAAATAATTAGAATTTGTAGTAGTTTATGTTCCTTGGTTATTGTCCCACTAATGCTAATAGTTGAAACAATAGTTGAAGTTGCTTTTAAAAGGAGATCACCACAGTAATTGCTCAAAAATGTTTCTAATGTTAATTTAAATTGTCCAGTGGTATATAAAGATTATATAGAGCAGTCTGTTAGCAATAGTAAATGACCACGAAATGCAACACATTATGCTCTTTTGTCTGATCTTATGCAGATTAATATTATTTCAATTCTTCAAGGCATCAGTATTCTCATTACTTTGATCCCTGCTGTGTATGAAACATTTTTAACAGTGAAAATAACCCATAATGCAGTAGTTTTACTTGAATCTTGTACAAGGCTATAATACGCATTTTCCATCATACCCTCGACAATTCAGCCACTATAAATACACTTGAAATTTAAATATTCCACTTTTTATGCTATTTATGGACATTTACAGCAGTAAAAAGAGCATGGTATTGTGGAATATACATTTTGTAAGAGGTTATGATCTGTATTTGCGCATACGACCCCCATGCTACAGGATACTCCAAATTTCCTGTCTTTGATCAAAAGCATTCTGTGCATTTTTTTTTTAGTTTATTGTCCAGTTTTGTGATTTTTTTAATAACAACATTTTTGTTGTAATGTAGGATAATAAAATTTTTTCTATTTTCCAATAATTTGTGATTAAATTACTCTGTAAATTTTTTGTTTGCAGCAAGCACAAAACACACATAAATTTGTAATCCAGAGAGTAAAAGTTAATAATTATTATAAATGTATTCATGGAAGTGTTCAGTTTGTTTAAACTATAGGCATCTGAAAACACTAGCGTGTCCTTCAGTTGTGTACTTTTGTCACACATGTTCTAGTGACATAAATGTGTTTACCCATTCAGGATTAACTTGATGTAATTTTCAATTATTTACTGCCAAATGTTATGAAAGCTTGTATAGGGAAACCTGTCGATAAAGGACATTAGGGACCATAAAATTCTCTCCATTTGGGTAAGTTGTCATTTATAGAGAAGTTACAAATATAAAGAACTTAAAAATAGATTTCAATCCATTGCCCTTTAAGAGTATTTGTCCTGTTTATGGAGGTGTCCATTAGGGCCAGTTTCTGTTTTCTGAAAATGTCACATCATGGTGTCATTACTTCCCAAAGATGGTTAATAAGGAGCTTAATAAACTTTTGGAAAGGAGCTATAATTTATATTTAGCATGTTTTGCCTAAAATATATCTAAGTATGAATCTCTGTGTATGCTAAGTGAAGGAAGTTATTCTATAGAAATTACAGATTATAATTACCAGTATATAACCAATTTTAGGTACATTTAGGATACTAATATTTCAACTTGGTTTCAGTAAAAGTGTTTGTATTGCTCATAGTTCCATAAAATAACATTTAATTCTTTGGATTCTGCTTACCAAAGGAATTAAGTTTGAAATTAATTTTGCGTGCATGATTATATAGTAGTTTGTAATTCTAGCATTTTATTGTAACAGAGTTTAACTGTTCTAGTGGAGTTTTGGGTGTTTTTTCTCAAACTGGATGACTTTGAATTTCCTTGTAAAATACTCATATTTGATATTGACTAATTCAGATATATATATCTATGTACTTGCTTATAACTGCAAGCTACACAGACCCAGATCTGCTATTGAATAATGCACTGGTGGATCTAGATCTGTGCAGTTTGTTGGGGGTAAAATGAGTAGAATAAACTGCATAGACCCTGATCTGCTGGGGCATTATGCAATAGCAAATCAAGGTTTGTGTTGTGTACAGTTGGGTTTGATTTGTAAGGGAATATGCATGGTGCTGGATGTAAATATTTTAAATAGGTGTAAATCTTGAGTTTGTATTTGGATCACATTTGTAACCAAAGAAATTGTTTCTGTGAGCATGTTATTATAAATTGGTTGTTATTAACAATATTTAACCATGACCATTTCCTTTTTTATTCTTAAAAAATACAGGACAGTGATTTACCTTGTAGATATTCACAAATTTTATATGCATTTAGGATAAAGGTACTTGAACCAAGTTTAAATCATTCATGTTGTTTTTAACATACCTTAGTTTGAATTTGTCTTTTCTTACCAAAGAAATGACTTCTTTTGTGCCCATAACCAGTACAGGAGGTTAATGGGTACTAGCATTTCCCCTTGACAAATTTCAACTGTACCAGTTGCCAATTCATTTTTATAACCACTACAGGCCATTGAGTTACCTTTCAGAAATTGTGACAGCTGATATTCAGCAATTTTAGACACTTTTTACTTAGTACTCAGACTTAGCTAGAATTTACTGTTTTGTAATGTAGTAAATACCTTAGTTTAAATTACTTTGTCATTGCTTACTAAAGACCTGTATGATTTACCTTGTTAAAGTTTTGATAGCATTATGCTATATATATTTGTGATGTAAATATTTTGAAGTCGAATATGGAATTTTTAAAAATATTATTTTGTACTACTTTGTACACAAGGGGTAACAAGGTTTTTTATCGGGGAAAATTTGACATGTTCTGAATAACAATTTCAAACCAAGATTGTAGATGACCACAAAATCTTGTTAAAATTAAGACATATATATTTGGGTCTTTTTAAATATGTTATAAATATATAATAAAGTTTCATTCCTGAATCAAAAACTCATTTATTCTTTAATGTTGCTCTATCACCTTGAACTTTTGAAATAATTCTTGGAGTAAATACGGAATGCTCTTAGCAATCTATTTTTAAACATTGAAGTGTAAATTCCAATAATTTATAGCTACTTGGAAATGAATTAGAACTGTTGAATCTAAAATATACGGCAAAATAAACTTACACACCCTGTCATTTCCTTTCTTGCAGGCAGATTCATAGATTCACATAACTGAATAATGGCAATACCAATTCCACCACCAGTAGGCATTATTATAATAGAAGGCATGAAGATCACAAGTGTCACATATAGGAAAATACTTGACTTGGATAGGTTTAAGATATTCTTTATTTCTATACTGATTTTCTTCATCATTCCCTGGGCTTTTGGATACCTTGTACTACATATTTTCACATGACATACATATTTTGCATTAAAATATGTCTGGTTGATGGTAAGTGCTTATACAGGGCAGACCAACTGAAACCAAGCTAAACAGAAGTACAACAAAACAACAATGTCAGTATGCAATATTAATTTTTACACATCTGTCTGCACATCTTCACATGGGTCTTTACTATGTTAAAATGGCCTGGGCAATTGTTTGATTTCATGATCCAAGTTCCTGTAGCTAGACTTCCCTCTAAGACTGACAAACATTTCTGATGTTATCAGGGTAGGGCGTAGAGTTGATTACATTAGATGAGTGCTGGAGGATCTTGGTTTTGATCATACAAATGATGGATTGCATACTGCACATGTAGGGTGTCAACAATCCATTGGAGCTCTCTTGATTTTGCAAACAGTGAATCATAACAGAAAAATGTATTTGTATTGTAGACTCCATTTGTCAGAGCCCCTATTTAGCCTCTCTTTTTGGAATTTTTATTGAAAAATTGAATTGTCATTAAAATAAATACTTATCCCAAGCCAAATATAAAGTTCTGGTGTAAGAGTAAGTCTTGCACTGGAATTTAAAGCACAGAACAGCCTTAAGTAAAATGCCGAGTCATTCTATCAATCACAAGTGGTTGGTCAGTGAAGTGTCACTATAGCTGGGTTTTCAGAATATAGTTAGTCATTGGGTTTTTTGTCTCCTTAAAAAGGACTGTTTTATGTGATGCAGTGAATGACTTGATCCTTTTGGCTAAGTGGAACGTAAGTTTGAAATAAAATTCAAGCCACTATGTCTTAATAATCTAGGTAAGTACATCAAATTATTTGAAGGGAAACCCTTCCATAATATCTTAAGAGCATTATTCACAGAGTACAGTCAGTACATCAAAAAAGGTTTTAAATGTGATATTAATGAAGGATAAAAACAAGTACACAGTCAAATAAAAATACTCTGTTGTAAGATTGCTTCTATTGCTTAAGACTTAAATTTGTTGAGAAAAGAAATCCTCAGTCATCTGGTGAAAACATTTACATATCTGAACAAGAAAAACTTGTTTTCTCCTCTACAAATCTCTGATGATAAGCTTTTTGTCTGGTCTGCAAAACTGAAGCAATACAAAATTACTATTAATGACTCTTGAAAAATAATTATAAACACAAAAAGGCAACAAAAAAAAACTATTTACATACTGTAATGTTATTGTAACAAAAATCAAAATCAGGCTGATCTGATTTTGATTTCAAATAACAAACAGTATGTGCTAGTAAATAGGTATTTTGTTATGCTTTGTGTTTGTAGCTGCTGTTTTGTTTTTGTTCATAAATTTGATTTTGAGTAGTTTGAATAACAGCATATAAATTGGCATTTTATTTACATTTTTGTCTCGTTAACTGTTTGTTTCTGTTATCTGCGTTGCCAAAGGATCCATAGATCATGAAAGTGACTGACTAGTTTCTCTGACTTTCTGCACTGTGCTTTTTCACCTTTCTTTCCATTCCGGGACCATAAATGCTCTTTTACAGATCTGATTATTATTTACCATATGATTCGTAATATATGTGTTCACTGTCCTAACATCTTGCCTGTCTTTTATTTGTGTGCCATGTTTCTCATGACCATGCATTGTTTCGAGATTCTGATGACTGTAACTGGATTAATACCTTTTGTTGACAGTGACAGTAAGTGTTGATTAAGAAATATTCAGCCAAGTAAAATTTAAATGCATACTACAATTCAAATGGAAGAAGACACATTGGAAATGTACATTTAATTAATGCCATATTTGTGGCCCTGGAGTGAGTGTTAGTATTCAAGTCTGGGCCATTGTTCACATTGGTTTTCTTTACCATTTTATTAGCAGGAAACCCATGGCAGAGATTTTTGTGATAGCAAAGGCAATGCAAAATCTTGGTTATAACATACACTTCTTATAACATGTTAGGAAAAATGGATCGAATAAAAAACTATACAGAATAAAACTTTTCATTGAAATATTTTAATATAAGTGGAAAAAAATCATTGTTATGAAATAACATGGAAAAAAGTCTTTTCAAAATTCACTATATTTTTTAAATATGATAATTTTATCAGAAGCTTGAAAGAATTTTTTTTTTATAAATGTTTTTTTTTTCTTTTGATATTTCTCTCATTATATAAAAGTGTTATATTGCAGTTAATGTGCATTTGAAAGAAATGAAATATATTATGGAAATATGAATAATACAGGGACATCATAAACGATATAATTATTCATCTTGGCTTAATTATCGTATACTAATCTTACATGACATTTAGTTCAGGGACATGAACCATGGACGTACTTCTGGAAACAAATTTAGACTAACATGGAAAAACGGTAGCTGGCAAAGGATTTAGAGAGTTGATAAACACTTTTAAAATATGAATAAATGAAGCAGATATTGTTGAAAACTTTCTATGGCAATTTTAAATAATGTCATGAAATATTACATCATAAGCATTACAATTCCTGTTAAAGGCATGAATAATAATGGTAGGTCAAGAATATTATATTCCATATGTATGAGTGTAGATACTAATTGAATGATGGCCAAAATCTCAAATAAAATGTGGGATTTCAACACCAACTTCCTTTCTAATAATACAGTACCTATGCCATTTCTGATAATTCCAAAACATCTAATTTTCCACATACTTAAGTTCATTTTAAATACACAGAAGAGCTGAATTTGCTTTTTCTAAGAATATATTTTTATTACCCATGGATTACTTGCAGACATTATTATCACATAATAAGAAGTATATACTGAATAAAATCCAGAATCCTGTCTACATGACGGCTAATTGTGTGATTACATCCAGGATCCTGTGTACATGAAGGATAATTGTTTGATTACATCCAGGATCCCATCTAATTTAAGATTAATTGTGTGATTACATCCAGGATCCAGTCTAAATGAAGGCTAATTGTGTGATTACATCCAGAATCATAACTGAAGGCTAATTGTGTGATTATATCCAGGATCGTGTCTAACTGAAGGCTAATTGTGTGATTACATTCAAAATCATGGCAAATTAAAGGCTAATTGTGTGATTACATTCAAAATCATGGCAAATTAAAGGCTAATTGTGTGATTACATTCAAAATCATGGCAAATTAAAGGCTAATTGTGTGATTACATTCAAAATCATGGCAAATTAAAGGCTAATTGTGTGATTACATTCAAAATCATGGCAAATTAAAGGCTAATTGTGTGATTACATTCAAAATCATGGCAAATTAAAGGCTAATTGTGTGATTACATTCAAAATCATGGCAAATTAAAGGCTAATTGTGTGATTAGTTTTAGATTTACAGAGCTTACACTTATGCAATGCTTCTGCAATTCTCTTCAGCTCATTAGTCTTTACATCTAGTATGGATGAGAATCCACCAGGTGGAATAATTCTGTGTGAGAACTTCTCAAGACTCAATGTCAGTACTGAAGTGTTTCAAAGTTAACTTGAGGGAATCTTTGAATTGGTTCTTCTGACCTTTCTGACTTTGCTTTCCTCCTTCAGCTTGCAGTAGAAGATTTTTAGTAATCAGATCTCTCTTATCCTAGTGATGTGGCCTGTACATCTCAGCTGAGATTTCATCTGTAGAGTGTGGATGTTTGGAATGCTTGCCTGCGTGAGGACCTCCGTGTCTGGGACCTTGTCCTGCTATCGTATCCTCATTAGTTTCCTCTAGTAGCCCATCTGAAATGGTTCAGCTTTATACCAGCATGTCTGTACACCATTAAGGTTTCACATGCATACAGCAGGTCAGCAAGACAATAGCATTGTGGACCTTCACTTTGTTTGCAGACTGATGCTTCTACACTCCTACACTTTTGCACATAGGCTGCTGTCAAAGTCCACACTTGCTTTGGCAATTCTGGCATTAGTTTCATCTTGGATTTGGTCTGCACATGATAGAGTAGTGCCAAGGGAAGCAGTTCAAAATGCATCCAAAATCCTTCTGTACAATTCCACAGATTTTACTCATTGGATATCCTGGCTATTTAAAAAAAAACAACAAAAAACAACTTGTATATCTTGGGTATTATTAAAAGAACTTTTATTTTGGTGGTATGTGATTGATTACAAGAATTCCACAGATTTTTCTCATTGGATATCCTGGCTATTTAAAAAAAAACAAACCAAAAAGCAACTTGTATATCTTGGGTATTATTAAAAGAACTTTTATTTTGGTGGTATGTGATTGATTGGTGTAATCTGGGTTGGCAACTATACAGCTTGGCTTGGTCATTTTCATTTTCAGGAGTTCAAATATAAATTGGAGAAAAAAAATCTGTTAATTTTTGTTTCACTTTTTATACCTGTAATAAATGAATACCCTCAATGGGTAAAGAAGTCACCACTCTGACAGTCATGGGTCCTAAATTTGATGCCAAATTAACACAATGGAGAGGATCAGTAATAAAGTTGTACTCTATTCTATTCAGATAAGAACACTTTCATTAGAAGAAGACTTCTCAAAAAATTCAAAGTACTTGTTAGCAAAAGACTCTGAGAGGCTCCTGTGTCCATTAATATTATAATACGGATAAGCTTGGTGGAATCAACAACAAGAGACATATAACCTTTTGACATGAATGGTTCATAACTCTCTATAATTCAAATCAGAATGGGGCTTGTTTGAACTAGCCATTAAATTGCTTTCAATACATGACCATGACCTCTCAGAAATAAGAATATTGGGAATAGTTTTATCATTATTCTGTTTCTTATGTTTCAGCCTGTTGCAACCAGACATTACATGCCATTTATTTTTACAATAAGTGCACATACAAAAAGATAATGATTTATAATCAGTCTTATCAGAAGTTTGATTCCTAAAAGTTTGAGATTACTCATTTGAGACTGAGATGATTTTTTTAAACCAAAAATCAGCTGAGAGGAAGACTTATTGACAAATGAAACTTTGTAGTCAAGAAATCATTATCAGCACTGCGAGCATAATTTTCCAAAGTTTCCACCTTCTCTCAGCAAGATAGGTCTTGATATCACTATGGATACCATTCTTTAACCCTTCAGTTAATATGATCTGTCTGAGTCTATCATAATCTATATTAACCTTGTTGTTTAAGTGCCAACCTATCAAATATTTATTCTTTTTCCCATGGAAATTTGACATGGATTTGTTCAGTCTCTTTTCTACAATTCCAAAATCTCTGTTATATGCCTCAGGTACCAACTCATAACCCTTCAAGATATAATCCTTAACCACATCGTAATAATACTCTATTATACTGACAGTGAAACATAAATATCTGAACTCTGCTAGCAAGTACACTTTATAATAGCAATTCTCTTTTGGTCATTTGAAGCTTTCAAAATTTTTCACAAAATGAAGAAAATATTAATCAATTTTTTTCCCTAAAAAGGGGGTTCTAACATAATTTTTCTGGTAACATGAAAACCTGAACTTATATGTAAAGTGGGGGAGTGTGCTCTGCCTGCCAGTTCTAATTCTTTTAATATATCACATTGTCTTTCTCTTTCTGCATTTCTCCCTCTTCTCTCTGCATCTGCATTCTCTTCTCTTCTTTAATCTTCTCTCTTCTCTCTCTCTCTCTCTCTCTCTCTCTCTCTCTCTTCACATTTGTATTTCTCTCTTTTCTCACTGGCACTCGCTTTCCTATTTCTGAAATTATAGTTCTTCTTTTTCACTCTGCCTTTTTATTTCAGTCTCATCTCTGTCTGTCACTGTTTGTCTCTGTCTGTCTCTATCTGTCTCTGTCAATCTGCTTGCCTTTACATTTGCTTTTCCCTCCCTTATTTTTCTCTCTGCATTTGCATTTCCATCTCCCTGTCATCTTTCTGAATTTGCATGTACACAATTTCTAAAGATGAAACTTTCTTAATTTCAATTCCATCTGGAATTTTAACTGTAGCTCATTTAATTTTCTATCAAATCCACAGACAGACTCACTTAAATCAAACCCAAAACACTGTCCTCCAAAATTTCCTTTCCCACCAAACACTGAATCAAAATATTTGTTATCTCCTGTTTTGTTAAAGATGCTTTTGCTTGAGAAAGATCATAATGTCTGGCAAGTTCAAGCAGCTAGTCTTTTTTTCAAAGACCCTAGCCCTTTCTGTGGAGAAATTAAAACAAAGTTCTCCATTTTAGATGCCATTGTGAATTGCTGATTTCACTGGAGATTTTTTCCAGTATTTGAAATCACAATATTCACCAGGGACAATACAAATTTCTAAACAAAATAGAATTAAATTTAAAGACAATTTTTAATGTATGAAATATTTTTCAAAAGATTCAGATCCCAGAACAGGACCCAATTTTTGTTACGAGATTATGTTCTTCAACTAAGTAAAGAAGGGAACCAAACGTTTAGTAAAATGAACAAATAATTCATTTCTACAAATACCTGCGATCCCAGTCTTCAAAACTGATTCATTTTTTAAGCACTTTTGATGCTGTCAACATTGCAGCATGTTTAGCAATAGGTGCAGTGCTCAAGCTCAGGCCATCAATAAGGCCATTTCTATAATATGTCACATAGACTGGTTTTCTATCCTTCAGAACACAACTCGGTGTTAAATGTATGAATACGACTGTCATTGTACCAAATATCAGGTCGATATCTAATGTACAGCAATGTCAAAGTTTCCTTGCTGAGGTCCAATGCATGTCATTGGGCCTAGTATTGTTGCTTACAATTTAACTATCAGTCATATTTTATACCTTATGTATGACTGACAGTTAAATTGTAAGCAATGATATGAGCCCATATGATGCGTGACACCCTGGTCTACATGGAAAACATGAAGATGTGTCAATAGGGGGAGATACACATGCATCATCAGAACAAATCACACAGGGTTGCATATGGGGAGAACTAACTAGATGTGACCCTGCATGACAATGCCTCAATTGACTGAACGGTAACTTCCACCGAAGGCGTCACAGGATAGATTAACCTGTGTTATTGAGGTGAACCTGACAATGTCTGGAGCGATATTTCATTTCATGCATAAGATTCGTTCACGCTCAGGCATCTCATTAATAACTTCCGGCCAACTGAGAGCCGTTCTTAACACACTTAGGAGATTCAATCTAGGTGGCAGAACTGAGTGTGGGCTAATGTTTGCTTATTAAAATTTGAGAGTCTTTGCTGATTGCTGATGCAGTCCTCTGTTGGATCTCATTGTTGATCAGTTCTAATGTATCATTAACCAATTCAATCTCGAGGTAAGTCCAACATCATTGCAGTACCTTAGTTTGAGACAAGAACACGAGCGAATTATTAGCGTTGAAGCACACTAATCTTCCTACAAAATTATGTGGCAGCCTGGGATTAATTGACGCACACATGTCAATGATGGAAAAATCTTTGATTTTTTTTCTCATAGATGAGCTTTTCAAATTGTTCTCTTTCATCATGTTATATTGAATGCCAATTGTATACCGTATCAGCATGCCTTCATATTGTATATTATGCCGCATGAAAACGCATACAAACAAATCCAGCTCGGGTTCTTGTTCTTATTAACAGTGTTGCAATAGCTCCAACGTGTTCGGAATGTATAGCAAACAAATTCACATTCTTAAAACCTTCAAAGTTAAAAAATACAACAATAACTCGGCGTTGATATTGCTGCTGCATTAACAACGCTACCTAGGGTACCGTAGAGTAAACATCCTGGTGAAAAAAGCATATATGGATCCTTCATGGACCTAAATAAAATTATTTAGGGTTTGGAACAATGTTTGATATACGATTTTTTTATTCCAAAAACTGACCGATACCTGGAGAAGAATTTATAAACCGTTTAGATGCTGCATGTTACCAACATGATCATGCAAATAAAAAGCATCAAATGATATTCGTGAGTGTTATAAAGCCGACGTGGATCTCGTCTATAATTTGAATCAGACAGCGGGACCGGCTGTCAGAGAAGGAATCGTGAATTGCATTGTCAAAGGATGCATGAAGGATAAGATTGCACTCGATGGTCGCTAGCTCGCCATTTGTAGGAAAAGTACTTTGACATAGTAAAATGGATGAGCATATAGTATAGACCCCGTGATTACTGGAAGGGCAAAGCAGCCATTGAAAAGTTAGTGAGCATGGCAAAAGTTACTTCGAAGTTCGCCAGAGCATGGCTGGCAAAACAAGAGTCATGGCAGATTTATCTACCTGTGCTAAAGAAAATTTCCCATGAACTATTTGATGTTTCAATCCCCAACGAAGATAACTAGTCTGATAACTTGTTTCTTCCTCATCATCGGTACGCGGATGCCCATACAAATACTCACCCCTTTATATACATGACTGCACCTTCTGCAGGTGTATTTTGGCAAAGAATTTGTCACAACCATTGCTGAGTTGTTGGGGAAACACCATGTGCGTGTTCTTCGTGGAGATGTCAACATTCATTGCGATAATGCAAATGAGTTCATGATTCAACCGTGAAATTTGCTAAACGATTATTCGGGCAACATTATGCAAAGAAATGTTAATGTTTTTTTTATATTTGTGATCGATCTTGCAAGTGTATCACGCGGATTTTGTTTGATCATATTTGAGGCCCTCCGACTCGATTCAAGAAACTGTTGCCTACAAAGAGGCCATACCATGTTAGACTCAGTCAAAAACAATTTGGTTCGGTATCCTGCTTGCCCCAAAGGAGTCAGAAGGCGAACAATGTCATGCCACTGACCAGTATGTTTAATACCTGAGACCAAATCAACATTCAGGGCAACCAGTGCGTGGATAAAATCACTGCTATGAGTGGCAAGTAGGGCCTCCAAAGTAGGGAATTTTGTGCCAGAGGAATTACATATCGTTCACACGAATACACAATAACCGCAATGAATTTGATTTGGATCTGCGATTTCCCGCATGTGAAAGTAATGATTCCATCAGGGAAAATCCATCGCTTGGCATCCAGTGGATACAAACTTACCTTGATGCAGTGATGTACAGCCATTGCCTTGATGTTGTTGTCGAAGATACACTCCACATACTTGCTGTACTTGAGATTTTTCGTTCTGAATATTCTTTGAACTTCCATCTATGGAACTAGAAGTTCCTACCCTAATCAAGCACATTTTAGGTCGCAGTCCCTTGTACTCCTCGATGGTCTTGTCCTCACATTCACTGAATTTCCCCACAATTCTCTTGTTGATGTTGCTGAACAGAGCGTGGTTCTTCAAGTACCCGTTGTTGTCCAACTCGCACACGAGTGATACCGCACATAAACATCGTTGGTGGCAGTATGCATTAGCAACACATCCATAGCCGTGTACAGCATCTTAATGTTGTTACCGTACCATAGTTTGATCGAGCTGTAGTAGAACTTATACATAAGCAGATTTGACAAACTCAGACGGACACGCCAACATAAATGGATTTCATCAACTTCAGCTTGTATATATTGCTGTTTACGGCAAAGAGTCTTCCATCGAATGTCCTGTGGGATTTGAATGCCGAATCTACAATTACAATGTAATATTCGTTTTCACTGTCTCAGACAAGGTCAACACAAATTCATTTTAGTCGAAGTCGTTTTTCAAATTCGTTCGTGGTGGCTATCCATGCACCTTGGTGAAATCGCAGCAAAATTAATTAATTCATGACGGACACATTCCCAACCGCAGATACAACTACATCTTTGGTACGTGAATGACATAGTTGAGCTTTGAGTGCAGATTCGGAACCAGCATGGTACATTTGGTAGACTGATGCCCAGAATCACCCACGTGTACACTGGTAAGGCGATAACCACTCGCCTGTCACTGGCAGTGTTTCTGTGGCTATTGGATAATCATTGTCACTGCAATGATGCTGGTCCAGGTACTCTGTGTCGATTTATTTGCAATAAGAAGTAATGTGTGGGGTCGAACTTGTACATACGCATTGTGGTATAACTAAAATTCTCAAAGACACCCGCAAGCATCAGCACGTTGGTGCACAAAAGTAAACGGTGGTAGTCACATAGATTTCGTCTGCCAAATGCCAAAAAGACACTATCTGCATTCCCGTTGTCATCAACGGAAATGCTTTCATGGGGACAGCGATGAATCAAAGGCCTCAAGCGCTGGCAACTGAGTTTTAGAAAACTTTTCCCATTCTCTCATGTGTCCGTATGGATAGTGATAGATTCATTTGCACGTAAGTAACTTGAACTATGCTAGCATATTGATGAGTAATCGCAAAGCCATCTACACTTCTGGAGCTGAAAACTCCTGTTGCAAGGCTGTTGTCAAATTTATCGAGGCTGAAACTGAGAAACTGCATGTGACACAGCTGGAATGTCAATATTTTTCCATGCTGTTGTGAATGACAACATTCCCGAGTCTGATGACTTTGCGATTCCCTGGATTATTAAGTGACCATCATACCCACACAAGTTATGAAGCAAAAATGTTTTGCTGGAATAAATCTGCAGCTGTAGATTGCATGCGTGGTGTGTGGCTCCTGTGGACGTGCCAGTTATGTTGACAAGGAAAGGTTTTCTTTTTATATCTATTGTGGATTCAAACCATTCGGGAAAGATCTTTTTTATCGGCGCAAAATGATACCAAGGTGCTGTTTATATATTCAAGGCTGATCTGTTTTGATCCAACGCATGTTACACCGCAGATAAAATCTTCCACTCGAAACACTGGTTGTCATTTTCACATGTATTACTGCTCATGGTGGAATGCACTTTGGCAGTTGCGTACTAACAGGGGAGCAGACTGGATGGTTGCCCCGGGCGCCAGAGGTCTTGGGGTGCCAATACCATGAGCACCAGAAGTCTTGGGGCACCAAAAGCCCTTTGGTCCATCATCGTCGCCCCGGGTGCCATTTAACCTAAGTATACCATTGCGCTTTGGTGTTGGAATATGACTTGGCCTGCGAAAAGGTTTACATGGGTGAATATAAAGCTGAACTGCCAAGTATCTGGCAAGAGTCTATCCTGAACTTACATTGGTATTTTCTTATCTTTCTCAAGAATCTTTGCAAAAGCTTTGTTGATTTCATCATTGATAAACACAGTTTTCACGGTTTAGGATTACAAGGGCATCACTCCAAAACCACATGAGATTTTGAATACATCATTGTCTAGCGAAGTGATGCTTTCCATATGGTTAAGTGGCATAATAAAGTCCACACATAGAAATGGGTGTGTATGAGACCATGCTTACCCACCATGACTCCCAACCTTTAAACCTATAACACAGGCTTCTGCACGGAATTCACACAGGCTACATCATGGATGCATGCCTGTGCAAAAAATCCAGAGTGGGGAAAAAGTCATAGGCAATTTAGAAGCACCTTTTACTGCTTGCGGTTTCTCCAAGGACTTATTACACATGAAGTCTTTGAGACAGTTCCTGTCATGTAATATAGTATCAGGAATCTTCTCAGTCATCGGTCAATATTTTAGCATCAGAGCCAAGTCTCGTATTTGTACAGCGTGCAAGAGTGTATACCATATTGTAATGTCCCTGGGCTTTGTCAGGCTGCTTGTTGCTACTTGATGACTGCATATGATGTGTGTTCCAGTGTAAAGTTTGGTCCTTTGGCTAGTCTTGGCAGCTTGGGTTCATAATCACTATCCTCTCATTCCATGGTTAACCGAATTCACTCAATCACAGGCCCGAACCATTAAAAGGATCTGGTAAGATTATGCACACACACACACACACACACACACACACACACACACACACACACACACACACACACACACACACACACACACACACACACACACACACACACACACACAACCTTCAAATCATTAAATGTATACAGATGAAAATTTAAAATGTGTGTAACGATAAAGCTATTCATATGGAATGCACAACATTTCTGGCATTCGTTTACCATCCTTTTTTACTGGTATGAAGGTCATTTGGTACCACTTACCTTGTCTGGTCCATGGATCAGTATTTTAAAATTATATCGAAAGCTCATGCAACCATTAGCACAAATAATATTGATGATAACTGCATGTTTATTTTATTATATTGTTTCTCGCTATATCTAAATTGGATCTCATCCAAATTTCGTGATCGCCATAGTTCATTTGAATTGTATCAATTGATGTGCATTGCAGATAGCATAACTATCATAGCATAATCCTTCTTCACTATAAAACTTTTACTCACATTTTCTTCTTTTTGGTCCGCTAGAGTTTTTTGTGGTACATGCTATACTGGTATTAATGAATGGCTTGAACCCCAGTTTAAACAATCTTGATAAATTTTTTAAAGAGATATCAATTGTTACAACCAATATTCATGAAGATGTCACTTGATAACATATCGACTCCTTTGGCACCAACATAATGTTATCTAATTTCACTTTTACATCTATTTATTGGTAAATTCTTACCATAATTATATATCTCTGTTTTAACCTTGCTCTCCTAAAATTAACAGATCCATTAAATTTTAAAAGTCTGATGCTGTTATGCTGTAACAGATATGTAATGGATGCTACCATATGTTCTGTACATGTGCACCAAATATACAGATTACACAAGGCCTATACATGGATTGAATCCAACTACCCCCTTAAAGAGGTTAAGGAAATAGGATTTTGCTAGGAATAGCAGTCATTTCATGAGCTGACAATGTTCATCAACATTCAACAGTACCTGCTCCCATAGTTATGTTTTACTCTTGTCAGAAGCTAATGCAACAGCTGGTTTAGGTTCCAAAACCCTTGTTGGTATTTTATATTCTTTTGGCCCATTATGTATCAAGTATTTTATTATCCCTTGAGATAACACTGGTCATGCTGTAGTGCAATTCTAAAATTGTTGCAGATCAAATTAAATTGTTTAATATACATGTACGTGCTATTGATTCATAATGTAAATGCATCATCATCGAGTAAATATATTTCACGTTAAGACTTTCATTTTTGCATCTGTAAGTAAACGAGAAATGTATATATGGTTTGACTAAGTCTTGTGCATTTTTGTTTGTTAATGTCATTTAGAAAATTCCACAACCAGATGTTGCCATCCACACAATTTAGTTCTGCCAAAATCTCATGTAACACTGTGTTCTGTTTCTGTTCATCATTGTCAGATTTTAAAGCGTAGTTGCAAGAAATGGTTAATAGCTTGTTTGTGAAAATGTGATTCTCAATGTAATAATTTTTTATCTTGCTAAATACATTATTTATGTTAACATGGATAAAGTGAGTTAACTCTCTATTAAACTGAATCAAGGGACAATGGCAAGGAACTACAGCAGTTCCTTTTTAACAGGAAGTTCCTGATTTAAATTTGACTTCATCTTTGCAAGATAGTATTGCAAACTGATAAAATTTTTGCAACTGATGAATTATACTTTAATTAAATTTAATTCAGCAAAATTTATATTTAGCTCTTGAAACGAAAACACAAGTTATGTCATCTCATATCATCCTCACCTAGACGTCTTCATAGCAATTTATATAAGATTATGTTTCATTGCTGAGTAATTATTTATATATTTCATTCATATCCATGATAAAGTTGCATTGTACTCAATAGGCAAGTAATGCTAAACAGTAGATGCAAAAATTTTGCACATCTAAATTTTTGTCCTGGACAAATGGAAAGCTAATGTTTATGGCATGTTGCCATCCCTTTTCGAAATCTTGAATAAAATATATTGTATGTCCCATGAGATAGCATATACACAATTTCAGTAAGATATATTGTAGAGTTGATATAATATCTTATATAATTTATGAAAATCTTATGAACATGTGAGACAGCTGATAAATTTTGAAATATCTGAATTAACTGATATAAGATAAAGAATTTTTGTATTAGAAAGCTTGTAAAATGTCAAATATATTTTATCAATTGTACAACAAAAGCTGCATAACATACAAGATCCTGGAGATTCAAAGACATTTAGCAAGTTTGACTGAAATAGGATTACAAATATTTCTTCAAGAGTGGCAACAATTTGAGCCAGTCAGATGCAAGATTTCTTTCTAATCTGTTTCAAACATATTAATTGTCGAACTTACCAAGACCATGGTCATCATTTAAAGCCATATTCCTAGTCAGATCTAAGGTGGACCAGAATTATGGCCTCCAATTGTCATGATGCAAAACTGGCCATTTAATGATATAATTATGCACTCAAAAATAATTTCAGAGACAACAAAAATAAAAACTAGGGTATTTACAGCATTACAAAATGTAAGTTATAGATTTAGCCAAAATTCATAAATTATTTTCTTGCACTAAAGTTTTCTTATGAAATGCTTTGTTTTATTAATTCAAAATTCTAATTTTTCATACAAGTAAAGTCTAAAATCTAAAATACGGTTGAGAATAGAAGTATATTTGTAAATATTGCACAAGAACAGCAGAAATATAAGTGTTTACTAGAATCTATTCCAGACATCACTTTTTCATTGCCTGACATTTTTATTCAAATTTATTTTGTCTCAAAGATCAGCATGTAACAAAGGTTTTAGTTATTTTGATAGAACATATATTAAACTGAAATTACTGCAAGAATTTTGGTATTTAAAACATCATTTATCCAACTTTTCAATCATATGAAGATAATAAATACCAGCATTCTTGATTAAAGCGATTCATGAAATTCATAATGAAATAGTCACCATTATTTTAGGCAAGTTGGTGTTTGTTTTTTCTCACAAGAAAGAGATGATGCATTATAGAAATCTAAATCCCCTGTAAATGAAAACAATTGGGGAAACTATTAGGACTTGATGAACTAGTTTGTTATATTTGACTGGTGAGCTTTGCTTACAACTATTTAAAGCCTGCCTTAATTTATCTTGACAACACCTGATTTCCAGGTTTAACTTTAAATATATGTGCCCTAAAAATTAAATCTGTTCTCCATAGATATACCATTCTATCTCACCATTTTCATTGGGCTTTCTCTTACGACAGTTTACTAATCAGTATGTTTATTCCAAATTAGTTTTGATAATCTGTTGCTTGTTATACATTTTCAGTGTTTGTTTCATTTTATGATGTGTGATTGTTAAAGTATATGGTAAACTATATGCCAGGTGCTATTCATGTACGTTTCGTTACCAGTGACAACACCTTTTGTACTAGCTGACCTAACTGATAAATCTCTGAATACCATTTAATAACATTGCTTGTTATTGAGCAAATATAAGATCTAATGGTGCCCTGTTACAAGAAGTATGGAATACATGCATTTTTTGGCAGTCTTATTCTTTGGTGGGAATGTGGGGATGTTTCACTTGCAGAGAAAAAACTGCTAAATGACAGTGTGACTAATTTTGCAGTGTACAAGATTCTTCTTGGGGTTTAATCTACATGGAGTTAACTTGAATGTAGATAATGTAAATAATTAAATACAAAATATGTATATCTTTAACACTGAATGAGTATGATAGGCATTTTTTAAAAATAATTTGGATTTACCATTTTTATTCCTTTTTTTTCTATTTGACAGACACTTCTGAGGAATGAAATATTAAAAAATATATGAGCAATATGTCAAGAGAAAGGGCTAAAATGTCTTTCTCCCTCTCTCTCACTCCCACACACAAAAGCAAACTAATTACATTTATTCATTTGGATTTGAATGTCTATTGGAATATAATTATTGGGATCACAAGAGTAAAGATGTCATGATGATATATCTATGTCTAAATCATAGTCTTCCATTTTTGAACTTATCTAAAGCAATACACACAAGTGTGTGAAACTCATAAAAAAAATCCCGCAAGCTCAAAGGACCAGAAACCTGGAAATGCAAGTGGTCCTGCCCATAGTCAACTGGTCCTTAATTTCATCATATGAGAGGATAAAATATAGACAATGATCAATGGAAATTGCAGCTGTACATGAATATTAGCCCTTATCATGACGATTCAATCAGGAAACATGGAAAATAAAGAAAAACACAAAATAAATATGTATATCACATAGTCCAATTGTATTATATTCTGTTTAACATAGCCACAGTTTACTGGCAAAGACAATGTCCAGATGTCCAGATGATCCAGGTTCAACCATAACTTGTCCAGAGGCTGGTCATCAGAATCTGTTGCTGCTACTGATGACCAGCCTGAATTATAGTCAGAATAAGAATCAGGATCATCATCCATTGACTCATCATCAATGACAGTATCAGAATTAGACCCAGCCACCAAAGATGAAGCTCTGGTATCCAAAGTACAGCTACCCATGAAATCAGGCCTGCAAAAGAATGAGTTCCTGCAGTGGATTGCTGGAAATGGATCAAATGCATCCACATCAGCAGATAGCAGCTGAACTGTTATAATATTCAGTGACCTCCACATCAGTTTGTATCCCTCCCTTGTAATTTTGAAAATGAAATGCATCAAGAATATACAATGTATCCCAAACTTAATCATTTCATTCATTAATTTATAATTTCAAACTCGGTTGCTGCCAAGCAGTCTCTAGCATTTTCACCTCCTTTGCGTTTCAAACCTAATGGAACTTGAACATTAACACAGCATCCATATTTGTGCTGGCAAGTCTATATTTTTCAAACAACATAAGTTGTTATTTGTCATTTGGTTTCTATTACTTCCTCTAGCATCATAAAATATACAATCTATATATTAAATTAAATTTACTCAATATAACTAAAAACTCAACTGATGAACTGGCTGTTTTTTTTCTGTTTTTTTTCTCCCAGTGAAATTAGCAGGCATCTGACTGGCTGGTTGGTGGCAATTCTGCCTGCTGATACACACATATATAAGTAAATTTAAACAACATACTTGACTAGTGCATGATGCTTAAATTCAGTTATGTCATCTGCATGTGAATTTAATAGTGATGTAGATGTTTTGGAGTCCTCCTCAATGTCTGCTTCTTTCTCTTTTCATGCACAAAGAACTTCTCTAAATCATTTTTTTACATATTTGTTTTCCCATGTTTTTAGTTTATAATACACAGCATTACAAAAAAAAAATGTTAGGCTTTACATTAACTCAGCTGAAATGTTTATAAGGTAATTCTAAAAAAAATTAACAATAGCTATCAAAACTTGTCAAAGGTAAATTTGTACATTTGTACACAGTATGTATAATAGTTAAGAAGAGCATGTATAACTCTTTTTATTTTGCAAGATTGTTAAAAATGATGTGTATACTTATATTAAATATGCTTGATTACCTCTGATACCAATTTTTGTTTTCATTTAAAAAGTTATTTTTATGTTTAACATTGACCTGCATGTCAAAATCCTGCAATGACTGCCACAAAATAATTTTTTTAATATATTTATATCCCATAAATAATCACACAAAAGCACCTTAGTTACAGCCATATGTTGCTAGGCCTACAGTGTATAATTAATAATCAAAACCAAATGTTCAGTACATCAGCAACCAAAGCATATTTGTGCATGTATCAGTTTGAGAAAGCTTCTTTAATTATATTTTTATTTTATTAACAATTTGATAAAATTAGTCCTGTTAGTCATCAATTATTACACAACTGAACGACTGTATATGATTTTTATGAGAGGAGAGAGTCTGTTAGTTGTAAAACATGGCACGTGACGCAATTATGTTTTCTGTATAGCATGATTTAGTTACTGAACAGAACTGAGGATATCAGTTTTAATATATTCATTGCAAAGATGATGAGTGGGCAGGTACAAGTTTCTTATTTTCTATGATATCGGCCTCCATAACTTTCCTGTGTGCACTCTGTCCCATCCCACCATTATTTTATCAACATCATTACTATCATTTAATCAATTAGAAATATTTTTTAAAAAATCCCGGCTTTCAAATATTTTGAAAAAAAATATTCTTGTTCTGATTTATATAAGTAAAAAGAACCTATTATATCCATTTTAATAGTTGAAAAAAATTCTTTTGGTAAAATATACTAAATAGACAGACTCAAAAGAAAATCTCAGCATCCCCCACCCCAAAAATTCAATGGTTGGTCCCTTGTTAGCATGTTAACATAGAACCAAGCCATGAATACGTGTGCACCAATTGTATAATGTTCAATTTAATTATGAAACTAGAAAATATGTCAACATTCAGGTTTGAAAAATATCAAAAATGCTTTAAATTTTCTTGTGCTTTAATTAGGAATCTATTCATAAAAAGAATTAAAAACACTTATGCACATATGAGCAAACACCCTAAGACATGGTATCTTGCTGTTGAATATCTGGTCATTTTGTTTAACAACAACAATAATAATAATAATAATAATAATTTTATTTGGAGAAGGTAACTCAGTTAGCTACAGAACTAATCTACTTCGAGGCCTTCTATCTGTTATGTACAGTATATACAACATGATGTGAAAAATTTGATTTGACACTAAACAATTAAGTGATTCTAAAAAACAAGTAGCAAGACTGGAACATATGCACAGGCATCTGAGAACACATAAATATATATAAAATATAAAATTTCATCATGTATTGAAAAATCAACTGTGAAAATGATGCAAAAGTACAGAAAAGCAGGCAGTATTTATATTACTAGAACTGTTCAATTGTCTTATTTCATTCGAGACACTGATTATGAAAAGAAGAAATGCTATTAGCCTGCCGTATGTCATTGGGAATGTTGTTCCATACCAGTGGACCAGTATATTGAGAACGTTTTTTAAACAATTCCTTCTTTGGCCTTGGTATAATGTAATTTTACTTCTAACAGACCCTAAATTTGGAGTACAATCAACATCTCTTTGGTGAAAGATATTGCTTAGGTAGACAGGAATGACTTGTGGGCACTTTATACAAAAATGTGTTCTAAGAAATATTCGTGTATTGTTAAAATAATATTCCTGGAAATTGTTTATACATGGATCTAAAATTAAATGTCATGCCCTCTTTTGGAGTCTTAAAGCTTTGTTATGTTTGAATTAAAGGTATTATCACAAATTAAATTACAGTAGTCCAGATATGGCTGAATATAACTTTTATAAAAGATGACCATATACTGAAATGGAATATGCTTTGATTTTCCTCAATAGTCGAAGATAAGAATTAACCTTTTTTTTAAATATGTTTAACATGAATAGACCAAATAAGATTGTTATCTACAAATACATCAAAAAAATTATCATGAGAGGTCATATTAAGGTTCACTTTGTCGAACAGAACTTGGAGTTAGTCGCTATCTAGCCTTGCTCATTTTTGATTTGTTGTAACTAGTAGGGGTTTTGTTTTTTCTTTATTTATGATCATACCATTTTCCTTGCACCATACTTTAAGTCTCTTAAGATCATCCTGTAAATTGAGTACAGGTTTTGTTTTACCCATCTCAGACAGTGTAGTATCATCCGAATAAAGGTCAGTGGAAGAATTTGAATTTCCTATCTTAAGAGGTAAGTCATTGATAAAATGAATGAATAACTGAGTTTTTTCATTTACTTTGATCCAAGCACTCACAAAATGAAAACGTTATTACTGTTGCACTGATATAAAAATGTAATGCAATATTGCATAAACAAGCAATAATAACCTAGACACAAAAGGGAGAAGTTACTGTTATAAATGTGTACAGCAATCCACTAATGCTCAATTCTTGTCACCATCTGATCAAATTATATATGTCTGAATTAGGTAGAAATAACAAGAAAACAGAGGAAAATTAAACAGATTTATTGATTTTCCAAACAAATTAGATTAACGTATAACATAACATTTCTATGTAATAATTCATACAATATACCTCAAATATATAGTACTAAATTTTCTAATTACATAACATCATATATTGCAAAACTATATATTAATATTTTTTCAAAATATTAGAGCTGAAATGAATACCTATCTTCCCTATTCAAATATTTGTTGATGTTAATATGGCATCAAATCATCTACTTTTCTTTGTCTGTTTTGGTATTTATTACCCCCCCCCCCCCAAACTGCATTGAAAACAAATAGAACTAAGTCAACTAAAATCTAATGATATTGTAGGGGTCTTGTATACATTTTTGGAATATTGACGCAAAAATTAAGTTGAATGTAGGTGTTAATTTCCCCGTTTATCTTAAAAATCAGTATGTCCAAAAATATTCCTTTACCGCTGATATCAAATGGCATTTTCTGCTGTGCCATGAAATACCACATTCAGTCTCCATACATAATTGTTTTACCTAAAACCATGCACAGGTAATTGGACCTCAATGTATATGTAAAATGTACATTACAATACCTGTGAAATGATCTTGTAACTTCTGTAGACAGTACATAATCTGAATATGACAGAAAAAGTGAAACAATCCCTACACAAAGTGGCAGGACAGACAGGTATTAATGACCTCTATGCAATCATCTGTAACAATGACCACTTGAATAATAAAGACTGTTCTGATTAAAAACAAACACCAAAAAAGAGTCTGGCTACCAGTTTATAAATCTGGCACAGATTGACATATGTTAGAGACTGTAAACCTAACTAATGTACAGGCCATGAATTGCCACTGTAGTGCCAAAGTCGAGATAGTGGTCATATACATTGTTTGTCTTTGGAGTTGATCCATATTGCCTGTGGGTGAATGAGGTCTTATTTATTAAACCATCAAGTGTGAAACATTTTCCAGATTCAACTGATAGTGTTAAAAGCTTGTGTTGTTTGGGGAGGGGGTCTGATGGGGGTTGTTTTTTTTCTCCATGATGTTACAGTGATTACATCCCAAAACAACAAGCTGTCATCTATTCAAGATGGTTCAACTGGTTGCACCCTTTGCTTATAGAGCTAATCCCTATCATCTGTGAATTAACTCACTGACCTTTGTTTCCAAATAAATGATTCTCTTTCTGGATGAGACAATTGTTTCTTTTTATTTCATTCATTGGTAAAATGTGTATGTATAAATTTATCATATTTATTCAAAGCCTGGTCAAAACTGTTGTTACAGTCAACATCACAACTGAGCACTTTAAACTATAATGTTAACAGTCCTAGCACCTTAATAACAATGGCCAAACCTCCAACTGAAAAGACACAAATTTTAACACTGGAGAAAATAATTACTGTAATTGAAAGAAGTGAAAAAGAAGAGACCACTAGCAAAATAGTGGTATAAACATTGGTGAACAAACTTAGGGTGTTATAATGGACAGGGAGTAAATTAGAAATGACTTCATTTAATACATGTACATGTGATCTTCAGATATAAATGTGATTCATGTTTAATGATAGAAGTATATTTTTATTATATATAACTTTGCTTTCAGATGAATGCATACAATATTTTAGCAAGAACTTTTAATAAAAAAAATAGAATATAAATACAGTGATTGTGGTTATTTTTCTTTAAAAAGTGCTGAAATTTGACCATGGAAACTGGTCTTTATGCATAAACCTGTTATGAGAGACCATTTTTTTGTTTGCGGCTGTCTCTCAAACAGGTTTTACTGTATTGGTAATTCTATAGCTGTGTAACAACTTCATGCTTGAATTTAAGATCAAATGCAGAAATAAGTTGGATTTAACTTTCTGCTGAAAAATGATCAGAGGGTGAGAAGTGGTAATTGTTTGCTGGATTGACTATAACTGCTCCTCAAATATTGTTTGGAGCTCTGGTTGTTTGGTATGTAAATGTTTTATTGACTATGACCTGCAATATTACACATTATCTTTTCATTATTATAATGAATAGAAATGGGAATTTTATTAATGATGTGACTATTCATAATTTATGACACTATTATTACCTTGTGAGTTGGAGTTTTAATTTCAGGTGATTTAGCAGGTTTTAAGTTGTTCCACTGTAAGCTAATTTAATCTAATATAGATTATATTTCACCCTTTTGTTTCTTTTACAAAATGATGCCAAACTTGCTTGGTAAACAAATGAAGATTCAAATACAAATTTCCTATTCAAAAATATAGTAATTTAGTTTGAATGTTTGAATAAAATTTTTTTGAGCTCTACAAAATAGATAATATTAAATTTTATACTTACATCATATACTGCAATAGATCATATTAACATATTTCAAATATATAGTATCAAATTTTCTGATTATACTCTTTGGCATGTAACATTGCTGATGATGACATAAGGGACTGAAAATAGTATTTAATTCTGCATTAAGATCTGATTATTAGCAGTAGGATTGTACAATGCAAGTGTGTGCATATATATATATATATATATATATATATATATATATATATATATATATATATATATATATATTATTACATTGTTTACAAGCATACACAAGTATCTATAAGAATTAAAAACTGAGATTAAGCTTCCAGGTTAAGTCTTTGTACTTTTATGTAACAAACAAATGCTGGAACCATTTGCTCGATAATCCAAGACAGACATTCAAGTTTCTGGAAGACTTTTATTAAATCTGTCATACTTTCTATAAGTTCCAATATGAACTCTTTAAGGTTCAATTTGAACCTAGACAACACTTTCATAAACTTACTGAATTTTTACTATAACTTCTAAAGTGACAACGTCCCAAACTGTGTCAACAATTGATTTCAAATTTAACATTTTCAACTTTATCTCACGCTCTAAAGTTTAGAGTTACCCATCTACTCAGCAAAAATAAGTAAATAAGAATAATCTTTCATACAAACCACATTATTCCCCTGCTTTGAAATTTGTTGTTCTATACATTTAGTGTAGGTCCATGAAGCCATGTGCTACTTTTCATGTATGCTGTGTAATGTATTTTAATATACTGTATGCAGATCACTATAATAAAAGACTATCTTACTTATAGAGAATGATATGTTTAGAGTGTCCTATCCCAGCCTATCCATAATTCTACCATAGGACCTAGGCAAAACCTTGTTTCTCATAGGTAAAAGTATTTTCCTTGAAACTTATGATTTCTAAAGCATTATTATAGCAAAAGTCATGTATTAATATAATAAAATTGCTAATTTCCAGTTTAATTTTAGATAAAGTTCAGATAAACTGGGGAATAAATATGTTAATACTTTCCATGACAAAGATTTCTAAACAAAATTATATTTCAAGAAATTATAGATCTCCATCAGGTCCATAGCCTACTACAGCAATCTATATTTCTGCACCTTCAAATGACCTTGCCTGAGAGTCAGAAGGGGGGTGGGCTAGGATGCATGAATAGGAAAGTGCAGTGCTTACTCATTCTACAGTCTAAATATGACTACTATCCTTTGCAGCATTTGAGACTTATGTCTGTATAAAAACAGAAATTTAATCAATAATTTTAATCTCCTAACTTTACCTGGGCATATGAGCTAGGTTTTAAAAGGACAGAGCTTTCTGCTTCTACTGACCAAGTATGAGACTTATCCTCTCTGGAATCAAGACTTGTGACCAAGCAATACATATTTAACCAAAAACATAAACAAGATTTTCTACTGACCCTGTCTGACAATCAGTGATGACTGAGGAAAATTAATATGAAAAGCAGAACTCCACGATTCTGATGTATTCTGACTGAATTTATCACTTCCATTCACCATTTTCTTTTCTTTCTATTCATTTGAAACAAAATGGAAACGCATTTACTGGAGTTTGGCTCACTATCTTTCAGTATTATAAGGGAGAGAACTACTGTTTCATATCTTATCTTATCCAAAGTGTGCAATGATAAAATAGAAATGAATAAAATGATAAATATAAATATAAATATAAAAATATAGTTGCAATGCATGGCAACAAATTTAATTTCTTATTTCATTCAAATAAAAACTGTATAGATATAACTACCACTGATGATATCCTAACATTAATGGTGGTTGCTATGTCGGCTGTGTTTGTCACTGCATGTAAGGATTAAACAACTATCTATCACAGTAATGACTCTGATTCTAGATTATCATGAGAAAGGGATTTCAACCATGCACATTCAGCGGCAGCCTAAAAATAACTGATTTTCTCATGAAATGGCCTACATCTCCTGTCATTCTCATTTATCATTCATTATTCTGCATTTTGCAATAGTGATGCCCCTTTTACAAAAATGCATTCACCATTTTTGTTTGCATTCATTCTTCATTTCTTTTCACTGGTAAAGTTATCCATTTCAGAGACTGTGTGAAACATATCAGCTAGACTGTGTCTGCAGCTTATGGGTTATAGCATGGTTTCCCAAAAGCAAAAATATTTGGTTGACTTAATTCTTTTACATAGTCCCATGTTATTTCACAGGAATTCATTAAGAAAAAAAGATGGACATAACATTTTTGATGTTTTCCATTACATGTTTGTTAAGACACAAAAGCACTGTGACGTTTCCACAAAAAAATTACCAAAGTTAACAGAGCTATATGGATAAATACTGAGGAAATCAAACCCATGAACAAAGAGTTCTGATTAGTTATTACATGGTGTGTCATAGATGAGAAAATTAAGGTAATTAACTTTGAAAGATAACTTGGTTAACTGATTGGTTCATCTGAACATGTATTACCATTTTATACAAGGACTGGAACATACCAAAGTCTACAGCATACAACATTTGAACATTACAGTTTTCATGGACATATCATGAAAAAATAAAACTTTGCATAGAATGTATTCAATTTTTATTAAATCAACAACTGTGTTCTTTTATCTTCTTACAATATTTACTTATGTATATTGTGTATTTAACTGTGAACATGACTGACCCAGACTGCCTCCCCAAAGAAAATTAAAGTCACTAGCTGGTCACAGTCTATATTGTTCACTTTAAATCAAAATTAATAGCATTGACTCTGATTGACTGGCATTTACTATGATGATATAAGCAAGTCTATTCTTACTCTTGGGTACATGCTATAGAGGAGTACAGGAAATAATATGGCACATTATTATTGTCATCAAGAATCAACACATGAGCTACTGATATGAAACAGATCAGGTATCAATGCCAGATCTCTAAACTGACTCTATCTTTAAGTGTTCTATCTTGACCAGTCCTCTCTTAGACTCCGCTCGAAATTTGGCCAAATCCTTTCTTGTTATCATCCCAACAGGCTAAAATGAAAAAAAAATAAATACACATAATGGTAGAAGTTTCTATTTGATATTTAAATAACCCTTTATAAACTTCAATAGTATCATGTGAAATGTAACTTTCTAAGAACCTAAAAGCTGTAAATACACCTAATACAAGTGTTATGTGAAATGTGGTGTCTTGCCTGTAATCAGCATTATGATTATAGTGAATATACCCCCCCCCCGTTTTTTTTACTGATTTCAATAACATAAATCTTTAATGTGATAAAAGGTGCACAGAACTTAGTCAATTCATTCACTGATCTATAATTTCTAACCTGACTGTGACCAGAGTGGCCCTAACACTGGCATCCTCTGCACCTTTCAAGCTTGATGGACTTTATATACCAACAAAGCGCCAAATTGCATACACTATGGGCAAGTCTATTTTCCTTTGACAAGAGTGACGAAGTTCATCCTATTCACTCCTGGGCATGATCAGGTTTGAAATTATACATCAATAAATGAACTCTCTAAGTTCTGTGCATCTTTTATCACATTGGTGCTTTTTGTTTTTTAAATCGGTTATGGGATACAAACAAATGGGAGGTATATTCAGACTATAGTGGTGTAATGATATATATTGATATAACATTACACTACAACTGTTATGTGGAATGCAGTGTCTTGCCTGTAATCAGCATGAAGATGACTAGTGGTGTAACAATATGTATCAATACATAATAAAACACTATTGCTTCATACTGGTATGAGGGGCCCTTGGTGGCCAAGTGGTCTAAGGTGGTCAGATTACTGACATACTGCTTCTATCCATGTGGGTTTGATTCTTGGCTTGGCCAGTGTAGGTATTTGGGAAAGTTTGCCAGTAATCTCCCAGAATTCTTCCTCCACCAAAATATACTGGCCACTATGTAAAGCCTATTATGTACTAAAAAAAGTGGTGTTAAGCCCACAAAAAAAAACAAATTACATTGGTATGATTTGTTTTCAGTATGGTATTTTGACTTTAAATGTCTGTTAGTTAAACTGGTTGTGTAACTATATTTATGCAAAGTGTTGCTTGGTTTCAAGAACTAATGCTAAAACCAATCAAACACATGGTTTTGTAATAGCTGATGGTCACTCATATTGAATAAGCCTGAACCAATTTTTGTACCCTATTGGTGGGCAAAGATCACTGACTTTAAATGTACAGAAGAATGTAAAACTGATACATTCTAAGCAAAAGCACAAGACATACTGGAAGGGTTACTAATCTTGCCATGCATGTCATTATCTATATTATGTTTATAATATAGTTTTGTTAGAGTCATTTAGTTTAAGACATTTTTTTTTATTGGCAACGTCTTATGAATGAATTGTACTATAAAGATGAATATATATATATATATATATATATATATATATATATATATATATATATATATATATATATAATATGTAGTACTATTTTCATTCATAAAATCTCAAGGTTGATGTGCCAAGTTGAAGTAAACAATATCACTTGGTCAAAACAGGCCATGAGTGATGCAAATGAAGGTCAAAATAACATCACGTGATCTAAGGAGGAATACTGTACTGTAGAGAGGTCAGACTGTCTTTGTTTTTGATTAATTAAAACAGCTGTTGTTGATTTGTTCACTGAAAAAGTATTTCACAACATCAAATGCATAGTTAGGTTGAATTACTTTTTACATAAAGTGATAAAATGCAGAAATCACTCATTCCTAAGACTTGATATCAGTCTTGTAAAAGGTACATTGAGAATTGTAATCTGTTTAAATTGATAACCATTTGCTGGAATTGCACTACTTGGAACAGACAATACCATGTACTGGATTATTCTGAATTTATTCCAAGACTTGGATATATTACTTCTTTAGATTTATAGTGAAACATTCAAGGATATTTTCGGGATGTACCATTCTAGATTGACCTTGAATTCAAATAAAGACTTTTGGAGTTTAAAACATTGATTTTTCTGTGGTGTTAGCACATTGAGCAGATTAGAATTTTCATTTTGCAATATCTTTAGAACATATCAGGATTACTTTGGAATTGATAGAACATTTTGGAATACCTTTAGAACATATCAGGATTACCTTGGAATTGATGGAACATTTTGGAATACCTTTAGAACATATCGGGATTACCTTGGAATTGATAGAACATTTTGGAATACCTTTAGAACATGTCCAGATTACCTTGTAATTGATAGAACATTTTGGAATACCTTTTAGGACATATCTGGATTACCTTGGAATTGGTAGAACATTTTGGAATACCTTTAGAACATATCAGGATTATCTTGGAATTGATAGAACATTTTGGAATACCTTTAGAACATAACTGGATTACCTTGGAATTGATAGAATATTTTAGGAACTTTTGGAATTCATACTATAGTGTATGTTATTTTTAATTCTTTCACTATTTATTTTAGGGAAATAAATTTGTATTTTAAATTATAAAATAGTTGTTAGTTTTGCTCTTTCTTGTTATGTAATTTATGTCCCTAGGTCATAACAATATGCATCAACAGTCTTGAGAGAAAAGACCATGTATGTGGCATGGTATATGGCTTTCCAAGTCCATATATGTGGCATGGTATATGACTTTCAAAGACCGTGTATGTGGCATGGTATATGACTTTCAAAGACCATGTATGTGGCATGGTAAAAGACTTTCAAAGACCACATATGTGGCATGGTATATGACCTTCAAAGACCATGTATGTGGCATGGTAAAAGACTTCTAAGACCATGTATGTGGCATGGCATATTATTTTTAAAGGCCATGTATGTGGCATGGTAAATGACTTTAAAAGACCAAGTATGTGGCATGGTATATGACTTTCAAACACTGTAACACAATGGATTACTTGCAACAACAGAGAAGAGACCATGTATGTGGCATGGTATATGACTTTCAAAGACCATGTATGTGGCATAGTATATGACTTTCAAAGACCATGTATGTGGCATGGCATACTACTTTCAAAGACCATGTATGTGGCATGGTATATTACTTTCAATGACCATGTATGTGCTATGATAAATGACTTTCAAAGACCATATATGTGGCATGGTATATGACTTTCAAACACTTTAACACACTGGATTACTTGTGAAGACAGAGAAGAGACCATGTATGTGGCATGGTAAATGACTTTCAAAGACCATGTATGTGACATGATAAATCACTTTCAACGGCCATGTATGTGGCATGGTATATGACTTTCAAACACTTTAACGTACTGAATTACTTACTTGTAAAGACAGAGAAGAGACCATGTATGTGGCATGGTATATGACTTTCAACAACCACGTATGTGGCATGGTAAATGACTTTCAAAGACTTTACCACAGCAATGTAACATTGATAAAATGCCAATGATGACATTCACTGTAGAAAAGTGATAACGACCTCTTGCCATTTGCAAATGGAGCATATGATAATAAGTTTGCTTTAAATAAACAAAATAAGATAAATCTACAATTCTTCATCTGAAGCTGATTTTACAAATAACCTCATTAATAAGTTTCTTTAATGAGAACCTCATTCAGTGATAAGATTACCCCTTAATATAATGTATGTGCACCCCATGAGTAATTTCAGTGTTCAGAAAGTTAAAATCCTTTGTCTTGAATATAATCCACCATTTGTCTTCACCATGCACATGCAATATTTAATGATCCTCACCATGCACAAACAAAATGTAATGATCATGATACATGCAATATTTAAAGATCCTAATCATGCAAATGCAATATGTAATGATTTTCACCATGAAAAGTATGTAATGATCCTCACTATGAACATGCATTTTGTAATGATCCTCATAATGCACATGCAATATGTAATGATCCTCACCATGAACATACAAAATGTAATGATTATGATACATGCAACATTTAAAGATTCTAATCATGCAAATACAATATGTAATGATTTTCACCATGCAAATTATGTAATGATCCTCACCATGAACATGTAATATGTAATAACATGGAAAAGAAGCTCATGGAAAGTTTTAATTCAATACACATCCCCTCGAGTTTCTGAAGAGGATGTTTAGGGGCCATTTGTTTCTTCCACAATGTGCATTGCATGATCATGTAATCACAAACTTTTGGAAGTGTTTATGCCCCACTCTGGATACATACAGAATTTAGTAACAACTGTTCAAATTCCTAGGTGTTTGTTTATGATTTAATAAAATACAGAACCACAGAAAAACAAACATTTTATTCAATATTAAATAGAAATACTTTAAGTGCAAAGGTGTTTCAAATAGATGACAGAATATATCATCAGGAAGTTCAGCATTTAGTGCAGAAATGATTATGGTTTTGCTCCAATGATTAAGTATTTCTGACAGAGGGACAGGTATAAGGTGAAGCTGTGTGAAGTGGAGAAAATGTTGGCATACTTCAATACTACTTTCATCTACTGTGTACTATGACTGAAATTTCTTTACAGGTGCTGTTAGGGAAACAACACGCTGTTTAAAACAAAGAGCAGATTGAAATGGCTGCTTTCATGCAGATGAGAAATGATCATGAATTAGTCAAAAATACACTAACTTCAGCAGTTATAAAAATAGCAAATATGAATTTTGGTAGAGTACATAATACTAAATTATGAAAGTGCAATACATGAATTGGTATTAAAAACTTTTTAAAAATGTATCAAGTTTTTTTTCCAATTCACCTCTGAAATCCAGGAAATGAAAATGGCCAATCAAAATGAGAGATGCACATCTGAAGTTAGGCTAAGCTGTATACTCTCCAACCCAAATCACATAAATCATACATCACAATGAATTAAACGTCTTTTTACCAATATCAAAGATATGCAATGTCATTTTTAAATAATCAGGATTACCAGCAAGAAAAATCAGTGAAATTCTTTATCTTAAAATTAAAACCCTGTACACAGTATGAAACTGTACAGTGGAACCTACTATAGACTATAAAAATAAGACAGAATAGTGGTACAAAAAGTGAACTCTAGTAGTACAGAAACAAATTTTCATGTAATAATGAAAACTTAAAAAAACTTGCATCCTAATAAGACAAACATTTTTCATATATTTTATTTAGAGAATATGTAATTTCAAATTACATACCTGATGGTTGTCATTGACAACAACTAAATGCCTCAATCCAAGCCCTCTGAAGAGTCTGAATAATCTTGGTAATGAAAATGTCTGAAAAATATGAAGACATTCCTTAACATGAAGCATGTTTATGGAAAATGAACACCCATATAGCTATTACAAATGTCAATATCAGACAACTGTAACCTACTTTTTGAACACCGGCCATCTATTACAAATCTGTCTAAATCAGATGATGGTAATGAAAATGTCTGAAAAATATGAAGAGGTTCCTTAACATGAAGCATGTTTATGGAAAATGAACACCCATACAGCTATTACAAATGTCAATATCAGACAACTGTAACCTACTTTTTGAACACCGGCCATCTATTACAAATCTGTCTAAATCAGATGAT
>JAECUM010000069.1:0-15705 GCA_016617855.1 Megalonaias nervosa
CTCAACGACATTATTAACGGAATACCTAATATTGTTCAAAAAACTAATCTGATTAAAATTCCACACGGACAAATTAAAAATATCGTGTACACAGTAGCATCAGGATCATCAACGTGGACACCGCGCGATAGCACTCTCGAACACACCGCAGAAGTAACTGGGTTATACAGGCTATCCCTGTACGGTTTGGAAATTACTGCGGCCACTTCATTATCACCGAATGTATATCATAATCCTCTGCTGATGATGCTAACCAAGGACATCAAAGAAACGTTCACGTTGACATCAACGGAAATGCCCCCGAGACGTTACTGGTAGTGCCTGGAATTCGTAGCTGAAGCTTAATTAAATGTCGTTGTTAATATAATGAATCGAGTGACGGATTCACTTATCGACGTTCAACGTCACAGATACGCTCAAGTATGTGAGTGTCAAATCAAACCAAAAAATATAATCGACGATTATACAATAAAAGTAAAAAAATATCGCAGGCTTATGGTTGTTATTGATATAATTGTTTATTCATTTTCCGCTGTTATTGCTGGAACCGGATTATTATTATCAACAATAATAATGACAGCACCTGCAGTTGCAACAATTGTCGTTTCAACTTCAACGATTATCGCAGGTATTCTTAATATTATCGCTAAGAAGATATCTACGTGTACAAATGATAAATTACACGAGTATATAATAAAATTACACACAGCAACAACATCTTATTCTAAACTATCATCGTATCTTTCTGCGTACCTCAGCGATGGTAAAATATCTGATGAGGAGTTCGCAACGATAATGAAAACCTACGATGAAGCATTTAGTGATAAAGTAACTTGCGATAAGAATGAAGGTTGAATTCATGAGATTGCGTTCTGTTAAATAACGGAGTATTTTAAATAATGTCAGCGTTAAGACTATTACAACAGATCGTCACTAATACAACGCCGTCAAAAACTACTATGATATCATTAAGTTCGACCAATCCTGAATTTAGCGTTAACTTTCCAACTGCAATTTCAGCAAGTGAAATAGCATTAGCGCAATTACGAGTTTATAATAGCTGGCCAAATATCAGGTCAAAATCGTTTGGTGGACTACCAGCAAACAATTCACTGGTATTTGCGAATAAGAATAAACCTGATGGAACTCCTGATTGGCAAGTTGTTGAAATTTCAACGGGCAGTTATCAAATAGAACAGATTAATGATGAGTTCCAACGCAGAATTAAATCTATTACAGGAAAAGAATCCAAAATAGCAATCACTGTTTACGAACCAACATTATCAGCGGCGATTGAAATAAATTTCCCTGATTATGTTGTAGATATTTATCAAAGTTCCATCAGATCTGTGTTAGGATGGCCTGATGTTCCTCCAGACCAAAAGTCAAATGGAATTCCAGAACCAACCAAAAATGAATTTCTCACAACAGAAAAAAGATTTATAAAACGTCCAGAATATCGAAATGTATATATATTTGAATTTCTTAATCAGGATCCACATAATGATATAGTAATTCCTGCATATAGGACCACATTAATTAATATTATTAGAGAAGGACCAGATCGTCGTGAAAAGGAAATAGTTTATGAGGAAGGTATTCAAAGATTTTTTAATCCAATTAATTCTGAGTACACACGTGTGTTCGGTAATTTACAAACTCTTTTTTCAGCATTATCACAGAATTATATCGTTGATGTAAAACAACAGGTAATTGAAACGATACAACACTTAAATACGGTCATTAATAATCTGGCTTGTGCTAACCGAAGTATTGTTTTAGGAGCAACTACTATTCCTGAACAATTAGAAGAATATATTAAAAAAGGACGCTTAAGGTGGAAACAAGTATTTCTTGATCATTACAAAATAACAGAAAAAGATCTACAAACATTTACAATACCAGGATTTGATGCTGTTAAACTAAAAAAACAACTCAACGATGTCATTGATGAATATTTCCCTAAAATACATGCAGCGTGGATAAAAATAGCCCCGCCACCGGTTATTCTTAAATATAATAACGATCCATACGGTGGAGGCCATCATATCTCGCCTGGTATTGTTAATAAAACATCAACGATCGCAGTCAATATAGTATGTGATGTAATTGATGACAGCTATCAAGTAGATCTTTCAAAGTCTAGCCAGGCCCAGCAAGGTTATATATTATATTCATTTAGCCCTCAAGCGCCTCCCGGGTGGTTAATTGTATCTGAACCAATTAACCCCGTTTATCTACGTGTATATAATCCGTTATTATCAAGAATACATTTCAAACTTACAAACCAAATAGGACGTATTTTGGATTTACAGAATGAAGTTTTAAGTATTAATCTGTATGTGAGATCATAGAGCGTTTTATCACAATGCGTCATCGTAAAACAAAAAAAAATATCCGAATCGGATCAGAATAGTTTTTTTTTTAATGGGTTAAATCGTAATTATTATAAGTAAATAACCTGTATACCTACCAGGGATTTTGTTTAGCCATTATCACATTAACTCCACCTTCACTTTCATTTTCACAATGCTCTCTTAACTGCCTTATACGAAGGTTCACAATCTTTTTCTGTTCGTATTCATGAGATAATTCTAACTTAATTTTGTCAATAGCGTTTGAGAGAGGTACAAACAGCTTTACCTGATTATCTGTAGCTGCTGCCAGCGATTGTAACATTGCCTGGTGGATAAACTTCATGAATTTATAATCAGATGGTAAAGTGTACCTGTTCTCTAATTTCCGTTGTTCTAATGATTCAAAGTCAGACAGAATTTTTTCAGGATTAAGATTATCAGATATATTTACACCGTTATGTTGTAATATTTTAATCGCAGAAATAATAACATTAATATTTTCAGAATTCATTATATTATTAGTGTTTGTTTAATATAAAAATAAAATCAGAATAAAATAAAAATAATAGTCCCTAAGGACTGTTTCAGGATGATTATATACACATGATTATGATTATATACATATGATTATGATTATATACATGTGATTATATACATGTGATTATACACATATTATTATATGCATATGATTATTATTATATACATATGATTATATACACATGAAGATGATTATATACACATGAAGATGATTATATCTTAATTAAGGACAAAACACAGAATCTTAATTACAGTAGCGTATTTACAGCAAGCATATTTACAGCACAGTTTTATGCAACCCCATGTGAAACCCCTAGGTTGTCATCCTAGCAAGTTCAGAGGTTTATATAAACTTATCTTATGGACGCATTCGCATAGACACCCCACCCCCCAGCGAATTCCTAATCGAACGAAATATTAGAAATTCAGAGGGCTGTCTAGGCATTGCGATTTTATGTAACCCCTTAAATCAAGCATATTTACAGTAACGTACTTACAGTAACGTATTACAGCAAGCATATTTACAGAAATTATATACAAGGTTTTATTGTGGACGGCACAGTTACATATAAACTTAATTCTAAGAACGTTAACTCTAGGACAACACAGTTACATATAAACTTAACTAACTTATCTTAGGGCCTTCTCTACGTTTCAATAGAAACTTGCACACTCCCCCCATCATAATCACCCAGGGAGTGCAAAATTGCACCCACCAAGTGACATGGTGGGAGAAGTGTACAAATTTTTTTCTATTGAAACGTAGAACTGGGGCGGCCGAGGCCCCCAATTAAATAAGTTTTCTGGCATAATATCGCCCTCGCAGACATTTGCCGTTCACGAGATTCGAACCACGGACCTTGAGCATGAGAGTCCAGCGCGTTAGCAATCGGCCACCGGACTTCAATATGTATACATAATGAAAATATTAGTATATAGTTAGCGCGTAATGTACTTAAAGTATACAGAATAAAATCAGAATTTCTTGTAAATGTATTATGCATTTCTTAATAAAATCAGAATTTATTGTGGGTTTCTTAATAAAATCAGAATTTATTATAAAACGTGAATTTATTTTCAGTTTCCAAATACTTGAAACTGCATTACACAAAACCCACAGCTAAAAGTCTGTATGAATCAGACGTTGCCAAGGATATTAAAATAATCGATAAGCTATACGAACACGCAATGCCATTTCTAAAAATAACCTCATATACAATTCACTGCTGAGATATATATTAGCCGATATAACACAGATAATATGTGACTCAGGTTAGCTTGTTCTTTGTTTTGTAATAGTAAAATTAGCTACAATGGGCTTCTTGGAAACATTAGTGTTTTATGGGACATTCCAAACTGTATAAATCTCTATTAAATATATGTATTTAAGACAATGGATTTTGCTGTTTCTTGATTACAACAAAATCCTGGAGGAAAATTTGCGTGCTGACTGTACACACAATTACATATCATTTTTATGATAAAGGAAAATATATCAAATACTTATAGGGTTGGACTCTTCAGCCTGATAAGGTGCAAAAGCAATGTGGGTTCTGACCAAAACTCACAATATCATTAGTATAACAAGTACGACAACTGCAATATTTACTATTATGCTTGACGGAGTTGTCTCGCTTCATTATCTGATACTATAGGAACATTATATCAATGAAAAAAAAACATCTGTATAAAACAAACTATGAAAGCAAAAAGACATTGGTTCATGAAGAAGGTTCTGTTAGACTAACATACTGGAATATGACTTTTCGTCCAAACCTCATTGAAAAAGCAGATCTCGTGATATTATCTGCCGCGTGTTTTACTGAAGCTGGTAATATGTTAAAGTATTTACCAGCAGAAGTAATTGATTTAAACACAATTTCTTCGCCATCTGTATTTGTGGATTTAACAGCTCTCTGTCCGAATATTTTACACCTTCCTGTATTTCCACGTGCAGAATTTTTACTCTGCGTAATAGCTTGTAGATTATCAAGCGAGTTATCAAGTTTATTACCACAATGTGATCTATTACGTATCCATCTTTAATGATCCCAAAATAACACTCGAACACGAATCTATGTGATAAATATCTTTTTTTCTGGTCATTAAATCTAAGATAACCAGCATTATCAACACTACCGACTGGTTTCTTTAATCTGCAGTTCCTAATTACACCATCACGAGATGCTTCATAATTGGTGATTATTGGATGCTTCACAAACTCATTTTGCTCCATTTATATACTAATATTATTTGTTTAAATCATTATTTTGAAAATCTAGCGAGATAATCTTCCTCGGTCTTATAGGAGATTCAGAAGATGTATTCTTTTTATCGTAATATTGTTTCAGCTCTCTGTATTTTTACCACCACATTGCGCGCACAGTTGAGTTTTTCCTCTGACTCCAACACCACACCGCATACACGGTTTTGGTCCTAAACTGCCTTGTCTAACGTATTGCATATGAAAGCCGCAGAATTCGTTTACGCATGCTTTGTTACAAGGAGAAGTATATCCGATCATAAGCCAATGGCATCGATTCTTTGTTTGAATCATATACAAAAGATTAAAATTTAATTTAAATATATATTTGTCCTAATTATAATAATGCAGGAATTATCCGCGATTGAACATTCTGGAGCTAGATTTGATCTTGACAGACTGCAGAAATATAAATTTAGTTTTTCGATGCAAGATCTAGCTTTAACGAATAAAGATATAACAAAACGTATCCGTGAGGCCAAAAAGGAATTTCGCGACGATGGTACGGCTCATGTGTGGTCGACATTCAGAATTGGAAATACTGTTAATGTGATGAATGACAAACGAGGAAAAGAGATTATTGACTACCTTGTTCAGAAATATTTTATTTTAATAAAATTTATTGTAAAGACAGACGATGACACTTGAATTATTCGTGACAAACGTGATTCTGTCCATAGGTCAGGAGATAATATTGTTCTCAGTAAAAATTCCAGACCAGGAATACTTACTGGTATTGATAAACCGTATTACGAGCGATCATACCCTGTGACTGCGGTTGTATACGCGGTATACCCGTTAAATAATAAACCTGACGTTAGGGATCTCAAACCCATGAAATTGTCAAGGATAAATTGCGTAGCTGAACGGGTTACAGAACACTTCACAAACGCGATACGCGGAAACGGTTTAATGGATTTAAGACGCAAACAAATAAACACGTGGGCAGACACAGTTAAAGATACCGGAGCGTCCATCAGCGACGTTGCTGAGCTGGGAAAGAAATTAAAATTCCCAATAACGGTGAAGACGTTAACCGGAGAGATTTTGTACAAACCAAAATATAAATCAAGAGGAGCTTCGATAGATATTATTGATCATAACGCACATGCATGGACTATGACAGTAACAATATTTCCACGAGACAGAACGGTTAAATTTTATAATGGTCATGTATTCGATGCTATCAGAAATATCAGTAAAATTGACCCTGTATCTGTGTGGCTGTTTCAGAGTTCGGAATATGATTATCATGATCAGTTTGTACGATCTAATGGTGATATTTATCGTACAGAATCTCTCCATGGGGAAATGAAAAATCTTGCACAACGCCTTTGGCATGAATACACATCTGATGATATTAAGGTTGAACAATTACTTAATAACTGTTTTACCGTTCCATCAATTGCTGCTCACTACGCTCAGGAGAAAAATTCATGGAAACCACACGATTGGAATTTCTTGAAGATGTCCAGAAAAGTTGTATCGAATACGGACACGGTGGATTGTGGAATACTAAATACGATTATAATGACGTTATCTCAGTTGATATGGTAGCGTGTTATCCTGGAAGTTTTCTTGGATACGAAGAGTGTTCTGAATACTTTAAGAGATTTGGACATCCATCACACGAGATGACCAGAGTAGCGATAAACGGACCCTTACCTGCTGACTGAACCGGATTCGCCTGTATAGAGTCGTTCGAGTTTTACGAGGATCTCCATCCGATTGTTTATGCGTGGTTTGGAAGACATTTTTCAGAGCGATGTTGGGCTCCAATAGTACTAATAAAGTATATGTTTGATGCTGAAATTTTAATGTCGTTATGCGTAAATGAAGCAATTATATCATACCACGTGCAGAAAAAAGTTTGGTTGCCAGAACCGGATGTATTTAATGATGCTAAAAGAGATTTTTCTGATCCTGAAGATGATATTGTTAGTGAATACAGAAGAGAAAGTGATGAGAAATTTGTAAAAGATCTCGGCAGAAAAATAATGGTAAATTTACGCAAGGAGGATCATATGATCATAAACGAGAATGTACAAGATTAATCATGGACGATGCTGAACTCGATTTTATAATTGCTGATACAACGGAGAAAAACACGTTTATAAGTCGAAGTAATGCTTATTTATCAGACGGAACAAAATTAAGTACAATTGTGAGCTATACTGATGGCGAGTCACCGCAGTTTACTCATTTAAGATCTTCGATGCTAGCGTATGTTTCGATAAATTTATTATCTATGATAAACAGATTTCCTCGTTACGCAGTCAGAGTCGCGACAGATTCATTTTATATAAATAAAAAATATGCGGATTCGTTAAAACAATTACATATTAACGATCATGCATCATGGGGCGAATGGAGAATAAAACATGAGGATATAATCAGTTATTCTGAATCCGCCGATGTTGAAATTGCGAGAATATATTACAAGAATAATCAGCTATCAAGGATGTCATCGGCACCATCTGTATATGATCCTGTAGCTAGACATAAAACCGTTTATCTTAATGGGTGTGGTGGTTCAGGTAAAACAACACGCGCGATTAAATTATTTAGTAATTGTTCTGATATGATTGTTTTGACACCGACACATAAACTCGCCAGGGAAATAAAAGAACGAGGAGTAAAATCGTGTACATATCATAGTTTCTTTAGATGGTGCGGAGACGCATGGACTCCATCGCGGATGGGTGAGAAATACATTCCTAAAATTATTATCTGGGACGAGATATGCACGGTGTCGCTAGAGGTATTAAAAATATTTCTTGATTGGCTGTTATTAAAGAATACTGCTGTGATAATGTGTGGCGATCATGGTCAACCGCCACCTTTCATTGGATCGTCTCCACATGAGTGGCTGAAAGCATTTGTAGATTATTATGAAAAAATAACTGATGACCATAGAGCTATTGATAAATCATTAAAAGAGTTTAAAAAGTTAATAAGATTACAGCCAGATAAAATACAGTGTGAAATAATGCGTAAAGTAATTCCAGAAACATCTATGAATAATTTTTGGGCTTTATGGAGACCTGCTGATTTGATAGTTGCAAGTAGAAAAATAGTTCGCGATACACTTCAACAACAATTATTTACGTTACATAAAGAAAAATTTTCAAATCTATATGTACCTTTGTGTTATCGCCCGGCAGATACTCGACGACAGAATGTTGATGTTGAGATTCCTGGTGGTGGAATACAAAATCTTGTATTAAATGATATTGTTTTAGTTGTTGTTGATGTTGTTGAGAGCGCGTTAAGCATGGATAAATCGCCGTTGACGTTAGGATACGCTATAACGATTCACTCGTCACAGGGATTAACTATTACCGATACAAATATTTGGATTGTCGATGATCGTATTGAATGGTCAAATTTAGTTTATCTAGCAGTGTCTCGAGTCAGAAGAATATCTCAACTGGGCCGGGTTATCATGGATTGCGTAATAACCGAAGAAATTCCTGACAACTTTGTCGATATCAATAAAAAATTAGCGAGTTATAAGCAATGTGACAAAAAAATATTCGCGATTTTGATATCGATGTTGAATTTATTATAACACTTAAAGCACAACAGAATAATCATTGTGCAAGTTGTAACTGTAATATGCTGTGGTAGTATTCGAGTAATAATCCAAGACAATTTACCGTTGATAGAATTAATAGTAATCTTGGTCACACACGCAAAAATGTAATGCTGACCTGTCTTGAATGTAATCGACGTCGAGGCGCTGGACAACCCTCTGCAAGTTTATAAAAGTGAACGCGGTGGTAATTGTGTATCTATAGGAATTATTTGTAATTGTTCGCGTACAAATCCACGCTGAGGAGCAGTTGAATCTAATCTGTAGATTGCGGGTCTACCTGTGGACCTTACTACGCTAGAAATTTTGTGTGTGGTCACACTCCAGATAGGATCAGTTGCTCTTTTCCTACCTCCTTCAAGTTCACCAGGTTCATATAAATATCTTACGGTAACATTACCTAGTACTGGTTGAGAGGAAGATTTACGTTGTATTGGTATATATATTTTTTTGATTGTATTAGAAGGTTTCATAGAAGTTGCACGAGTCACTTCGTTGTTCAACGCAGCTATCACACTCGGTAACCTTGCAACCCATTCACAAGATCTCTCCATGGACTTAAAGTCAGCAGATATTTCTCTCGCGTATTGGTATCCAAATAACCGCTCAGCAAGCGTTCGATTAAATCGTTCAACGATTGCCTGATCACGATGAATTTCTCTGTGTCCTCGTCTGATTTTGACGTTATGTCGCTTCATCAACGATGATATTGCACCAAGAAATTCTTTGCCAGGATCAACCTGTAGCAGTTGTGGCCATCGTAGACCACCATGTTGATAAATACGTTCAAATGCAGATGCAACTTCAGTCGCTGTCTTTGTTGATAATGGTTCTGCTTCTTTATATCTACTCGCAACGTCAACGACGGTTAACGCGTATCTGTATGTGTATTGACGTCTACCAATTTTAATGGTATCGTGTGGTAAAAACAAAATATCTGCTTGATGAACTTCATTAGGGGTACTGACATCAAAATGTGCATACTGAATTTTTTTAGGTGGTGGTAGATAGATTTGCCATATTGCCTGTCGTGCTAACCACGCTGCAGCGACATCACGTGAAACTTTTGCTGCTTCAGCAAGTTTACTAATCGCTGCTTTACCTCTCCAGTATCCTCTTGGGCTATAATAAACAGATTCCATTATTATGATAATAATCAGTTGATTAATTACCAGCCCCTAACATTATTTTACCTTTCATACCAGCTTTTACCAGAAAAGCAGCTAATCTTTCTCGAAGTGATTTATCTTTTACATTATTTATGGCATGAATTAATTTTATATCGGCGAGATGTCGTTGTTGTAAGTCCTTACTTTTATACGCGACATCGTGAATGTGACACGCTTGATCAATTGCGTTTATTGGATACTCTCCAGGTTTTGGTTGGTCTTGATTATCGAGTCGGATATCGAGACGAGTTCCAGGACCACAATAATTATATCCGGGTAAATGTTTTTCACCAGGATACTTTGCCCATGGAGCTCTTGGTAATTTACCTAACTAAGCAGCGATATCTCCACCTGTCTTTAATGAAATAAATTTGCATTTTTTTTACCACATTTCACACACCTACCTGTAAGTGCGCGCCTGTTATTTTTTGTTATTACTGTCGTTAATCCACTGGTGGAGGTATGCGCTCTACATCGAACACAATATAAATTCATATTATTTATTATTATGGATATAACTGACTTTTCAGCGACACGAAAACAAGAGCCAGTCAAGCATCATCCAGCGCTACCAAATTCTATCAGAGCAATTATACTTGGCCCATCTGGGTCTGGTAAAACGCAATTATTACTTAATCTGATAATGCGATGGCTCAAGTGGGATAAATTATATTTAGTAGCACCATCTGTAGATGATCAACGATGTTACGAAGTACTTAAAGATTTTAATGAAAATGCAAAGTCGCTGACGTGTCCTGATAATGATGCTATTGATTTTATTACCGATATCGATGAAGCTCCATCCATAGACGATCTTGATGGATGTATCAATAATCTCGTAGTATACGATGATGTAATGCTAGATAAACAATCCAATCCAGCTCGGATATTTTCGCGAGGCCAACACAAAAATACAGACGTTATTTCTTTAACTCAGAAATACACGCAAATTCCTAAAGTAATCAGAGATAATTGCAATATCTTAATTGTGTTTAATGGAGTAGATAATTATACTTTACAAAATATTTATTATACTTGGTGTTCAGGGGACATGGATATGATTAAGTTTAGATACTTCTTTTCAAAAGCAGAAGCTATTCCGTTTGGATGTATAACAATAAATTTACATGACCCCAGATCTAGATATCGTATAGGTCTGGATAAAATCTTTGGTTAATTATAGCAGCAGAGGGGGTGAACGACCAACGTTGAGTGACCAACGCGTAAACGAAAAATTCCTAAAAATAAAAACGCGCGTCAGAGATAAAGTAACGAGATTAAGCTAACCTTAAGAAATCTCACGGTCAGTTAGAGGTTGTGGTTTAACATCACTGACCTTATTTTTTCAGCCTTCGTAGGAACCTTATTTTTTATAAAATAATGTCTCAAGCAAAATGGTCTGTTCACCCCCTCCGCTGCTTAATATAAAACTTTTAGAAGCTTTACCACATACATTGTGTTGTATGATGTTTTTGGTTATAAATATTGTCGTGTGTTATAACTGTAAACTGTGCTGTAGATCTAGATAGTTAACAACATATGTGTCTCATCAAATGGCAGTTTAGTTTAACATAGTAAATTTGAACTCTACCATCAATCAAAACCCAGAATATTATTAGGACTAGGCCGTGAGAACTGTAAACCTACTTTACCCAGTTCTAAGTTTACCATTTCGTACATTATCAACAAGAAAAAAAAATCAAGACGCAAATTTTATTGCACTTATGAATTTCTATTATGTGAATTTCTGTTGTTAAGAAATGTATTATTATTATCATTATGATTAGTTCGAAATATACTGAACTGATTTTCAATTTAAAAACAAATTTTAAATCTGAAAGAAAAGGAGGGATGTAGTGTTCTAGAAGCAGTGCTTTACGGTAATAAAGACTTTCCCTCTGCTGAATCAGCATCTTAGATTTCTGAGATAAGGCTGACAGATGGGTACTAGATGTAGGTCTGACAAGCAAGTCAGTTATAGTTTGTATGCTATGGAATAAACATGTGTTTGTAGAAACATGTCTTTTCCTTTCTCATTACAAAACCCAAACATTACATACGGGACAAGCATCATGCATCAATGCTCATACAAGTGCAAACGACAAACTAGGAATGTACGTTGTGCAGACTTTAGAGAGCTTGTTGATAAAAACAGGTGTTAATATCGAAGCCTACAATTTATTAGCTATACTATTTATATAACAGGCAGGGTAACTTTGATGCCAATACTTGCACGAGACATTTATCGGAGTGGGCCATTAAACATAACATTCGCTGACTCAATCACAGGAGTCTGCAGTTTTATCAATAAATAAGAAACTATTTAATGAACTTGAGAAATCGCGTTACAATTCAATGAGATAAAAACTGCTATCCTGAAAATCTTGGCATGATTTGCAGACTTACAAAGGAATACATATCCTTAACACATTCACATGCGCTGGAAAATATCTAAAACAATGACATATTTTTAATTCCGAAAGTTTGGATTTGAACCGAGTATCTTTCACAACATCCCATTTGGAAACCACGTTAGCATATGTGCCCCGTGACAAGCATGTGATTAATGGGTTATAAATATAATTATATTTGCACTGTACAAAATTAAATTCTTCCAACTTAAAATGTTTTGTTTTTTTTTTAAATTGTCCTGTTAAACAAAGATTTGCTGGTAATAGCATTAAATTCATAAAATGATTACTCGGTAATTTCCGTATATTCCTTTCTGACGGAAATTAACGAAGTACCGTTACAGTGAAAAATTACCATGCAACAGCAGTAAATAGTCTTTTATCACCAGAGAAATGAACGCCAAAGCTCATTGGGACCTATCCGCTATTTGCACGTCTGACAACCCAATGAGGCCTCGCGTGACCTTTTATTGCAGTTGTGCTGTATACTTAGACGGGGAAATCCCAATACAAGCTTGATCTTCTTTAAACGCGATTTTCGACATTTTTTATTGAACACAGTCCTAATTTCATGGTTCTTTGACATTCTGAATCACAAAAAAGCAATTTCAAAGCAAAATGTATTTTTTTTAAAGAAAAAGAAAACAGTGCTTCTTGAAGAATGGCCCCTAATTTTGGCTGCACACATTAATAATGAAAATTTGCACAAAGCTGTTCTGAACATCCCATATAAAGTGTCGATTTATTTATGCAGACGCTATGAACTCCATATCCATGGAGCAAATAAGATCAATCTGAAGCCAATTATTGTTAGTTTGCAATAACAGATACTACAATATAACGCGTTGTAATACTACTGGGATGATAGTTAACTTGGATAAGACAACACTTGTGTTTCGCAGTTATGAAAAGTGGTTTTTAACTGCGGCACAAATTGGTACAGTCTCAAGTTATAAATACATGGGTCTTGTGTTGACACCTAAATTATCCTGGACGAAGGCTAAAGAAACATTAATAGCTCATAGTATCAAATCTGTATGGCTACCTTTTAGTTGTGTAGATGCCTTTAAAATATTGATATTATGGTAGAACCAATATTGTTTCAGAAATTTGGAGACACGTATTCAGAATGTATTTAAAGTGTTCAAAGCCGCCTCTGCAAACAGTATAGAAGTCTCTTACGTAATGTGAATAATTATGTTGCCCTTGTAGAATGTGGCAGACCACCATTGTGTGTTAAATATTACTGTAATTGTGTTAATTATTGGTGTAAATTATTACATATGAATAGAACCAGATACCCATCAGAATGCTACAAATGCTTGAATCAGTAGATGATATCGGACGTGTTGCATGAGCATCACATGTGAGACAGTTATTATTCAGCTATGGTTTTCGCTTTGTGTGGATATCTCAGGATGTTGGAAATGTTAGTTATTATTCAGCTATGGTTTTCGCTTTGTGTGGATATCTCAGGATGTTGGAAATGTTAGTTATTATTCAGCTATGGTTTTCGCTTTGTGTGGATATCTCAGGATGTTGGAAATGTTAGTTATTATTCAACTATGGTTTTCGCTTTGTGTGGATATCTCAGGATGTTGGAAATGTTAGTTATTATTCAGCTATGGTTTTCGCTTTGTGTGGATATCTCAGGATGTTGGAAATGTTAGTGTATTTGTAACAGTATTCTTTCCAGGAGTGAAGGATTGTACTAGTCAAAACTGGCATGATAAAATCACGCAGTCATCAAAATCTAGGTATTATCTAATTTATAAAGTGTTATTAAATGTTGAGAAGTATCTTTCCATAAGTTTACCGATTTATTCCCGTAAAGTTCTTTAGATTCAGATGTTCTAGTCATAAACTTTCTATAGAGATTGGTAGGCTTGGGCTACCACTTCATGTCGTTTGTACAATTTTGCTAAAAACAGTAATTTGGCGTTCGTAGAAGATGAGTATCATACAGAGAAAAGCATTAGACAAATCTTAGTATAATAAAATCCACCTATAAAAAGATTGTATGGCTTTATGTCAACGCAAAATCCTGTTGTTATGCACCAAGTTGCATTATTTATATACCATTTGCTACGTCGACAAGATGATACATGCAGTATTTAATATAAACACAATATGTATATGTACGCTTCGGGTGATAGATTTTGTCTTTGTATGTGGTGTTGTATTTTGGACCCGAATTCAAACTCTTGAATCTTGGACACACTACAGTGGCCAATCTGGGCTGATCTGACGATGGGAATCGAACTCACAACCTGGTAATGAGTCTGATGCCATAAACTCTAGTTACTGTAAGAGAGAGAGAGAGAGAGAGAGTTTGCTACCCATAAGTCTTATGAAAAGTGCAAAAATGCATGTGCGTGTACATCTATTATGAACGTTGATTTCAGTTCACTGTTTCGTTCGATTCGATTGTTATTTGTTTTGTTACGACTCTGCATTCTTAAAACATATAGCAGAAAGAAGCTAAACCAACAAGTTAGTAAAATCAACGAATAATTTATTTCTTTAAGTTACAAAGTGAAAATTTAAGATACAGTACTGTGAATTAAATTCCAAAAAATCCTAAATATCCTATCACAAGTCTAAATGAATAGAATGTTACGAATGAATTCCCATAGTCTTGAATATCCTGATTTACCAAGAGTCTTGAATATCCTGATATACCAATAGTCTTGAATGTCCTGATGTACCCCAGTGATACAATCCAGATTAGTGTTTAGTCCAAAGGTTTAATGAGTATGTTGTAATTCCAATGAATAATTTAAATAAATAATTCTTTTAAAATTATATCTGAACACAACTATAAACTCTAACCGTAGATTCCCAAAGACTGATATGAAACAGGAATGAATAATTGTTTACCACTGCTCTATAAATACCAACACCTACTTAAATAATTCCTTTAAAATTATATCTGAACACAACTATAAACTCTGATCGTAGATTCCCAAAGACTGATATGAAACAGGAATGAATAATTGTTTACCAGTGCTCTATAAATACCAACACCCACTTAAATAAGCGTATTTTCTACACCACTGTATCAAAGTGTATGCCAAGGGTTTAAGAACATTTTATATCGAGCACCATAGAACCTCTACGACGGATGCAATTACTAATTGAGAAATGAGAAGAGTGGTGTAGAGCTCGAGGGTAGGATGAAAGAGAGGCTAACACGGCAATATTCAGAAACAGACACACAGAGGAAATTTACTAAATAAATATTTTACACGAGTATTAGTAACGTATAGAAAGCACGGCATCGACGGCTCAGTTGTCGGTTTAATGTGGTCTTGGAAGTGGAAGAAACAGGAAACCTGATGGAAACCAAGAACCTCGGATAGACAAGCACATA
>JAECUM010000070.1:0-262735 GCA_016617855.1 Megalonaias nervosa
TGGAAAAACTGTAGTTCTTGCTGTGATTAAAAGTCCTTGACTTTATTGGAAAAACTGTAGTTCTTGCTGTGATTGAAAGTCCTTGACTTTATTGGAAAAACTGTAGTTCTTGCTGTGATTAAAAGTCCTTGACTTTATTGGAAAAACTGTAGTTCTTTCTGTGATTAAAAGTCCTTGACTTTATTGGAAAAACTGTAGTTCTTGCTGTGATTAAAAGTCCTTGACTTTATTGGAAAAACTGTAGTTCTTGCTGTGATTAAAAGTCCTTGACTTTATTGGAAAAACTGTAGCTCTTGCTGTGATTAAAAGTCCTTGACTTTATTGGAAAGACTAGTTCTTGCTGTGATTAAAAGTCCTTGACTTTATTGGAAAGACTGTAGTTCTTGCTGTGATTAAAAGTCCTTGACTTATTGGAAAGACTGTAGTTCTTGCTGTGATTAAAAGTCCTTGACTTATTGGAAAGACTGTAGTTCTTGCTGTGATTAAAAGTCCTTGACTTATTGGAAAGACTGTAGTTCTTGCTGTGATTAAAAGTCCTTGACTTTATTGTAAAAACTGTAGTTCTTGCTGTGATTAAAAGTCGAGATAGGCCATCTCAGACACATAGTTCCAGAGCGATAGCAATCTCAGATATTAATTCATTTTGATTATTTCAGATTTTTTACAGTAATAGTCACACTTAATTTTTAATTTGAAAATTTCACTAATCTGATGATTATTGTTTCAGTTTTATTCATGTCTTGTTTTATATTAACGATTAGTTGATTTGATCTTCATCTCAGTTTCAAATCCTTAAACATTGAAACCCAGCAAAATCCGAACCAACATTATAATGAAATCTCATCATAATCGTAATTTTTATTTGGACTTGAATTTTTCTTTCTTTAATATTCCCCCCCCACCAGTAAACTTAAACTTGTCTATTCTGAAAACTGAGGAAGAAAATTTGGTTCCATATTTAAATTTTTTACAAAAACAAATCCCATAAGACAGAATTGTATTTTAGATGCTAAATTCCATTAAACATTGATATTTATGTCCAGAAATAGCGTGTTGGTCATGCGTTACGTAAAAAAACTGACAGATGCTGGACAAGATTACTTACGGTACTGTAGTAGGCTTATTGGTAAGTCACTGACCTGGAAATGTCCCAGAGGCAAGCAAGGTAAATATAATACTCATCACACATGCCAGCACAAATTAGGGCTGATAATTGGTAATCTGGTTTTTGCACCTTAAAAAAGGGCCAGCATTTACTTTTTTGTGTTTTAAAATTAAAACCCAGGTTTTATTAACCAGTCCTGCAGCTTTGCATTTGATACTTTACAGGAAGGAGCCCAGCAAAACGGTATTCAGTCAGGCAAACAAGGCAACGTGGAGCATATGTTGTTCATCTAGTACTTCAATAATTTGTAGCTAATTAAAGCAAACAACTTTCTTAAATTTGTGCACTTGTGTTCTCTCATTAATCTCTCTCTCTCTCTCTCAAACCACATAAGTGCTTTCCTTATTTCAAACACACACATGAATAAAAATTATTTCTCAGTTTCTCGCAGATCAAGTGAAATTCATTTAACATTTTTAAGTTTTCAGAGTTTATGGTTTTGGGGACCTTCAGAATTAAGGCTTGTATCAATGATGATGGGCTTGTACATCTACATATCTATAAAAAGACATATTTTTCATGTCTGCAATACTCCCCTTAAAACAAAAACCTCTCCAAACCAAAAATTAATTCTGGTCCCAAGGGTGTTCAGTTTTGAGAGGTTTCACTACTTGGATTGGCTGATAGGGTTTATTCTAGATATAAAATTGAGCAGGGAAATTCCTCTCTTGATCACTGAAAAGGGACAACAGAATTGTTAAAATATATACAACATTTAACAAAGTAAACAAGGTAGGAATGACAAATATGATGGACAGTGTTTTTGCATTCAGTTGATTTCTCAACACAATGTTTCATAAATTAGGATAGACCATTGTGCTGATATAATTATCATTAGGATAACCAACCTGTATTGTTCTATGCCTATCAGTTTACAGTAGTCTAAGAGATAATTTAGAATGTAAGGAACTGTATCAAATTAGGAATGTCATGATGTATCTTAATTTTTTCATGTCTGTGTATGCATAACAGGATAAGATTTTGCATGATAATGATTTTGAAAGTGACAAACTGGTAGGTTGTATACCTGCTTAGTTTGTAGGTAAGATATGGTATTCCATGGAGAAGCCCATTTTACCCATGAACCCTATCTGTACAGGTTGCAATCCAGCTGAATGACACACACCCATCCTTGGCCATTCCAGAACTGATGCGGATCCTGGTGGATGTTGAAGGCTTAACTTGGGATAAGGCCTGGAACATCACAGTTCGTACATGCGCCTACACCAATCACACCATTCTTCCTGAAGCTCTAGAGCGGTGGCCTGTACATCTATTGGAGAAACTTGTACCACGCCATCTGGAGATTATCTACTATATAAACTTCCTTTTCCTCAAGGTTAGTTTTCTGACATTTAAATACAGTATCTGAGGACATATTATATGTAACTTCTTCACAATTATGCAGAGAAATGTTTATTTGTTACATGCAAACAATAGGCAACTTTGGATAAGTATTTTACAGTTATGAAGTTGTTATAAAATTTGTGTTTTTATGCCCCATAGCAATAGTAGAAATTTGTGCTTGATTGTTTGTTCATATATCCTTAAGTCTGCATATCAATTCAGCTGCATGTACATATGCCCATACAAATGCATATCCATATGTCCTTTTGTTTTGTATCTACTTTAATGCAGTAGCAAAAATCTATTAAACTTGAGGCCATGGAATTTTATCATGATCATAATCAGATGACAAGAGTAGATTTTTAGGAGGATAACACAAGTTAATAAAAAAGGGTAGGTACTGTAAGAGCCATTTTCAGCCCCTACTCAGATCCAAATGAAACATATAGAAAAATATGCCCCTCTCTGTTCCTTAAATATGTATTTTGTTTTTATCCTGGACTTTTAATAAAGTATATTAACAATTAATTGACTATAGTTTTCTTCTTCATTGTGGAAACTATATTCATGGATGCCTCTCCCTACCCATGATCTTATCACCAACATCATTGCTGTGGCATACTCAATTAGAACTCATTATCTCATAATTTTTTAATACATTGCATTTATCCCTGTCCCTGTTTGTCAAAGAAATGTTTGTGCAAGACAATGCAAAACTGACCATGTCATTAACTATTAGATGAAAATGACCGCCTTTGACAATCTATCTTGTAGAATAAAGGATCAGTAGGCAAAGGAAACTTTGGGCATTTATGTGATAAAAGCATGCATATGTATAAACACTAAATAAAGGCACTGATATATGTACTGTGGCAAGGTTGTAGAGAAAACAAAGCATTACGAACTAAACACGATCTCTCTCGCACTTTTGAACTTTTCTCTCACTCTCAGTCTCTTGCACTCTCTCTCTCTCTCTCTCTCTCTCTCTCTCTCTTTTTTTAACTTGTCCATGGGCAAGTAGCTTGCAACATGAGCTTACCTGAGTCAGATTTGAGCTTGGTCTTGGCATTGGGAAAATGGATTTGTCCTGCCCTGCTTGCCTTTTTATTTCTTACAAGCAACATTAATATGGTTAGTGCTGTTTATAAGCAGTATTGAATCAATAAATTCTTTAAGAAATTAATTACATGTGCAAGCTGTGGGTTTTCAATGGATTATTTATTTCATTATTATGTTTTATTGTCTTTAAGAGTCATATTTGGGTGGGGAGTTGGGTTCTAGGTTTAATTGGTGTTTGCGCAACATAGCAGCTTTAGTAGCAACATGCAAAATTATTGCCAGCCTGCCAATCCAATGCCAGCTTATTTCACAGTGGACAGGTGCATAAAATCAGTAGCCAGTCCATCAGTCCAGCTGGAATTTTAAGTATATCAAGTAAATTTAATAATGTTTGTTTTTATATAATTGAAGTGATAATAGAAATGATGTGAAGAAAAAAAAAGTTCAATAATTTCTGATGACCACTTGCAAATCTAGATCATAGCAATCTGATATGCTGGGTGAGATGAGAAGGAAAATAATTTATGCATAGTATGTGCAAAATAGACAAATGCAACTCTACTTAAAAACTCTTCTGTGTCTATGTGATCTCTGATGAAAATGTCATTATGTGGATATATTTGGATGCTCCGATAGATCTAATCCTGTCTATGCCAGCTAGTCGTGCCATGGGTGAGACAGGCTTCTTTCAAATGAAGTAAATGAGGACAGAATACAAAAATGTGATGCATACTAAGGACATGATTTACTGACAATTGTTCAACTGCAATTTGACAATGTGGATGCATTTGATCCCGTTTCAGTAATTGACCACTAAAACTAATTTCCTTTGCAGACGAAATATGCTGTCATTAATGACAGGCCAATTCATGAGGATCCTCATTCTCATCCTATGAATTAGACTGGTCATAATGCTATCATTAATGACAAGTCAATGGATGAGGATCCTTATTCCCATTCTATGATTTAGACTGATCATAAATTGCAATACCACATTCTGAAGCAGTCATTAATGACAAGTCAATGGATAAAGGTCCTCATTGCCATTTTGACTATGAGTCAGACTGTTCATAAATGGCAATACCACATTCTGAAGCAGTCATGAATGACAAGTCAATGGATAAAGGTCCTCATTGCCATTCTGACTGAGTCAGACTGGTCATAAATAACAGCATCACATTTGTGATGCCCAGCCACTAGATGAGGTAATTATGGATCTGGATCAGCGGGACAGTTAGTAGCCTTATCCTGGTAAATAAACAGTAGCCAAATTTTATCAAATTAATACACTAAATATACAATATAAATAACTTATTTTGTGGTTTTTACTTTTTCCATTTTTCATCACATAGATGTCTGGTTGCATTTACCATAGAGTCATTGTCAATACTTTGTCTCATACCATGAAATATAGGGCCAGATGGTTATGGACAGGACCAGTCACTGGTCTTGTGGGCTTGCAGTATATTTTGGTGAGATTTACAGTCGTGTAGTAAAGTATTCTGGTGCATACGGTACTGGTTTAGGTACAATAAAGTGCAAGGGTGCACCAAGAGTTTGGTTTTTGGTTCACTGGGTTCACTGGTTTCTTCACAAGAATATTATTAAGTTCTGTTATAAAAGTATCTTACAATACTGTGAATTATTGTCCTCTGTCTTTTTTCAAAATGTGGGATAATATCCACCGTTCTGTTCATTCATCCATCATTTTTTTCTTTAGGGCCATTTGAGACTGAAAGATGAAACTTGGTATGTGTATACATTGTTAATAGAAAGTGTGTTGCACATCATACTGGTGGAACTAGCTTCTTGGTCAAGGTCACAGGGAAAAATTCAAAGTTTTCTGTCACCCTCTCTTTCTTTTCGGTAACATTTAAGTGATTTGAGATTATGGAGCAGAATGGAAAGTGTGATGGAAAACTTAAAATGTTGAGCCATGACCATGACCTTGAAATTAGGACACCCCCCACCCACCCCAAAGTGTGGTAAATTCCACTCTACAATGTTTGAGCCCTTCAAGCTTTAGGAACAAAACTTTTTATCCTTATACATTATCATCATAAACTGTCTTGCTTCTCAGAATAGGAGATGAAACTTGGTATGTGTATACATCATATTTATAAAATATGTTGCACAGCACAATGGGTAACCTGTCTTCAATGTCATGGTTCATTATTTTAAGTTGTCAGTCTCACTTTCTGCTCTATAACTTTCAGCTCATTTAAGAGATGAAATTTGGTACATCTATATGATGTATGGTCATTGTAATATGTTCACGAGCTGCATTGGGGTCCTATATTCATCGTCAAGGTCACAACTGAGTAGTTTTTGTTTTCTGTCCCTTTCCAGCCATTCCATACTCTATAGCTTAAACTCTTTAACTTTTCAGAGCTGTTTGAGATTAAGGGATGAAACTTCATATAATTATATATCATCATTGGAAGATGTCTTGCATACCACATTGGGGGTCCTATTTTCAAGGTCATGACTCGATAATTTAAGTTTTCCATCACACTTTCCATTCCACTCTATAATGATAGAGAATTTTGTAATTAATGGATGAAACTTGTATATCATCATTGGGAGGTATGTTGTGCATTGCATTGGTTGTTCTCTCTTCAAAGTCATGGTCACAGGTTAGTATTGTAAGTTTTCCATCATACTTTCCATTCTACTCTATAATTTTGGAGTCCTTTCATCTTTAGGGATAAAACTTGGTGTACTTATAAATTATCATTAGAAACTGACTTGTGTAGCATATTGGTGGTTTGTATCTTCTAGATCATGGTCATGGGTCAGTATTTTATGTTTTCCATCACTTTTCTTTCCTCTCTATGATTTAAGAGCCACTTGAGATTATGGGCTGAAACTTTGTATACTTGTATATCAGCATTAGCTGATGTTTTGCATAACATATTGGGGTTCCATTTTCAAGATCAAGGGTTAGTATTTTAATTTTACTTTTATACTTTCCATCCCATTCTCTTACAGTAGAGCCATTTGATATTAAGGAATGAAACTTGCTGTATTTGTTGTGTACCACACTGGAGATCTTATCAAGGTCAAGGTCACCAGCCAATATGTTTGAATATCAGTAGTGTTTTCCCTTCTGCTCTGTAACTTAATGAGCTGTTTAAGTTAAATGAATTAAATCTGGCACACATGTATATTGTCACCAGAAGTGCTGAGTTTCACATTGGGGTTCCATATTTAAGGTAAAGTCACAAGATTATATTTCAGTCTTTCTTTGTTTCTCCTTTATTTCTTAAAAAGTGCTCGAGGTACGGGGATGAACCATGGTACACTTATGTTTCTGTTTGATGTCATGTCATGTATCACAAAGTTTTATCTTGAAGGTAATGGTCATTGATAAATTTCTTCCATTTTTCTGCACTTTTACTCAGTGATCTGTGAGAGAAAGAGATATATGAAATTTAGTTACCTAGTAACTCTACAGCTCTCTCACAAGGATCACAGCCAGATTTCTTCACTATAAACTTTTAGTGATTTCACTATTGTAGCCAAGGATAAAAATTAACTGAATTTACATATTTAAAGAACTAAGCAGAATATAATTACTGGTTTTAGACGGATGAATTGGGTATTTTTTATTTACATCGTGATGTCAAAGTAAGATCCATTCAGACTACCACTGCATTTCCAAAAATTAGTAAATGACAAGTTTCCTTAAATTATAAATAGTGACTCTGTTGGCCATTACTTCATGCAGCAAATGTAATTAGACATGATCACATCTGACTTCATAGTTGATTGAGACAGCTTATAGAAGAATGAATGGTGAATAAACCAAATCAAGTTTTGCTCCTAAAGAAAAGAGAGTGAAAAAGGTCATCAGTGTTGACCCTTTTTTAAACTATCCTCTTATTTCTGAGAAGTAGCAAATTGTTGTACAATCAGAATTAAGCATGAAACATTCAATGCAACTCTTGTCATCTGAAGCACAAGACATGGTTTGAACTTAAAAATTGGCACAAGAATGACCAAGAATAAAATGCTAAACATATGAGGCCATTCAAGTAAGATGAAAATGAAATGGTCATGTGATAAAATATGCAATTGGTCAAAAATACATTTATTACAGCATCCACAGAAAGTGTATCAAAGCCAGCAATGCACAACTTGTGTTCCACAGTTAACAAACATTCATAACACGGATGCCAAAAATGTATTTGTGATTAAAAATTGTGATGTTTCAGCATAAAATATGCTTGAAACAAAGACAGTCATCCATAATCTGAAACAGCACACAAAACGGACAAAGGACATGTTACATTGATGCATTGAATGAGAAATCCTATGCTGTAAACATGTTGGAATTAACATGGTCAACCTTCAGAATAGTACAAATCAGTTTTCCCATAATGACAGTATGTAGATGAGTTTATTTCATTTTCAGACTTTTGAACATTGGACCTGCACTTATTTTTATGAAAACCAAAGATTTATCAAAAACCATTTGAGGGCTGGACAAAGGAAATTTGGTATTAATATTTGTTTATATTTGTAGTTAACCTAATTAGACTTTAATGCCATTATAGTAATTAAAATTTTTTCTTAATTTTTCAACTTGTACTTTTCTTAGCAGTATGTGTTTTACAACACACTTATAGTATAATGTATAATAATATATACTTTTTTTTATTCTCACACTGCTTGAAGACTTCGTTTTTACATACCGTAACAGCTGGCCAATAAGTTGTGTATTCTTGACATAGCTGAAATATTATGGTACTATTCATGTTTCAGGAAGTAGAGAAGAAGTTTCCTGGTGACATGGCCCGTGTGGGTCGCATGTCAATGGTGGAGGAGCATGGAGAGAAAAAGATCAATATGGCCTATCTGTCAATTGTGGGATCTCATGCCGTAAATGGAGTGGCTGCCATTCACTCGGACATTCTCAAAGCTGAGACGTAAGCACTTTATCATTCACTCTGAAATTCCTAAGACTTGTATGTAAGGAACTAGGCATTCATTCTAAATTCATAAGACTTGTATGTAAGGAAATAAGCGTTCATTCTGAAATCCTTAAGACTTGTTTGTAAGGAACTAAGCATTCATTCTGAAATCCTTAAAACTTGTTTGTAAGGAACTAAGCATTCATCCTGAAATCCTTAAGACTTGTATGTAAGGAACTAAGCATTCATCTGAAATCCTTAAGACTTGTTTGTAAGGAACTAAGCATTTGTCCTGAAATCCTTAAGACTTGTTTGTAAGGAACTAAGCATTTGTCCTGAAATCCTTAAGATTTGTTTGTAAGGAACTAAGCATTCATCCTGAAATCCTTAAGACTTGTATGTAAGGAACTAAACATTCATCCTGAAATCCTTAAAACTTGTATGTAAGGAACTAAGCATTTGTCCTGAAATCCTTAAGACTTGTATGTAAGGAACTAAGCATTCATCCTGAAATCATTAAGGACTGTTATGTTAGGAACTAACCATTAACTCTGAAATCTTCAAGACTTATATAAAAAAGAAATAAAGTATTAACTCTGATATCCTCAAGACAGGCATGTAAAGATCAAAGCGTTGCTTCAGATTACCAAAACTGACATATCTAGTTTAGTTTCAGGAAGCCAGAGCTTGCAGTCACTGAAAATTTAAAGTGTATACTAATGAGATATTATACGCAATTATTCTTGTCCTGCCCACATTAGTGGATTGTTACAGCGTTTTAACTTTTGAAATGCCATCCATTGTTGTTCAGACAAATTTTTTGCTAAAGTCATCACATACCAGCAAAAGCCATCATCTAGAACTTTGACTGACTAACTGTGCCTTTTATTCTTTTGTTGAAATTTGTTTTACATAAAATTCTGTTACAGTGAAAGAATTGATATAACTTGTTGTAAAGTGACAAGGAAAGTTTTATGCAATAATTCACCCCATGCAGATTCAAGGACTTCCATGAGATGTTCCCAGACCGTTTCCAGAACAAGACGAATGGCATAACCCCAAGGAGATGGCTTTTGCTCTGCAACCCAAGCTTGTCAGATGTTATTGCTGAGGTATGTTTGTAATATTGAGATTATAGTTGTGACCTTAAGTCACATAGTATATTTTCTTTATATGCCAGACAGCAGGTGCAACAGAGTCACCTTGATTTGCTGCTGTCCATCTGTATGTTTGTTTGTCTGTCCATACATTCATGTACAAGTCTATCCATCTGTTCCAGGCTAGCCCGTTGGCATGATTTGACATACACTTCTTGACCTAGATAAATAGGCTTGTTTTCTTTGCATATATAGATATGATTTCATTTTCATCTCGGTGAAGGAAATTTTTGCATTGTTATGAGGCATTTGGAATTACTGAACTCTGACTCTTGCTTGAATAGTTACGCAGAAACCACATGACTTAAGCAAATAAATTTAGATAGATGGTGCTCATATTTATAAGTATATATAGACATATAGATTAACTGGTTAGATATTTTGCTGCAATGGGGCAAGTATTTTTCCCAACAGAAATCTTTTTTTTAAAAATCCCCAAATTTTGTGTTGTAGGGCTGACATATTCTGTCAGCTTTTTTTATTTTATGAAACCATATTTGAAAGCTCTAACCATGTAGAAGTTAGTGTGAAGCTGGAAAAATATGAATATCTCAATATTCATCTTTCATGTGGTAAAGTAGAACCAATAATAATATCTGTTGTTACACATTTTATTGCCTTGTTATTCTAGAGCTTCCTTTTGTGGAGAATGGTTTTAAAAGAACCTTTGTAACCCATAATGACTTTGAAAAAGCAATATTACCTTTGATTTCTTAAATTAATGCAGCGATGATGTTCTTTATTTTGTGTTTAGAAAATTGGTGAGAGCTGGGTAACGGATCTATACCTGCTGAAAGAACTGAAACAGTTTGACAGCAATGAAAACTTTCTTAGGGACATAATGAAAGTTAAACAGGTATGGTTTAAATTTATTATAGTTACATTGTCAGTGTCAATGTTAATGAGGGTCCCACATCAAAATGTGGAAGTAATCACCTTTTCCATCCATCCTTCTGTTTGTCAGTCCTTGTGTCGATAGGTTCACACTATGTTTACACTTCCTGCAACCAGTCCAGCTCTGCAACCCTTTAAAATAATTGAATGCCATTTTGATGGTGAATTGTCTTTTACATGTAAAATTATATTCTGAGATATGTCTTTTCATACCCAATTTGTCTGGAGTTATTTCCCTTCTACCATCACTACACCTTTGCTATGGCAGATCCTTGTAACCAGCATAGATCAGGATCTATTCAGTATATTCAGATATACATTATCTCACCAGATCTTCACATAGGATATCGCTCTCAACATATTCTGATGCTGTTTGGTATAAATTTTTTCTCTGGGAGTTGCATATGTTGTATATATCCTTAGCCTTATGTAGAAGAGGTATAGCCCCCGGATTGCCTTTCAACCAAACTTCAGTTTCTGCAAAATAACTTCACCGAAATATATTGGATTTAAACTAAATTTGGCCTGTGGCTTAAGATGATGAGACCCTTGAGCGAGTTTGATTTCCAGCGTTCTCTGACTGCATTTACAGGAGTTATGGCCCCTGATGGCCTGCCCTTCTGACTTTGGTTTATGTAACAAATTTAACCAAGCCTTCTTGGATTTCAACCAGATTTAGAAAACAGCTTTATATTGATGATACCTTTAATAGGTTGAAGAGTTTCTACATTCTTATATGGAAGAGTTATAGTCCCTTTGCTTTTAACAGTAAAACTTGACTAATGAGTTAGATTTCCAGCATTTCACATCATCTTGAAGAATTATTGCCCCTGAATACCCATCATCTCCAAAGTTTCCAGTTGAAGTTCTACTGTAGAGAGCAGGGCCCTTTGTGATAACACATCACTAGTAGCTCAAGTTCAGTGTATAACCCTCAGCGAAACACTTGAACAAGTATACATACAGTAAAGCATGAGGGTTCTTGGTATCATTATTCATTAACTAGACAATGCATTACCTGGACAAAATACATTTCTTTAATTGAGACCAGATAATATATGCACTGCTATAGCTGTTACTCTCTATCAGTTGAAAATTGGATAGCTTTGACACAGAACATTTTTTATGCATATTTCAAAGCTGACTACATTTTACAGTTGCTACAAGTTGCCACTTTCAAATCCTCAAGAATAAATTATCCAAAACTTGTTACAAGTATTTAAAAGTTACGATGTAGCTTTTCAATATTTGGCTTTTTGAATGGATAATAGTATACTTTTCACATTGTATTAAAACTTTTTTTACTATTAGCTGCACAAATACACTGAAAACAAGAGAAAGTTGTTTTACAGGTTTCTAGTTTACTTTGTTTATGTATTCCCTGCAGGAGAACAAGATGAAGTTGGCAGACTATATTCAGCAAAAATACAATATCAAGGTGAACATTGGCTCCATCTTTGACATCCAGGTGAAGAGAATTCATGAGTACAAGCGTCAGTTGCTGAACATCATGCACATAATAACCATGTACAACCGTATCAAGAAGAATCCAAGTGCTTCCATTGTACCCAGGACCATCATGATTGGAGGAAAGGTATCAGAAATTATTACCAACAAATAGATATGTAACCCTCATAGTAATCAGTGTAGAAAAAGAAGTAGAAGTAAGCATTGTAGAAGATGAGTTAAATTGAGTTTTCATATTTTAAATGACATTTTATTCAGATCAAAATGCATGTTGAAGAAGGATAATAGGAAAGTATACTGCTGCAGTCTGAAGGTTTATTTGGATGCAACACACAGAGGTAGGTAGATGCCAATTGAAGGTTGCTGTTTTCTTCAGCTAAAGTATGCTATTATTTGAGCCACCAAGAAACTTAATCAGTATAGGTAATACAATAGAAAATTGGTATTAGTGATTCATGTTTTGAATGAAATTGATTGTATACTGAGCAGAGTGCATGTTGGAAGAATTTATTGCAAGAAATAAAGGTAGTGTTCAGGCACACTTTGCAGTTGTAGTGTTCAAGCACAAGGTAGTTGTAATGTTCAGGCACACAAAGCTGTTGTGTTCAGGCACACAAGGCAGTTTTGTGTTCACACACACAAATCTGTTGTGGTGTTCGGACACATAAGGCTGTTGTAGTATTACAAAAAGCTGTTGTAGGGTTCAGGCACACAAAACTGTTGTAGTATTCAGGTATGTAAGTCTGTGTTTTGAGAGTTACATGTAAATTGAAATAATAAAAACACAGTATGTTTAGGATTGTAAACAGGATTTGAATATGCCTTGATACTGCATAAGTTACTGGGTTAGGGAGAAATGTTTATCAAAATTTGTTAGAATTAAGAATGTTTAGAGCAGATCTTGCCTCTGACATATGTAAGTCTCATTTTTACTCTTTCCATATGTAAGAAAGATGTTTAAAATTTTAATATCCTCTAAACATAGTAACTTATGATTTGCATATGGTTCTAAATGCAGTCAAACATTTTTGGTCATTTTTTAATAATTCTTGATGTAATCAAGGGCAGATAACTGCAGTAAAACTAACTATTCTTTGTAAACATCTCGTTTTTAATATACCTCACAAAAGCATCTCTTTATACATTCAAGGCTGCCCCTGGGTATCACATGGCCAAATTAATAATTAAACTTGTCAATAATGTTGGAAGAGTCGTCAACAATGACCCCATTGTTGGAGAAAGGCTAAAGGTTGTTTTTCTGGAGAACTACAGAGTATCCCTAGCAGAGAAGATTATTCCTGCGGCCGACCTCAGTCAACAGATTTCAACTGCTGGAACAGAGGCCTCTGGAACTGGGAACATGAAGTTCATGTTAAATGGAGCCCTGACAATTGGGACACTGGATGGAGCCAATGTTGAGATGTCAGAGGAGATGGGGCTTGAGAACATCTTCATTTTTGGAATGACAGTAGATGAGGTTGAGGAGACTAAGAAGAGGGGGTATGTGTAGGCCTAAATATTTACATCAGGATATCCATTGAATGGTTATACTTGAATGTTTGGTAATTTTCCATAGAAGAAAGACCATTCACAATGAAATTTTCTGTTACCAAACATTTTAGTGTCGTTAAAAAGACAAAGTATAAAAAATTTGGAAACTATGCTTCCAATTTAGCATTTTTTTTTTTTTTGCCATATATTTATGTTTCAAGGTTAAGTTTGAACTGCTAATAACTTGCACCAAACTAAAAATTATGATGATTCAATGAAGATTGTTAAAACATAGTTCTCAACTGTCTGAAACAATATATCAAACATATTTTGTCATTTACGCCTGGAAAGATGCAATGTTTATGTCAAAGAGCAAAGTGAGCTTATGGTTTGGCTCTCCATTCATTCTACATTGTCAAATTTTCATCCATCAGTAATTTATATTTTTCAACTTGTTAAAACCCCCAGAATTCTATCAGTAAGGGCTTTCAAATATGTATAAATAATACCAACCTGCCAGCATATGGCTACTGTTACTAAAACTAGAAAATCCTTTAGACAACTTGATGACAAACTGCTCAATAGAATTTGACCAACTTTTACATCAAGCATCCAGATGTCAAGAGCTTTCACATTTGTGCAAATAATACCAAGCCACCATCAAATATGACCACTGTTACTAACATATAAAAGTCTTTAAATGTCTCAAAAACTGCTAAATAGGATTTTACTAATTTTGACAACATCCATGCATGAAGGATTTTCAGAGTTTGTACAGATAATGCTGATCCAGCATCAAATATTGGATTATTGCTAAAAAATAGTTTCTTAAGATGAGGCTGATCTGCCTTTGTTAAAAATAGAAAACATTTTCAGCAGAGATGCCAACCATTTCAAATTTTTGTTGATTTATGAAGAAATTCTAGTGAAAATTCAACATTAGGATTTATATTTGTGAAATCCTTGATGAACTTCTGAACAAAAGTTTGGACTAGAGTATAAAAGAAAAATATTTTAGCACAGATATAATTATGTAATGTCATAGAATTTAGCTTTTCAGTGTAAACAACAGAATTTAAATAACAAGAAACCAGTCATATGGATGGTAAATAAGTGAAAATTGCCTGCAGTGATAAAATGTTTAAAAAAAATGCAGATAATTCATGGAAAAGCTAAATGTTTACTTTTGTTTTGGCAAAAAATGTTGAAAGAATTCAGTGTTCTGCAGTTGGATGCATGTGCACAATTTAATCTCATTAGACCTTACTGGCTGTGTACAGGTATGTATAGAATATGATTATGGAGAGGGGGCAATTTTTATACAGCCCCCCCCCCACTAACAGGGCTGTGAAGGTCTCCTCATGTCATTATTTAAAGATGTACATACTGGTAAATTATTGTCCACTTGCAATTTTTGTTTGGGTTATTGTTTTTTTTAATGCTGCTGAATGTAGTGTAAGACAGAATCTTGTCAACACAACTTGTCAGTCATTTTTGATGGTTTTTGGTACATATTAATGTCATCATCTGCAGATGTGCATTTTGCCACATAACTTCTTGCATCAGGATTCATTGTAAGACAGAATCTTGTGAAGGCAACTTGCCTTGCAGTTTTTCATGATTTGCTCAGAATTTTGCCACATATCTTGGTGCATATTAATAAATATTTGTGCTCCTGTGATTTTTGTTGGCCCTTTTTAGACTTCATGAGTACAAGTCACATGGGTCATTTATGCACATTTACTCATTTTGAATTTAATATAAATTGTTATTTTAAAATTGAACACTAATTTTCTTTAACCAAAGTCTATTCAATCCTGATTTTGAATGCTCTGTACCTTAAATGTCACCAAGAAACTTCCAGGCAAAAATTATCTATCGCTATGGAATTTTACAATGGTGGCCATGAACTAAACTTGGGTCAAAATAAGAGTGCGTCAAGTGGACTCATCACAATTGATGGTAGTACAAATTTATTTATCAATATGCTGAGCTTTCATTGTGACATCACAGTGCATGATAATCAATTCGTATTGTACTGGATCACACCTTTAGGTAAATTTTTTATTCGTTTACATAAAATGGGTGAGATACTGATGAGACCCAATGAGGTGTAGAAACTGATTATATCTATATATATATATATCTATGTATATATATATTTATAAGCACTTTTAAAAAATGCATCTTTCAGATATTGCAAATTCTAATTTTAAGCCACATATTTTTTTTCTTATAATATATCAAGACATATACCTCTTCTGCATCAGTTGCATTAATTCGAAATTACATTTAGTATCATGCTTTGGAAGTGTGATATTCTTGAGAGAAAATGGTTCACACCAAAGCGATGATTGCAGTTTGAAGCTCTTTTAGTCAAAATACAAGAAATATTGCAATTACATAGATATTTATGGATTATTTCAATGTTTTTGTCTCATTATTGACTAAAATGATTGTAAGTATATACAACTCAGCAATTGGTTGAAACTTGAGAGGTCATGCTAGCATACCCTCCTTTTTGTTGACAAAAGTCCAGGAGCATATAAAATATTATCTCGATATCTGACATATAAGCATGTGGATTTAAAGTAACTTAGAGTCAGTTCTAAAACACTAAGCATGTCATCATCATCATCATCATCATCAGTCCCGTAGTCTGGTAGACCATTGGGGCACCACACAAGACTGAAAAATCAGCTTCCTCCATTCCTCTCGATTTTCCGTCTTTCTCATTGAGTCGCTCAATGTCAAGCCTGTCCACTCTCGAATGTTGTCTTCCCACCTCTTTCTCTGCCTGCCTCTCTTTCTTCTTCCTTGTACAGTGCTTGCAGGATTGTCTTGGCAAGTCCTGATGATCGTGAGACATGCCCATACCACTGCAGTTTACGTTTTTTCACTGTGCTCAGGAGGTCTTCGTGAGGCCCAATGGCTTGTCTGATCCTTTGCCGTATTTCTTCATTGGTGACACGGTCTTTGTATGAGATGCCGAGGATCTTTCGGAAGCATCTCATCTCTGTGGCTTGTATCCTTTTCTCTAAGTCAGCTGTTATGGTCCATGATTCACAGGCATAGAGAAATATGGAGATAACCAGTGAGTGCATCAGTCTGACCTTTGAACTGAGTGCGATGTTCTTGTCGTTCCAGATGGGCTTCAGTTTTGTCAGCACTGCTGTTGTCTGCGCAATCCTGGAGAGTACTTCAGGCTTTGATCCTTCATCTGTTACAATTCCCCCCAAATACTTGAAGCTGTGGACTGTTTCTAGCTTCGTACCTTGGACCCTGATGTCAGTACTGATGCCCTTGGTGTTGTTGGTCATCAGTTTGGTCTTCTCTGCACTGATTTCCATGCCGTAGGCTGCAGAGGTTTTGTTGAGGCTCTCTACTAAGCTAGCTATTTCTTGTTCATTTCCTGCTAGTCCATCAATGTCATCGGCAAAACGTAAGTTGGTGACTGTTCTGCCTTCGATGCTGACTGTCCCTTCATGCTTTTCAAGCGCGTCAGCCATGATTCTCTCCAGAAAGATGTTGAATAGTGTGGGAGAGAGCAGACAGCCTTGTCTGACTCCGACTGTCGTTCTGAACCAGTCCCCTATGCTGCCGTTGAAGTATACTGCACTGGTGGCCTTGTCATACAGGTACTCTATTACTGTGATGAGGTTGGCATTGATGTTGTACAGTCTCATGGTCGCCCACGAGGCTGCATGCCATACCCTGTCAACTGCCTTCTTGAAATCCATGAAGACGTGGTACAGATCTTGCTGGTGTTGGAGGTACTTCTCACACAATATCCTGAGGTTGAAGATCTGCTCTGTTGTGCAGCGCCCTGCTCTGAAACCTGCCTGCTCCTCAGCAATGATCTTTTCAGCCTGTGGCTTTAGTCTGTTTAGCAGTATCCTCAACATGACTTTGCTTGGATGGCTTATAAGACTGATCGTACGGTGGTTTTGACTCTGTCGTAAATTGCCTTTCTTGGGGAGGGTGATGATCAGTGGGCAGTGGGCAAGTCCTCTTGGGGAGGGTGATGATCAGTGGGCAGTGGGCAAGTCCTCCAGACTTGCACGGGAAGGTAGATGCTCCCGCCCCCAACAAGTCTTCCAGCTATGGATAAATAGTGTGATGTTAACATGGCATCACTGGGCGGAAGAACTTCCGAAACGAAGTCAACGGCCAAACAGAAGGGCTGCCAACAGCTCAATGGCTACATGTTCATGACCAAGGCGAGCCACCTAGTTGGAGGAAATCGGCTGCGGTCAGGCCTGGAGAGGGTTGGGCTCCACCAGGCATCAGCTGCCCTAGACACACCACATGAAAAATGACAATCACTACTCATCCTGTACCGACTCGGTCGTCACCCGGGTCAACAAGGGCCGCACCTTCCGTCATGCACCAGGGCGGAGGTGGAAAGTATGCAACTGGTGTTCAGAGCAGCAAGATTCGTGTCAGGAACAACATCACCATTGGCACCTGGAATACAAGAACATTGAGAGCAGCAGGAAAGCTGGAGGAGCTTACATATGAAATGAACAGATACCGCTGGAACATCCTAGGACTCTGTGAGGTAAGATGGAAGAATATTGGAGAAACAACTACTTTAGAAGGCCACAAACTGTACTTTCGTGGCAGAGAGGACAAACATGAGCAGGGAGTTGGGTTCCTTGTCCACAAGGACAGAGTGAATACTGTCATGGGCTGTCAGCCAGTCTCCAGCCGGCTCATCACCATCCGCCTCAGGGCAACTCCATTCAACATCACCATCATACAGGCATACGCCCCAACATCAGACTGTGATGATGCAGATGTGGAAGACTTCTATGACCAGCTACAAGAAGTTGTGGATAAAACACCGAAGAAAGACATTCTGGTTGTGCAAGGCGATTGGAATGCCAAGATAGGCGAGGACGCTTGCATGAACTGGAAAGAAACATGTGGGCATTGCTGCAATGCACAGACCAACAAGAGAGGCCTGAGGCTCCTGGAATTTCACTAGTTACAACGGCCTTATACTGGCAAACACCTTTGGCCAACACAGAGTATCCAGAAGATGGACATGGCACAGTCCAAGCGAGACCATCACAGTCAGATCGACTTCATCATGGTAATGAGGCACATACAGTCAAGTGTAAACATCACCAAAGACTCGAAGCTTTTCGGGAGCGGACATTGGAAGTGACCATGATCTGGTGATGATGACCTTCAGGCCACATCTAAAGAAGGTCAAGAAAGATAACCAGACAAGAATAAAGTTTGATCTCAAGAAACTGAAGGATCCAGAAGTAGCAGAAGCCTTCCAAGCAAAGATTAGTGGGAAATTTGCACCGCTCACCATCCTCGATGCTGACGATACATACATGGACACGTTGATCACCGCCTTTAATACAGCAATGACCGAAACAGCCAGTGAGATCCTTGGTAGACATCGCCCAGTCAAGAAGCCCTGGGTCAGAGCTGAGGTCCTGAACCTGTGTGACAAGAGGAGGGAGCTGAAGAAGAATGATACAGAAGGGGCAGAGCAGTATAAGGCAGTCAACCGGAAAGTCAGGAAAAGCATGAAAAAAGCAAAAGAGAACTGGATAGAAGAACAGTCCAAAGATATTGAGGGAAACTTGAAAAGGAACAACAGCAAGAAAGCGTACCAGCTGGTCAAAGATCTAACAAGCACAAAACAGCGGCAAGTTACCTCCTTACAGGACAAAGCTGGAAACTGCCTCACAGAAGAAAAAGACATTCTGAAAAGATGGACAGAGTACTGCGCAGAACTTTACAACCACCAACCCATAATAGATCCAGAGGTACTGAACGTCCCTCCAGCAACTAACAACGACAACCACCCTATCCTATGGGATGAAGTAGAAGCAGCAGTGAGATCGTTGAAAAAGAGGAAGTCGGCAGGAGTGGACAACATCCCAGCAGAACTGGTCCAAGCAGGGGGAGAAGCAATGATTAGCGCTCTCACAAACATATGTAACAAGATCTGGCTAACAGGAGAATAGCCATCGCTGTGGACACAATCATGATCATCACCCTCCCCAAGAAAGGCAATTTACAATTTACTAAGCATGTACTGGAGGTAAAACAGCTCATGTACATCTAACAAAAACAGGCAAGCCAAAGGTAAAATCCAAGCAAGTTTGAGTGCTGAATGCTAAAAATATTTTATTGTGGCAGCAGCACAAGATCTTTATGTCTGTAACATTTACTTAACTTGCCTCCAGACCATGCCTGGATTTCACCAGCAGAACTGTAACAAGATGTAACTGGGTGGGAATGGATCCAGAGAAGTCACATAACACAGGCACATAAATGAGATGTTTATTTATAATGTAAATTAATGTAACAATGAGTTCGTGTCACACTAGCTAACACCCTGACTTTTGTCTCTCACAAGCTAAACTAAAAAAAAATGAAAAACCCACCATATGCATGCATAATAATTTCTGCATTAAATGTAACAAATTGGTACCATTCCTCAATAGAAGATCAATATGTGGATTTTCAGCATATATGATTGATTTATTTATATGTTCAAGGTATGCAGTTATCAGTGAACATCAGGGTATTGTTGTTCTTCAACAAGTATGATGGTGTGTTAGATTGTCCCATTCATAATGAATTTGACTTTTAGGTTCAAAATCTAAGATATATTTTAATAGCAGTAATATATTACCTGTTATTATTGCATTGCTTTCCTTTAAGATACAGTAATTCCCTCCTCCAGTTAGTTTTGGAGCATCAGAAGATTCTAGAACTGAAAGAAAAAACAAGAACCCAGTCTAACTTCTGCATCACAGCCTATATATGGAATGTCTCTTTTGTTCTTGGACTTAAACACTCGTAAGATATGTGCTTATTCCTCGGCAAAAATTGCGTTCATTTTTATATCCAAAACATTTTTGGCATTGTTTCTTCCATTTTAGATTGAACATTAGTTTCCCCAGTCCTAGCTATATTTGTAGAATTCTCCAAGCTTTGCTTTGCTAGCAGTGCTGAGTTATTTGCATTCCCATTCATTGGTCTGGTGCTGGGGAAAGTGCATTCTGCCATGTTTTGGGTTTCATGGGGGAAAAAAGATGTTTTCTTCCTTTTTAGAGTGTAATATTGCAGGGACTGGGAAGTACAGAAGGACTTGCAGACACTCAGACTACTTCTTTAGCTTTGTTAGATGGTCCCCTCCATTCCCAGGATGATCCAGATGATTTTTCCCATTTGGGAACACTAATGCCCATGTGGGGCAAGTAGGCTCTGAGACCTCTCAGGTTAAGCAATTTTATAAGACCCACAGATCTCTGACATTTGATCCAATTGCGTCAATGCTGTTGAGAGTTTGATCCTCATCCTTCCCATATGAAGAAAGACACCAGAAAGACACCAGAGTGTGAGACATGCCACCCAGTTAGGGAGGAGCAGCATGCTGTCAAGGTTGGTGTCACAGTGACAGCAACAAGCAGATCATGTTTTTCAAAAAGAAAGAGTCAGTTTTGCTCAAAATAAATCTGATGTGAGTTCATCCATCAGATTGTCATTACCAGACCATACATTGCCTAGTGACCAGGCACCATTCAGCAGTCACCAGTCTTCTTTAATGGTCACCAAGTTTCATACATCAGTCACCAGTCATTGGGGCCCTCCATTATCAGGAAGGGAGAATTAATTGGGGTGATAACCCCCATTTCCACTCTACTGTTCCATCCTGGAGGATAGGGAGTTGGCAGGAAGGGAAGGGAATCAGATAAACACTCCACCACCTTGTCCAGTGTTGCCTTTAGCCTGTGTGTTATGTGGGGATATCTTTTCATTTTATGGCACCATGGATACAAGGCAGGACAGATGCCACAGTCCTATGTAGTCTACTATGGCTGGGGCAAATAAAAAGGAGTGTGAGCTGATGGTCACTGATGAGACTTTCTGGAAGGGTTGAGAAGTTGCCAATGAGGAGGTCCATAAATAGGGCTAGTCCTATCACCTCCTGTTAGGGGCTAAAGGATCAGGGTGACTGTTATCAAATCCTCTTCTCAGACACACAGAAGTGACATTTCTGGCTCACATCATGAGCAAGCTCAGGATGATGACATGTTTTCTATTTCGGTCAATTCCAGTACATTCAGTGTGGAACCAGTAGCTTTTGGTCCCCTCTACCTTTGTGTCTCAGCCTCCTCCCACTTTGCAGGCAAGGTGTTTTGGGAATAGCAGGTCTGGATATTTGATAAGAAAGTTTACTGCCTTCTTCTACTGGAATTGTGTCCCAAGTCTTCAGGTTGAGGAGACCAGAAGAGCCTCTCCAGCCTAGAGAAAATCATGGGTCCAGCATCATGGCTGTATCTGCTTTGCTTTGCATTCAGGTATGGTTAGAGAGACATTTTTCCATGGCCAAGAGTTTGCCAGGCATCAGAAGGAGTGCCCCCTGTTCTGTACTTAGACTTTTGGCATTGGCACCCAGATATAGAGTCCACTTGTCTTTTTTGTCTCTAAAGCCTCCCCCTTGGTTGCCAGAGTGTTTCAGGTGGGCATTTCAATAGGGACCTGGGCCCACATTCCATTAAAAACCTTGAAGTCGGAGCTAAAGTCCCACACATTGCTCACTGTTGCCTCACATAGAGCTGAAGGGCTTGATTTCTCAGGGTTTCTGGTCCTAGAATAAGGTGATTCGTGACATAAACAACTTGGAAATGCAGGCAGTGTCACTTGCCCTATAAGGGTGTGTCATCCTGGTAGTGGGTCATAGCATTATGGTAGCTTAAGACTAAGGGGGAGTGGGGGCATGCATGTGGTCCTTTTAGAATGGTCTTTGTATGAATCAGTAGCAGGGTCACTTTTCAAGCTGCAAGGAAGACCCTTGGTAGACTTGTTTGCATTGAGACTGAAAAGCACCTTCTGCTTTTAAGTCTTGCCAGTTCCAAATCATAGGGCCTGGGCAATGGATTCTTTCATCATAAAGTGTTATTGTCTGTTCACTTACACCTTCCCACCTTGTAGATTGATTCCACAGGTCCTCCACCAAGTCAGGATCTCTGCTGATTGGCTGATTCTGGTAGCCTCTCTATGGTCCCAGTAGTCATGGTTCATTGATTTGCTTGACCTGTTTGTAGATAAGCCGAGGAGATTACCACTAAGGAGGCACCTACTGTCACAGCACAGGGGTGTCTACTATACAACAATCAACAGATTCACCACCTTAACACATGACTCAGTCAATCAATCCACCATTAGTAGTGTTTGAGCAAGATTGCTGTCTGCATCATCATTCCTTAAAGACTGTCCACTTCTGATGTCTTCCATGCAGAGTGGAGAATTTTCTATGATCGGTGCAGGAGGAAATGTGTTTATCCTGGCTGTCTTTCTTTGAGTGCAGTTGCAGATTTTCCTTTCTTCTTTTCCCAGTTTATGGACTCTAAAGCAACTCTTTCTAACACTCTGAAGTTCTCTAAGAGCTCTGCTGTTGGATTGGACTCTCTTAATGATCTTATCAGGTATTTTGAGCTTCAAAGACTGCTTCTCACTCAATAATGCCTAGATGAAATATCTCGTGCATTAATGCCTATATGAAATCTCTCCTACATCTTTTGGGTTTTGTCAGAACCACCTTCCTAACTGAGTGAAGCTTCCTTCGAAAGTCTTATTCATAAGATTTTTTTTTTGCTGTCTTTGGCATCGACAGTAGGAGAAGTGAGGTTCATGCATTGTCTGTCAAAAAGGGTTGTTTAAGATTCAGCTGTTATTATGACTTTTTATCTCTTCTTTACCAACCTTGGTTTTTGGCTAAGAATCCGCTACCTTCAGTAGGTACAGTTTATATTCAGATACAGAGTCTTAGTTATATCTGTGCTGGCGATGACCAAGATAGACTTATTTGCCATGTTACAGCCATACAGTTTTATTTGGCTTCTGAAGGGAGAAGGAAAGGTTGGTAGTATCTCCTTCCAGTGATATTTTGGCATCATTATTTCTGGGTGGATTGTCCTCATGATCAAGAAAACTTAACAATCCCTCACTGAGAGATACATTTCTTCTGTGGATGATGTTAAGAGAGCCATGTTTTGGTGGTCTCACAATACCTTCTCATTTTGTCATTCCATCTTTGACTCACGAGAGCAAAGGTATTTTTTCATTGTGTCTGATAGTAATGGCACAGAAAGTAGTTAACCTTGAGCCAGTTTACAATAGAGATCACTTCAGAGTAAGTTAAGCAAAATAGAATTATAACTGTTTGTGGAAACCTTCCTAGCTGGCAAATTTAGCAGTGTGATGGTAGCAGGTAATGTATTACTGCTTTTAAAATGTAGTTTTATGATGGGGATAAAATGGATTTTACTTACCTGCCACTACTGCAAAGATTCCCTCCACCCACCTTACTCTGATGTCCAGCACATTCAGGTCCAAGTAAAAAGAGTTATTCCAAATGCAAGCTGTGATAACAGGAGTCAGACTGGGTTCCATTTTTGCAGTGCTAGAACCTTCCAATGCTCCAATACTACTTGGAGGAGGTTAATTTTATAGCCTTGATGGGGACTTTTAGTCTCAGAAAAAGGAAGGCAATGGAATAATAGCAGGTATCATGTAAATAAAATTAATTTTACCCCACCATAAACAAAACAACTTTGACCTCACATTGAGTTACTCAGTAACATTCCTCAAACATCACCAATAATCCCAGTATCCAGGTTAAACACCCCACCCCACCCCCGTTCAGTGATTCTCCAGAACAGCTAAAGTTACAGAACTGTGTAATACATGGGACACAATTTAAGTGCAAATACAGTAATATATGTTACACATGGATGCTGGCCCCATGTGGCCCAGTTGTCTGATGGACTGTCATCTCATCTCTGTCCATGTCAGTATGAATCTCAAGCTTGGCCTAAAGCAAGTATGTGGGAAATCTTGCCAGTAGCTTCCTGTCACTCATTGGTTCTTCCTGAGGTTTTCCCAGCTCCTTCTGCCATGTATAGCCTATCATGTGCTGAAAAATAGCATTAAGCCCACTATAACAACATCACATGAATTGACTTCATTCCACATTGAATTCCTTCATAAGAATGTGTGTGATTATTATTCTGATAGCCACGTTCAAACATGAATCTGAATAATTGCACTGGTTTATTAAATCTTGAATGTCTAATTCTGTTTTAATTCAGCTTGTCCGTTCAGTTATAAAATGTCTGGCATAAAACAGACTATAATCTATCCAATATCTTGGTATTATGTAACATAGATCTGATTTTCCTGAAAATTCTGAATAAACTTAAAGACATTCAGTATATTAAATAATTTCATAACATAAAGGTGATATCAGGTAAGAATTCAGTTTTACATTATCACATACCTCTAGAGCTTAAAGTCACTTCTGTAAAATGGACAGCTTCCTCACAAGGCTTATCTGCAGTATGATGATATAGAAATAGTACTATAAGCAGTATGGATGTGGTCATATCCATGATCAGTTAACTCTGGATAAAAGGGAACCCACTGCCTGTGCTTCGTAAATACTACAATAATTTAACACAAACCAGTATTTCTAAATTGCAAAGTTAAAGTCGTACACCTTGGGTATAGTGACATTGAAACCCAATTTACATTTATATCATATTTAATACAAAATGTTTTTTCTTGCACACAATTCCGTGACAAGAACTTTGTTTTAAACTTAAGTCTAGAATCCAGTGATTAGATTGGCTGAAATTTAAACCTTACTTAAAATTGACTAATCAAATGTTTTTAGTTCAGACTTTAGTGAAATTAGTGAAGACAACATTAAGGAGTGGACAGGCATGGGATTTGGAGATTCCCAAAGGGCTGTAGAGAACAGGGAAAGATTGAGAGAACTGGTTGTAAAGTCAACTGTGGTGCCCTAACAACCTCTTGGGTTAAGGGATTGATGATGATGATGATGATGATGATGATTAGTGAAATTGTTGCAAGGTTCTTAAAAGATCTTTTAACTGGTTAATATCTGTAGCTGTGCTTAATATCTTTTAATACTGCAAAATCATTTAGGTAGATGGGATGTTGTTTGTTCAGAATCTGTACACAAATAATGCCTATCTGCCATCAAATTTTAAAATAAATGTTTCAGCAATTTTTTTCAATCAAAAAACTCCAATCCGCAGAATTCAACATAACCATATGCGTACTATTGCACATGTTTCACAAACACTGCAGTACATTTTTCACATACAAAAACTATAGAAGGAGAGTATGCATTTAAATGGTCATGTATATCTAGCAAGCTATGTATCTACCATGCTTGGAATAAACATAAAAAGACTTTCTTTGCACACATTTACAATTTTCATATGCAAATTTGTGATACTGCCGCTATCACTACCTATCAAGTAGCACGTAGACCAACATAATCTGCTGTGAACATAACATTGGTACCCACTGTTTATTTTTGTACATCATTTCCAGTCATACTGCTTGTTCATTTTACATGGCAAAATGCAAATTTATTTATAATCAGCTGTGAAAAGTTGTCATATACATACAATAGGTCTGTAATGACTGAAATTTGGATGCTATTGCTCAGAAACAACTGAAGATAAGTTTCTCATATGGGTCATTCTTAACACACCCTAAAATGGGGCAGTTTCATGGTGTAAGGTCAGTTATTAAACAGCAGTCACTTGATTGTTTCAAACAATACTACCACATATACGTGCACAAATCAAAGACCTGATAAGTTCAATATTTACACCGTGTTTACATCTGAGTGAATAACATCATCATTGGAAGCCAACACAACCAACAACACTAAAACAATACTACAACCTCTATGAGCAAAAATAAAACACCTGTCAAGATTATTCACTTACACTGTGTTTAGTCTCAGTTCTCAACATCAAAGGAAGCCAATGCCGTCAGCATGCAGTGGCAATATTTGATGTGTTAAGAGCCCACCAAAATATGAAGATGAGAACTAAATTGAAAGACAGCGGAATTGCTAATTTGTTTGTGCCAGCCTCATGTCAGTCACTAGACATGACAATAAATAAAGAGTACAAAGAAGAATCATAATCATGCTGCCACAGCTGGTATGCTAAACAGTTTTTGGAGGTCACCATGAAAAGGAAGATGTTACTGGTGATGATCACTGCACTGTAGTAGTGAACCTTGCCACCTCATTATTCAAGCCAACTTGCGCTGAATGGATAATTGGAACTCATGCAGCAAGGGTTGAAAGATTAGACCCAATTATCATTGGTCATGAGAAAGCTGGACTTGTTTATTTTGCAGTATGGGGATTATTTACCTGACAAGCATTTTGATGTACCATGAGATTTTCATTGACATGATGTTGATACTGTGGCTTTGTCCCCAAAACAGTGAGCTTTAATACTTGTGTAATTAGTGTATATACATAATGTTTTATTAAAAAGAGTGCTTCTAGCATTTTTGGGGCTTGTGGTTCTTTTGGATTAAAAATGCACGGATAAAATGAATTGTACTTTCAGAAGGATTTAATTTTTCAAAAGTTGTTCTCAAGTAATGGATCAATTTGAATAAGTTTGAAATTTAATTTTCATATACTTGTTTCTTTTATAATTCTTTCTTTCATTTGTATTACACAGTTGTTTACCTGATTTGATTTTCAAACCAATGTAACACCAAATATACCCATGTACTCTAAATTCTCACCCCCAGCAACATGAATGAGTGGGAATGCTGGAATTTGACAAACTTTTCAAAGACATAATTATGGCAAAAGAACTTTTCAGTATTATCAAATAGTGCTGATGTGCTATCAAGTATTTACAGAGAGACACACACACAAAAAATAGAGAAACCTTGAAACAATTGTTCAAGTAATCAACAGTATTGGTAGAAATTTATATAAAAGCATTCTACTGACACTGATTTCTTGGTCAGCTGTTCTTGCAGTTGGCTACTAAGCAGATGTTATCCAGGTGAGTGATTTTACATTCACTTTAGCCTTTTGTTTATTTTGTCATCCAGCTACAACCCAAAGGAATTTTATGATAGTAACCCAGAGTTGCGCCAGTGTCTTGACCAGATCAACAGTGGGTACTTCTCCCCGGAGGATCCAGGGATGTTCCGAGATATCTACAACTCCTTGCTTTACACTGATAGGTACCACCATTGTGTTCTTTATCAGTCAAATGTTTTTGGCATACCATATACTAAAATTAGAAGCCACAAGTCTTGCACAGATCTTTTGTTGGAAGCCAGTTTAGAACAGATAAATGCTTCCCAAACATGTGATACATTGTGTTAATCTTTGTGGTTCCAAAATTTATTAATTCTCCAAATATAAATTTAAATGGCAGAGATTATATTTGGCATCAGTGAACTTGAAATGGACCACCTAATATATACAGTGCTATGCCATACAGTATTTTGACCTTCAGTCTAAAGTTAGGGTCATGAAAAACAGGTCTTGAAATATTTAGCAATATTTTTGTGTCTCATTATAATTCAGAGCCATGATAGATCATCTGGTAAAGCATTTGGTCATGGATTCTATATTTGCCCAGGCCAGCTTGGGTCAGCTGCCTCGTTGTGTCCCATGGGAAGGGTGCTTAGCTTCCGTTTCTTCTGCATGATACAGCCTAAAGAAGTGCCATTAAAATCAAGCAAGCAGGCATCCTCATTGTATTGTGGAATGTCCTTCGCCATTTATAAATGTAGCAATTACTCAAGCACAAGTATCATATATACTCACTTATAAGACAAGTCCAGCAACAAACTTACAGACCCATGTCTGCCATCACTAATATGCCAGCAGATCTGGGTCTGCGTTTTGTTTGGAGCAATCAGGAGAACAAACAATGAGATCCTGACCTGCTGACACATTATGTGATGGTAGATCATGGTCGATGTTGTCTTCAGTTGAACTTGTAAATGAGTATATTTGATGTATATATTTATATGTACATTTCTTATATTTATTTGAGAACACATTAAGCATTTTCATGGTAAAAGTTGAAGCAATTTTAATTGTAGCATAAATTCAATAGCATATTTTATATCAGTTTTTAAAAATCAGAATAAATATATTAGTGAATAAATTCATAATATGCATCCATTATAATAGATAGCCTTATGCATAAGAAAATCTCAAGGGTACCAAAAAAAACCCTTCCATAAATCAGCTCCTCTTGTTCTCAATATATTGTGAACTATCATGGCAGAAAGATGCAATCCTCTATACTACATTCATTGTAATAAAAAGTTTCTGTTGATGCTCAGCACAGTACTGCAGTAACCAAGCATCATGACAAGCATGTGTCATAAATTGATTAAACAGGGTATGATAAACTGTTTATACCTTTTTTTTTTCTCTTCACCAGGTTTATGCTTCTGAAGGATTATGATTCTTACATTAAGTGTCAAGAGAAAGTTAATGAAACCTTCAAGGTATGATGGACATGTGTCATTATTTATTTTCTTGATTGCATAAACATGGTGATATATGGGTATAACTTTTCTTGTGCCAGTGACATGAATGTCAGAATCCAGTGTAAAAGTTCTGTGTTCAAGTCAGATACAATAAGGGTGCATGGCAGCACAGGGGCAAGGGTGAGACACTGCATTCTGGGAAAGGATTGTTAATTATCTCTTCCATTTTCAATGAAAATAAAAAGATTAGGACCCTCCTTTATGAAGTCAGTGCAACACAGTGGTAATCCCATCCATCTGTCGGCAGTTTGGTTTCTGCATGATAATTGGGAATTGTTGGATTTCCACAAAATTTGTTTGCAGTTTCATATTGAAGTGGCCTTATCTGTCATCATTTAGAGGAAGTATGGCTTCACATTGCCCATCCTTCAAACTTTATTGACACAACTTAAAGGTTTGGATTTCTGCCAAATTTGGCATGTAACTCTTTATTGATGAGGCGTTGATTGAGTTTAATTTATAGCGTTCTACAAAATCTTTTTTAGAAGTTATGCCCCCTTAAAGCCCATCCTCCTTACTTTGGTTTCAGGAGCATAATTTTACCAAGATTTGTTGGGTTTCAACCAAATTTGGTTGTTTTATAATGGCAGAAGTTAAATAAGTTCACTTTTAGCATTCCATGACATGATTTGCATGAGTTATGCCCCCTTTTTGCCTTTCCTCCTGTTATTGTTTTTTTTTGTGGCTTAATAATTACCAAGGATAGTCAAATTCCACCAGTTTGGCAGCTGGCTTTATGTTGATGAGATCTTGAACGAGTTCAGCTTCCAGCATTTAGAGATATCATTTATAGTTATGCCATCCCTAGACTGCCCATCCTCCTGATTTTGGATTCCACAGTATTGCTTTACCTTGGATTTTATTCATTTAAGTCATACTTAACATGCACCTTTTTATTATTAAAACATATACAAACAGTCACCTTTACTTAGCAGCCACCTAGTCACAACAGCCATTCTAACCCCCCCCCCCCTTTTTTATATAAATATCCTGTATGTAATGTTCACCTGCCTTCTGTGGTAAGTGGCCCAGTGTTTCCTAAGTAAAAAATTGTTGCTTCTTGCCATAAGTGATCATTGGCAGGTATCTACAGTTAATGCTTGAAAGTTTTGCCTCAGTTGGAAGGCATTGTTTAAATATAGGAATATAATGTGAATCAATGTGGAAGCATTTCTTGTCTCAGTTGTACTTACTGTACTCCAGTCACTTTTATGATGTAACTCAAAGGTGTCAATACGTCAGATTCAAAAGTGAGGCAGTTATTATTAGGGTACAGGCCAAAATAATTTGTTTGCTGGATGGTGAGAAAAGTAGTTGTGATACTGCAACATCAGTGGAGGTTGCCTTTCGTGAAAGTGCACAATTTATTGTTTAGTATCTTCATCTGTTTGCCTGCAAATTAAAGCTGTCTGTGAAGAAAATAGTTTATCTTTGAAAAGAGAGTCAAGTTAAATCTCTTTTCGTTAGGGTCAGGGGCTTTTCATCATACGAAACTTTGTAAAGGCAGGCAAAGTTTTGGTACATGGGTCACAGAGAATAACCATATATGACTTCTTTTGATTTCCTGTTCATCAAAGGCTTCTCACACAAGCCTACTGTCTTTTGATCTCAGCAAGTTGATCAGCAGGATAATCCAGATTTTCTTTTAATTGTGACAACCTTTGTCCAAGCCTAAATTATATACAGCCAGCAGACAAAAGAGACAGCCACTTATTTTACAGTCATATGCCAGCTGTCAGTCAATAGTCAAATTATTTTGCCATGGTGCACAAAACAAGTTTGGTGATTATTTTATGTCAGTGATGATTGAGTTTTTAGAATTGATTAAATTGAGCAGGATACAGTAATCTTGTATGGAACATAAATTTGGGTGAGAACAACACATTTAATGATTTGGTTGAATAGTGCAAATAAAGTAATCTTGATAATGTAAAAATAATAATAGTAATAATAATAATGGTATTCTATGCATGGTATTTGTTCAGATATCAATTTTAAAAGATGAACCTATGTACAGAGGTCACCTGTATACAAATCCAGCTTTGCTTTTTCCCATGAGTGGCCACTATTGATAGGTTTGACTGCATTTTTATTTATATAAGTCACAACATCATGTGCAGGAATTATGGCCTCCTGATGGAATGGCTTCCTGACATTGGTTTCCACAGCATTAGATCACTAAAGATTGTTGGATTGCAAACAGTTGGATTGCAGTTTTTAATTCATGAGACCTTAATATGAATTAAATTTCCATCATGAGACATTTAGAAGAGTTATGACTTGAATGTGTGTTCTTCTGAATTTGGTTTTTGTAGCATTACTTTACCAAGGATTGTTGGATTTCAAGCAAATATGGCAAGCAGCTTGATGGTGATGAAACTTTGATTGAATTGGATTTTCAGCATTCCACATCATTATTTTGAAAAGTTTTGGCCCCTGAATGTCCATTCTCCTAACTTTGTTTCCCAAAGTTGGTTTCACAGTTTAATGGCCCTGATGAGATGATTGTACTTTGTGATGCACCCATCACTGATAGCTCGATTTCCTGGCTGCTTGCATATATGCCTACCATCCCGCATTTTGTGTATTAGTCCCGCAAAATGCCCAAATTTGCATTTGCATCTTGCAAATACACATTTAGCATTGAAAATCCACAAAAGTGGGGATACAAAATCCGTAGGTCATAAAATATGCTATCACCGACCAGAACAGGAAATTATCAAATCTGCGCATGCGTGATGGTTTAAAATAGCCATTGCAAACGTGTGCTCTGAGGCAGTTCTAATAGTGAGACGCACCATTAATACATATGCTAAAAGACGTCTTGAAAAGCATCTTAAAACCATTCTTTTGAAGTTTGTGAAGCCTTCACCTATGCTTTATCAGTCTGTAACAGACATTCAGTTTAGTTAAGCAAAATCAGAAAGAGGATAAAGATATTTTGGTTGGACAGCCTGCAACAGACTTTATTGCTAGAAAAGATGAGGTTCACCTGAGTGAACAGAGGCTGCAAGATTTTATGATGGGGCAAGAAAGTTTTTTGAAACATCAGCAAAATACATTAGAGACAAGTTGCCCCTTAAAGATGATTTATTAAAGCATGCTGAAATTTTGGATCCAGCATTGCAACTAGAAGCTAAAATGGCATCTTTGGATTATTTCTTCGAAAGATTTTCAGTGTTATTGCCTGAGGAAGTGACTGCAGCAGATGTGAAATTAGAAATGGCACAATAGCAGTCCACAGATATTCAGTCATGTCTGAGAAATATAATCTATGAAACCTGGGTTGCTATCAGACAGTTGAAGGAAGATGGAACAGCAGTCTTCAAAATATTGCCAAAAATAATGCTTTCATTGATGACAATACCTCATTCATCTACACACTGTGAGTGAGTTTTCTCCCTAGAGAGAAAAAAAACCAGAGTTCAGGAGTAAATTGAGTGCAGAGACTGTAGAGGCACTTTTAATTTCAAAATGTAGACCAGGGTCAGCTACAGACAGGATCTACACTGAAAATGAGCTGCTGGACCTGAAAAGTGCTTACTACAGGTCCCTTAGGATGAATTGAGTAGTCCTGGACTTGAATTTTGTATATTTGTATATATTATGAATAGGTGGGTACTGGGTTTTATACATAAATATTTATTATAAATATGCCTTACTGGTATTTAATGATGTTTTGAGAGAATTTATTATGTTTAACCACGCTAACATACTTATGTACCTCATTTTCATGCTCTATCTCTCATTTTTGGTGGTGGCATCCCTCAAAAACATTTTTTGGGGTAGGCATGTCTGCTGCTTGCTTAGATTGCAGAAGCCAACTCAAGGATTCCTGATAGAAATGCTCATGGGCCTATTGTCCATTTATTGACTTTTGAATGATGGAGCTTTTTCAGGTGACTCATTATTCTCATAGCCTGTTTTCTTCACTGTATCCTAACTTTATCTATGACAAGCTGGTTAAAATTTGGTTTTAATTTATCATCAGACATCAGTGTGGTTTATCTTTTAGGCAGGCATCATTTTGTGAACACAATTTTAAGTAGTTAGGACATTAGACAATTTGCACTTGGTTTTTGCTTCTAAAACTTACTTTAATTTTATATTATATAGCTGTAAGAATGAGCTCTTACTAAATCCAGTCTGAATAAAGAATTTTATGTACTTACAGAAGCAATGCAATACAATAATAACTTTTTTATCAGTCCTCTGTTGGTGTAAAATGAAATATATAACATTTACTATCCCATGAGCAGCAGTGATGGCAACAGTTACATTAAGGTTTTGTTTAAAGTTCTAACATTTAAGTGTGGACTGTACATGTAGATCCAGCCTTTCTTGCCTGCCCAGCATGTGGGATATGCTCTTCCAGCATGTGGAATATGCCTGTCTAGTACGTGGTATTTGCCCATCCAACATGTGGGATGTGCCTATCTAGCTTTCATATGGGATATGCCTGTTCAGCATGTGGGATATGCCCATCCAACATGTGGGATATGCCCATCCAACAGGTGGGATATGCCCATCCAACATGTGGAATATGCCTATCCAGCATGTGGAATATGCCTGTTCAGCATGTGGGATATGCCAGTCCAGCATGCAGAATATGCCTGTCCAACATGTGGAATTTGCCTGTCCAGCATGTGGGATATGCCTGCTTTACATAGAGACACTGTATGAGATCACCATGTGCATGTCATTATCAAGCACTTCACATCATTGATATGAGTTATGTTAGTAGTAGTTTCAGGGTAATATTAGCAAAATAAACTTGTATGCAACAGCATTTATCAGGTGACCACTGTGTTATTTACATTACTATTCCAGGGCTTATCAAATTTTTTTTCAAATACTTGTCCAGGACCAGTGGTTGCAGAAAATTCACTTGTTCCACCAACGTTTTCACTTGAACCAAAGTTTCAGTCACTTGCCTAGATTGAATGAGATGTATGCATTTTAATTCATATTAAAAACAAAAGAAATAATGTAAAACAAAATTATTTTTTCCTCAGCAAGAATGAAAAGGAATTTGCTTGAATTCAGAACTTCCCTAACTTCTCGCAAGACTTGATCAATTGACAGAACAAAAATGTCTTTCCCCGAGTTCTGATAAATAATGTCAAGATTACCAACATTCTTCTCCTGGAACACACACAGCATTTCCATATCACAGAATGGTTATCTGTATTAGGCTAGGGTGTATGCTGTGTTAAAAAGAGCACTTATCTTTAAAATTTTGTTTTGTTTCATTCTCATTTAAGTTTAGAAAGGCCTTTCCTAGTGGAACATTATAGTATTTGCTTACCATCCTGTTTGTTTGTACCCCTCTACTTATTGTAAAACCAAAAAGGATCAAGAATATAAAAAATGCACAATGCTTAGTCCTTTCATTCATCAATTTATAATTTCAAACTTTACTCATGAGACAGTCCCTTATACTGTTATCTTCTGTGTATTTCAAATTAGACTAGAGTTTCTACTTGTGTTGCTGTGCTAGAAAACACCAAAAGGAATGAAAAGTTGGTTCCTTATTTCATTTCCACAGTTTTATACCATCAACCATTACTAAATTTTGTGGATTGCTTTCAGTCAGGAAAAGAAGAAGCCCATAATTTTGGGTGTCCGAATAGTCAAAGGTCAAAGTCACTGTAACTGAGATAAGAAAAAAGGTTTCCACATTACAACATTATTTCCTTATTAGACCTAGACCAAACTTTGTGCATGCTATTCATTTTGGGGTCAAAATGATAATGGTGAAGATTGCTGACTGAAAGAAGAAAAAGTGTTTCTGCAAAACATTAGTTCTAAATTATTGACCTGGACGAGATTTTGTGGATGGCTTCAACTTGTAAGAAAAATGACAATATATTTTGAGGTCAAAAGTTCAAAGATTAAGGTCTCTGGACTTCAAAATGAGAAATGGTTTTTTCATAAAAATGTCAGTTCTCAGACATGCACATTCACCGAAGTTTGAGGATGACTTACACTTTGGGTAAGAATAAAGACTGTTGATTTTGTGGTGAAAAGTTCAAAGGTCAAGGTCACTGACTGAAGGAAGACATATGTTTCTCAATCAAATACATTACCCAATCAAATTAATATTAGTACTGCTACCTCCAGGATCCAGCCCTCCAATAGGCTTGAAAAGTCACTAGGTAGACAAAGGGAAATAGCGTTTATAGATTACTTCCCCTTACCCCCTAGGTGGCACTATGTGTACCAGATATCATCAGTTTTAACTTTCACTGCAAACTGTTGACAGGCCTTCAAAAATCAGTGGATTTCTATTTTTTCTGCTATCCATCCAGCTGGGTTTTTTTTGGGGTGGTACAGTAAGTGAAACAATCATACTGTGCAGTGTATACTGCATATATATTACAGCTTCATATTACAGCAGTACAGCTTTACAATTTGCACCTATTGGCACTTTATTCTGATATATTTATAATACTGTATATATTTAAGTACTGTTTGTTCTATCCTTGTTAAATTTGATTGGTAACTGTTTTTCTTTTTCCATTTGCAGACTAACGGTATTCTTGATTTAAGATGTCTATCAGAATTATACATTCATATTTTGATATTCGATAGCCATTATTTCAAATTGTATTTGCACCTGGTATGTTTTGTTCTTTATATTTTTAGGTAGTCTGCAATACCATGGCTATTAAATGTAAAAAATGCAGGCATTTTAAGTTAGCTGATGATGATCATGAATCTTGCCTTGCCTGCACTAAATGCTCATCTTCCAAAACCTATAAGGTGTGCTTTTTGTGGACAGAAGACATTTGGTCCAATGTTTCAAAAACATTTCAAGGGCAAGGAAGAAACATCTTTATCAAAATCAGGCTATCAAGACATTTTAAGTTTACACTCCCTCTGACTTGTTATCTAGTTTAGCCAGGGATAGGGGAATGCCTCTTCTCAACATATTAAATTGCTTCATATCATCCTCCTCCTCCTCCTCCTCCAATGCTGACAGTGCCTTTGTGGTCATGCAAGGCATCCTCCATGATCCTTTCCAGGAAAATGTTAAAGAGTGGAGGTGATGGTATACATCCCTGTCTGACTCCAACTGTTGTTTAAAACCAATCTCCTCTGCTGCCATTGATGAGCACAGCACTGGTGGCTTTGTCATAGAGATGCTCAACAACCTGCATCAGGTTTGAGCTGATGTTTTACTCATAGTTGCCCATACCCTGTCAAAGGCCTTTTTGAAATCTATAAAGATGTGGTATAGATTCTGCTGATGTATTTCTCGCAAAGGAGTCTGAGATTGAAGATTTGTTCTGTGGTGCTCCTTCCTGCTTGGAAGCCTGCCTGCTCTTCAGCAATAATTTTCTCTGCTTGAGGCTTTAGTCTGGTGAGAATTATCTTCAGCATGATTTTGCTAGGGTGACTGATCAAATTGATGGTTCTGTAGTTTTGGCATAGCTGTAGGTTTCCTTTCTTGGGGAGCACGATGACCAAGGATTGAGTCCATGTGGTGGGCTATTCTCCTGTCTGCCATATCTTGTTGCAGATTGTTGTTAGGACTGTGGCTATCTCTTCTCCTGCTTGAATGAACTCTGCTGGTATATTGTCAATGCCGGCTGACTTTCCTTTCTTTAGTGACCTAACTGCAGTTTCTACTTCTTCACAAAGAATGGGGTTGTCATCAATTTCTTCTGCCTGAGGGCAATTTAGTACTGCTGGATCACCTTGAGTCTTATGATTGTACAATTCTGAGCAGTATTCTGTTCATCGCTTGAAGATCTCTTGATCTTCTGTGAGGCATTTTCCTGATTTGTCTTGGACGGTGGTAGTTTTCCCTTGTTTATGGGTTATGTGATCTTTCACCAGTTGATATGCCATTTTGCTGTCATTTATACTCAGACTGTCTTCGATTTTGCAGCATTGTCTTTCTATCCAGGATTCCTTTGCCTTTTTCATGCTTTTCCTGATCATGTTGTTTATCTCTCTGTATTTTCTAGCTCCTTCATGATCTCTTTTTCCCTTTTTCATTTCTCTTCTTTTGTCACATAGTTCAAGGACATCTGTTGTGATCCAATGTTTCTTTGTTCGACGATATTTGCCAACGATCTCGCTAGCTGTCCTAGTCACAGCTGTGTTGAATGCGGTTGTTAAGAACTCTGGGTTGGTGTCATTGCTGTCCAGGGTTATCATTGGTGCAAATTTACCACCTATCATTGCTTGAAAGGCTTCTGCGACTTTTGGATCTTTCAATTTTTCAAGGTCAAATCTGATTCTTGGTTGGTTCGGCTTTTTGATCATTTTCAGGTGGAGGTGAAACATTGTCATTAAAAAATCATGGTCACTTCCAATATCTGCTCCTGGAAAACTTCGTGTTCTGGCAATATTCAGTCCTGTGCAAAATTGTTTTTTCACCAAGATATAGTCAGTCTGGTTGTGATGTTGTCCATCTGGACTGTGCCAGGTCCATCTTCTAGATGCTTTGTGAGGGCCAAATGTGTTGGCTAGCACAAGATTGTTGTAGGCAGCAAACTCGAAGAACCAGAGCCCTCTTTCATTTGTTTCTGCATTGCAGAAGGGTCCACAGGTGCATTGCCAGTTTGTCTGTGAATCAACTCATACCTTTGCATTCCAGTCTTCTTGTACAAACAGAATGTCCTTCTTGGGTGAGTTGTCAATGACATCTTGCAGTTGGTTATGAAAATTCTCCAGTTCATTGTCATCATAGTTAGATGTGGGTGCGTAGGCCTGTATGATTGTGATGTTGAAGGGAGTTGCCATCAGGCTGATGGTAATGATCCTGCTTGAGATTGGGCAGCAACCCATAATATTGTTCACAGTGCCCTTGTGGACAAGAAATCCAACGCCATTAATGTGTTTGTCCCCTCTTCTGCTGAAGTAGAGCTTATGCCCTTCATCTGTTGTTATTTCTCCAAAGTTTTTCCAGCGTACTTTGCAGAGACCAATAATATTCCAGTTGTACCTCTCTAACTCATGTCTAAGTTCTTTCAACTTTCCCACAGCCCTCAGTGTTCTAACATTCCATGTACCGATGACGATGTTTTCTCTCCCATGGATCTTGGTAGTGGGGGCACCAGTAGCATACTTATCACCTCTGTCCTGGTGTGCAGTGGAAGGTGCCGTCATTGTTGACCCGGGCTGTGACCAATCCAGTGTGGAAGAATTGTTAGTTGTCTTCATGTGGTGTGTCAAGGGCAAGATACAGCCTGGCAGAGCCTGGATGACCACAGTTGAAATCCACTGATATAATGTGGCATGCCCTGGCCCTGAGCACATGGTCATTGAGCTCATCTTGGAGCCATCGAGGAAGACTTCCACCCAGTGATGCTGTGCTATCATCACACTATTTTACCCATAGTTGGGAGACTTGTGGGGGCGGGAGCGTCTTATTCCATCCTGTATGGATCCAATGGACCTGTACTACTGCCCTATATGGAGGACATATTGTAGATGGATGCCAACAGAGATCTTGAATCATGAGTAATCAGTATAATTCATAAAGCTTTGTCAATAGGAATGTCAACAGTTGAATACAACAAAGTTGCATCATACAAATCTAGGCAACCCACTGGGTATAAGTCCTGCTCCCCACCCAGACATAATATAGGCAATGAAGTTGGGCATGTGGGAGTGTTTTGAAAACTGATCAGCCAGCATCATTCTTACGGTGAATTATTTAACACTCTGGCTGTTGACCAGCATAACCAGCTGTCTGGCCTACAAGCTGACCACAGTAATATATCTTCAGTCCTTGACAGAACTGTTGAGCCATTTAGATACAGTAGATAAGGTACAGGTTCAGTATTCAATCCTCATTCATCCATACCATCAGTAACAATATCTAATCTGACTTTGCTGCATGGACCAACCCATCCAGCCATACAACCAACCCAACATCACCGTTAATGCTGGTTCGTTGTGCACAAGCGCCAGCCAAGCCTGCCTTCCATGCCATCCCAGCCTGCAGTTCTGACCCAACAAGCCATGCCAGACCATCACATTAGTGTACAAGTGGTCCCAGTATACCAAGACCACCTTTTGTAACCTTCCCGTGAGGAAGATTTTTGGCATTGCATGCTGATGAGATGGTGGCAACTTTGCTTTAAGGTGTGAGATATCCAAGGACATATTCACTAGAGGAAGAGAACTCTCAAATTGATGTTAGTTCTGCATAGCTGCCAACCCTCACGATTTTGGCAAGAATTTCATGACTTTCTACAGCGATTCACAGATTCACGCCTCATGCAAAAAAAATCATGAATTCCCCAATTCTCCATTATTTTAAATTTTCCCATTAAGTGCTAGTCATGAAATCGGCCATTGCCGAAACGGTCCGGTACTGCTAGTCGTGATAGTAGTTGAACTATAGCCGATTTGTACAGTTGACCCGGAAGCAATCATTTTAGTGTATTTTAATCTATGTGTATAAGAGTAGTTTTACAAATGCTTTTGAAAGAAACCGGGGCCAAACCAGAATTTTTCTCCACGCATGCGCCGCCAACACTGACTTGAATTACCATTCGTTATTGCATATTGAAAACGTCTTCACCACCAAGGAAAAAGAAACGGATTGCACAAAAAGTGAAGTTTAGTTTGGAATATACCACACATTTGCCGTGCATTCAGCCATCAAATACCAATATACATCTTGCATTTTGCACACAGTGTGCCACAAATTTTAGCATTGAGCATGGTGGCAGAGACGATGTGAGGAAGCACATCGGTAGCAAAAAGCACATAGAGGTTGGGAAACTACATGAAGACAGCTTTTTTGAGTGTTGGAGTTTTTGAGATTGAAAGATTAGCTTATATTGTAATTTGCTTGAGTTCAGTTTTCCTCGCATGAGCCGACGCCACTAATCATTCACTGTTCAATGTTTCATCTTCTGGATTACTACCATTTCGTAATTAAACTACACTGCAGTTAAAATGTTTTCACCTCCAAGGAAAAAGATTTGTATTCCACAAAAAGTGAAGTATAGATTGGAGTACACCAAAATTTGGCCTAGCATTCAGCCATCAAACATCGATGTACATTATGCTTTTCGCACAGTAGTGTGCTGCGAATTTTACAAATGGGAATGTGCACAAGGGCTGGTATTGTTGCTTAAAATTTACCTGTTATACATGTACCATGAAGTCATATTATTATATAGTACATTTATGACAGATAAATTGTAAGCAATGATATGAGCCACTGTGGGCATGTGGCAGAACGATGTGAAAAAGCACACTGCTATAGTACCATCAGTTTTGGAGCACTTTAAGCCTCCTACTCAAGTCCTGCATGCTACCAACGCTGAAGCATTGTTTGTGAGCTTTCTTGTTGAACATAACCTGTCTTTCTCAGTTGGAGATCAGCAACAGTGACTGAAAGATTATTTCCTATTGTGAGAAAAAATAAGACAAACTCTAAGTGCCTCCTTAGGTGCTGAAAATTTGCAACAATTTTAGTCATCAAGATTAACCAGCAGGCAAGAAGCCTGAACTGTTTTGAAAACAAATTTACCATAGCCTGATTGAGGAAGTTCAAGACTGCCACAGCATCATAACGTGACAAATAGCATGAAGTTTGTGTATATCAGTAAATTTGGCAGCAAATTAGTAGTACATGTAATCAGTGTAAATAATGTTTTAGTTTATTTTTGGGATTTTCATATAATGCAGTACTGACCATTGAAGTGGATGGAATTAATGTCATGATATAATTTTTCACTAATTGTGTTCAGAATTCACTAATTTTTATCCCACTTTTCACTAACTGTGAGTCTGGAGGGTTGGCAGCTCTGGTTCTGACTTAGAGTCTCCTGATAATTCTGATCCTACCTCGGAAAGAAATTAATTCAGTTTCAGAGCTGCCATAGAAGAAATTTTTCACATTCTACCCTCTATGCAATGTCCTCCACTGCCAATTGCAAATGCAACTTACAAAGTTGAGGCTTCAGTTGATAAGGATAAAGATGATATACATTCATCCTTCAGAATTTTACCCTCTGTATTACAAGGTGAACAGACAAGTTTTCAACGCCACATGAAAATTTGTACGGAATGTGGTTTCTATTTCCTCTCTACTGGAATTGGACTCTCACTATGTACTGCTTTACAGAGAAGGTTAAGAAGGATCATGTTTGGGTTACAATCACATCTCCAAGTCATTAATAGGGCAACCCATCACGCTATGGCTAACACCCTAATAGCCTTCTCTAACCTAGATCTAATATGAAGGGATACTTTATTGCACTCTGCATCACTCAAACCACAACATGCAACGACACTGGGGGACATATAGAGGAAATCAGAAAACAGTACAGGAGTTGCCTTAACAGTTGTCAGTACAAAACGTGTTTCTTTGCTTGCCTTCATGAGCAGCCTTAGTGTCAGATGTGATAGAGGTTATGCTCAGACCTGACCTTGCAAAGCAAGCAATAGGAGATCGTCTCACCCTTCTTGCAGACATGCAGGGATGGGAGAGTGAAACAGATTTTCTCCTCCTCTAAACCACTCAGCTTCAAACAATGACTTGTCCCATCTACCTCACCATGGCATCCCACAGGTGGATGTCAGGCTACTTCTGTTACATGGTTCATGGACCAATTTATTTCCTCACAATGAGTGGTTGATATAATTGGTTTTGAAGGGGCTCCGCATCTCATTCATCCAGCCCTCTCCCCTTAGTCAGTCCCCTTCATGATGGAGACTCTGACCAACCCCATGAAAGCCAACATATTTCAGAATGAGATGAAGACATTACTAAACAAAAGGGCAGTAGAACTCGTTTGAAAAACAGCATCCCCAGGCTTTTATTTCAGGCTGTTCTTGGTCAAAAAAGCCAGCTGGAAATTGTGCCCCATTATAAATTTAAGCAATCTCAACATTTTCATAAAGCCCAAAGTTCAAATTGGAACTAGCAAGGTCCATCCATTTGTCCGTGTGACCCGACGCATACACAATAAGCATGGACCTGACTGATGCATGCTTCCATTCATGTAACAGCAAGAAAGTACCTGCATTTCACCAGAAATCAAGTAATAGATCAGTTTCGTGCCCTACCTTTCACTCTCAGCCTCAGCCACTGGACTTACACCTGAACATCAGACTCTGTAATAACCCCTTTGTACATGACATCATCATCCGGGATGTCGGCCTACCTAGGTGATATCTTGCAGAAACACTTGGTAAGTTCAGATTGGCATCATGATGTACGCAACCTTCTCTGTCACATTCAAAGTTTAGGGTGAATAGTAAATATGGACCAGTTGGCACTTGTTTCTTTCGCATTTTATTCATTTGGTATGGAGTTCCTCACCCATGTAAACCAAGTCTGTCTTCCTCCCAAATGCATCAGCTGCATTGTTCTAGAATCAGAGCTTCTTCCAAAAATTTTATGGCAAGAGGACTCCTTGAACTACTCAGCCTCTTCAGTGGAGTAGTGGATCTCATGAACCTCAGCCACCTCTACATGCACGCTTTGCAGATGGCCCTAATCATTGGCATCCAATTTCTTTTTCCTTAGATCAGCAGATAAAGATCTCAATGGAAATCAGGCACTTTCTGATTCAATGGCAGAATACAGAACGGCTAGCATGGGAAATTCTGTTTGAAGCTCTGCAACCACAGGTCACAATCTGCTCAGACACAAGCTTTTCAGGTTGTGGGTCCCACTTGCTACCAGACTTGGAGATGGTCAGTGGCAAGTGAACACAAAAAGATAAAACTTCATATCAACCTCTTGGAAATGAAGCCAATCCTCAAAGCCTTCCATGTTGGGCAGGACCATCTTCATTCAAAAACAGTCCTAATAATGTCAGACAATTCACTGGTATCAATTACCTTCAGAAACAAGGAGGAACAAAGTCACCACAACTATGCATGTTAATATGAGACTACTTTCATTGTTGTTCCCAACATCAAATAAGCATTCAAGTATGATGCATTCTGGGCAGGCACATTGTTCTGGCTGATTCTCTATCAAGGAGGGGACAGCTACTGCACACATAGTGGTCCCTCCATCCATCTATCTTCCATCAATTGTGCAACCTTAGAAAATGAGGGTACAGGCTGTAAAATAAACTTGACTGTCCCTCTCCTATGGGACAAGTCATGGGTCACTGATCTGCGCGACTTGATGACAGACATGCCCAGGAAAATCCTAGTGACAACGAAGCTTATCAGACAGCTGCAGATGCTAATATATCACCCAAGTCTAGTGAAACTTATACTTCATGAATGGGCCTTGTCCAGCCGGCCTTGCAGTTTTCAGTTGTGGAGAGGATCTCATCATCTAGACAGCCCTCGTTTTTAAAAGTATATGACAGAAAATGGCACTTTTTTGTGATATGTCATTCACATGATGTCACACCACTGTCAGCCTCCATTCCCCAGTTCACTAACTTCTTTCTTTTTCTCTTTGAAAGTAAGAAGCTAGCACAGATAGCTATTAAGGGATGTCACTCCATGATTTCTGACACACTCAGACAATATGGGTCTCTTGACATTAGCTACAACAAAGATTTCTTAGCCTTGCTAACCAACTTTAATCTATCCCAAACTCATTCACCAATCCTGTTCCCGAAGTGGAATCTATCATGGCTCAACTCTGTTAAGATTGAACCTTTTTCCACTGTCCTGCTAAAGCAACTATCATACAAGACAAGCTTCTTTATAGAATTGGCTTCCATATTAAGAGTAAGATAGCTGCATGCTCTTTCTGTGGATCCAAACTAACTTCAGTTTTGCTCTGACGGTTCACTCATTTTATTGACATGACCAGATTTCATCACTATGAACAGGCTTCCATCTACTGGCAACCAGAAAATAACTTTATGGCCCCTTTCATTGATCAATACTTCCAGAGAGGCAAGAATACAGGACCTGGTATGTGCACTCTGAATTTATCTGAAGTGCATGAAGCCCATCCAGTCCAGACACCAGAGGCTTTTGCTCCCACTAAAGCCAGGGAAAAGGACATAACCCCACAAGCATTAACATGATGGCTAAAGACTGTCATTCAGTCAGCATCTCTGACACAGTTTGATGAGAATTTGGCTCACAAAATACAAGCTATTTTAACAAGCCTTGCCTTTCAACAAAATGTCTCAGAGATCTAATGGAATCAGTTGTTTGGCATGCCCAGTCCACTTTTTCCTCTTTCTGTTTGCAAGACATGGCCTCACAAAGCACTGAGTTGAATCTAGTTTTTCCCATGGATGCTGCCCATACAGTTACCAGACAATGCCATTTCTGACACAACTGCATCCTTGGGTAGTACCTCTCATCTTTCGCTGGATTTGCCTGAGAAAATCTTCCATTGTAATTATTTATCAAGTGCAGGAGTCCACAGTATAGTTCCTTGCACATGTCTACACACTTATATTCAGTTGTGTCAGCTATCATTAGCTGAGTTTTACCCTTAAAAGTAGAGAGGTTGTTTTTGGCCCAACAGGATTCTTTTAGGTGGAGGGTGGAAACTCAGCATTTCCTCCTTCTCATGCCTATTCTCCTAACTTACATGTGATTGGGTAACATATTTTATGGAGAAAGAAAATTTTATAGTAAGTTATGTTCCTCCAATAATACTTACCCAATCACATTACTATAAATCCCTCCCAATCCTCCCCACAATGGGAGCATCATGTCTCGGGCAGTGCTCAAGTTAAACTGACGATATCTAGTATATGGAGTGCCACCTAGTGAGGTAGGGGAGGTAATCTGTACAAGTTTCTTCACTTTGTACAAAATATAGGCAGAGAGACTTTCCAAGTCTATGGGAGGACTAGATTATGAAGGGGACTGAAGTAATATCTAAAGTTAATGTGACTGGGTAAGTATTTTCAGAGAAACTTAATTTACTATAAAATTTCCCTCTTTGCATAATGTTTTTAGTTATAGACCATATACATTGACCAGTTTGGAGACTTTTGACTTGCACTTAAGTATGCAAGAGGCCTATTAATATTTGTGGTCAAAGATCAACATCATCATAACAAAAATAGAAATGGGTTTTGCAGAATAACTTTAATAATAAAGAACAATAAAGACCTCATACCTTGACGAGAGGTCCAGGTCATTGGGACCCAACGGTCAATAATCAGCTATGCCCATCGAGTACCTGCATTGAGGTCTATTGAACATGGGGTGGGCATACAATGTGCTGTTCGCAAGACTCTTATGGTCAGTTGAAAATGGCAGAAAATATATATTTATTTATTATGTATTTAAGTGTGGAATATAGACTTTTGGGTGAAATAATTTTTGTATTTTTTTTTCACTCCTATGTTTTCACATATGAAAAATATATCCTTATATTTTCACATGTGAAAATTTAAGATTCCCCATCATGCCTTGTGACGCTTGATTTTGTGTACCTACAAAAGTTTTTACCTGCAACAACAATAAAAGAGTACTTTGTGAGCTAGAACAAATACATAGAAACTGCCTTACATTTCAGACATGGAAATTAATCTTTGATAATGAAATTTGACTAGATGCAGTTGGCATCTTGCTGAAGTCATTTCCCCTTCCTTAACAAAGTCATGAACCTGTTGTGATGCATTGCTGAATCAGACATGCATTGTTTTCAGATAGGGTTAATAATTTACAAAGTGACAAAAATGTAATTTACTGTGACAGACTATGTCAACCCAATCCTACTGCTTTCTTAAATTGCGTATATTTATATGATCAGGCTATGAAAGTGAGTTAAATTTACAAAAAGGGGGTTGTGCCGAAGAATGAGTTTAATTTTCAAAACTTCGATTCTGGTGCAAGTTTGGTATATAATAAAAAGAAAATTTTCTTTTCCTGTGTTAATACTGGATACATTTCATCTTGTGGTATCAAAAACTATATATATTTTAACTCATGACTATGCCATTCATTAAAATATTATGTTTTTGGTAGCACATGATGAAATATATCTGGTATCAGTGTAGGAAAAGAAATATCCTGTATTTATAGTTGTTAGACCCTTGTTTGGGGTTTCTTATTTTGATTTATTTTATTGGTTTCAACCTTAACCTTTGGTTTCAATTGCACCTCTTATTGTCTTAGGATCCTTTGAAATGGTCCAAGATGTGTCTGCACAACATTGCATCTTCCGGGAAGTTCTCCAGTGACCGCACCATTACGGAGTATGCCCGAGATATCTGGGGAACCGAACCTACAGAGTACAAACTCCCTGCCCCTCATGAGGCACCAAAGTTAGAAGATGATGAAGATGAGTTGTACATCAAATCTGGTCTCAAGCCTGCCAACAAACCTGGTAACAAACCTGCCAAGAAATAATATAGTGGTTCTGAGGATTCTGGATTGTTCTACAAATTCAAGAGAAAAAAATGTGTTGAGTTTGCCTGTGATGATTTTGTGTCAAGCCTGCACAGACTGGTTACCATAGAATGTTTACTTTCCTTATTCTTGACATGACATTTTATGAACTGAACACCATCTAGCAACTGATATCTCATTTTGTTAAATATTTAGTTGACATACATTTTGTTTCAAAAGATGAAGTTGCAAAGTAAAATGATAAGATGAAATTACTTGTTAAATTTCATGCAACTGAAGCTTCTTCATGGGCCAATAATTGATGAGACCTAAGTATCACGTCTCTGGCAGGGACAGCAGTAGTGGTTGCAGTGTTTGCATGTTAAAATTTCATGTTCAAGGTTTTAAATGTTATATAACTTTTCCATAAGTCACTGTATTCAACAGAAACTTTTGGAACAGTGTAACTCCATCTCAAAGTTTGTAACTGATATGCTGTGATTTGTGATCTGCTCTTTAACAGTGTTCACATGCTCTACATGGTCATTCACAGAATTATCTTGTAGAATTTAATCTCTGATCGTAGGTGATGTTGTAGAAAAACATGCTGGAAACTAGTTCATAAGTATGGTTAACCTTAAGGATGCACTAAAAATGGTAACTGTTAGTTTTAGGATATACTTGAGGAATTTTATCACCAGTGATTATTGCCTTGGTTAAATTTGGCTTGAGATGTATTTTTCTTTGTATTTAATTACTTAGTTTTCTAGTCCCGTTAGGTTATCTCTACATAGATACTGTCTTTTATGGTTCTCTGCCTTCGGTTCTCTACCTCTTTATTAGAATTATTAGAATTGGTTTTACTACAGTAATTTCAATTAAACTTAATATTCACATTTTTTTTATATATCTTTACGGAGATTGTGGTTTTACAACCTTGCAAGCTTATTCCACAATTTATTACAAAGAATCCAAAAGACAGAGAGCTGATATTCCATCATGATTATCATGTTAATAATGACTTGAGGCATTGAAAAATGAAGCACTGATTGGGTCTGAATGACACTACAGACAAAACAGGTACTGGAATGCTTTTTACGTAGAGCTTTGATAACTATTAAGATACGTTACATTAGTTTACTGGGGAAATATTTTTATAACAATTGCATTTTTGCAATATATATTTATTTAGGTTTAAGCAAGAACAAAAAGAAGAACCTGTTGGTAATAAATGAAAGCTGCACAAGTCCTTATCACATGTATCAATATTGATAAGTTTATTTCTTAAAATCTTGGGTAGAATTGAAGATTACTGTGTTTAACTGACAGGCCTTTCAGGTATTTTTGATCAGTATTAGTACATTGTTAGTTTTCTTTAAAAGCTAGAAAATGTAAAATTTACATTTTGGAATGTCTTTGCCTGTAGAAAAGATTGATGCAAAATTTTGTATGCTTTTCTCCTTCTTGATAATTAAACTGGTTCACAGAGTACAGTGTCTGCCAGTAGTTTTGTCTGGTGTTTGTATTTTGTCTTACATTCCTCACATAAAATATATCAGTATTTGTAGATTGCCTATATAAAGTTAAAATAAATGGATTGAACTTCCAGATTCTAAGAAACTTAATATCAGTTGGTATTATTATCCTGACCCACATTGAAAAAGGTATTCATAATAATAAATATACAAACTCATTCATCTTTGGAGATGATTGTTTTTTACAGTGGAGATGTAGCTGGTAGCCAACTTAAAAACTGCATGTTTTTACAAATTATAACATTGTAGCCATTTTTATTACATTGTTGCATTAATTAGCTTTTTACTTTTGAATTTGAGTTGGCTACTTCAGAAGACAAGAAGGAGGCTACACTGTTTTAAAAAATTGCTGTTTGGTTTGTGAATATGTGTAATTCTTGGAATGGTAATCTTTTTGAGGAGTAGAATTTACAAAGCTGAATGGATTTTTTAAAAATATTTTTGTGGGCAGTGTTTTGTTGATATTCATGCAATTTTATAAACCTGTCTTAAGCATTGCTATTATGTTTTGAAGTCAGTCTGTCTGTTACTGATTTTTGAGAGGTAGAATTTGCAAAGTCGAACCTTGTTTATATTTTATTGGACAGTTTTATTCTGGTAACATATTATATTTTAAACTCAGCCTGTCTGTTACCAATTTTGTTTCCACACCATAACCCAAGTTTTGTACTATCTCTTGTTGCCCAACCTTCTGAATGGTTTGCACTTTGGGTATAGAAGAAGCCTATTGATTTCTGGGGTAAATAGTCAAAGGTCAGTATCACTGACCGAAGGGAGAGAAATTGTTTCTGCAAAATAAAATTACTTCTACATCACTTAGTGGGGTCAAAAGATCATAGTAACTGACTGACATGGGACAGGTGTATAATGTGCCATTCATTGTAAGGGAAGTTATGTATAAGTTTCTATCGAAGGATGGGTTTTGTTGTAAAATCAGCACCTCAGGATCAGGGTATATTTACCTCAAGATAAAAGCATATTTATGCATTGTCTGCAGCTCCCAAGTATATGATTCATGTATTAAACTAATATTTTAATCAGAAGTTTTGTTTTGATACTTACTGTTTAAAATAAATATTGAACAGTTATGAAGTATATATGTGCTAAAACTCTTTACCTTCAAAATTTATAAAGAACAATGACATACGGATGGGTAGCAAAACTTAAACCAAATGTTAGAATAATCAATCTCGTATAGGGTGAACAAACAAATGCAAACAGTATTCAGATGGAACAAAAGATCAAGACCTACATAAGGTAATATTTGAAAAGTCCTGTCAGCATTATTATTTTCTATCTTGCAACTGGCAAAAATTCTTTGAATTTAAAAAGTGTGTGCTGCAGTAATTGGGTTGATATTGTTGGTTAGAGCTGCTGTTCCATTTAACCCAGGGAAGGCAGTTTTAAAAAAATTTATGCCAGGGTACTTTAATATCACAGAGTTCATATTAAAAAGATGAGAAAATTCTAAATTGCATCTATGGGTGAGTACCCCACATTAAAAGTGCCTTCCCTGGGTCCCATGTATGTTTTACTGGAATAGCCCTGAAACAAATTTCCAACTTTTCTAGCTGAATAAGTTGAGTGTGTGCAGATATGAATAGAATATTCATCAATGTTAATAAAGCTATCAAATCCATTCTTTTATCTTTGGTATTTATTAACATGCATCACAGCCAACTACCACCCCTCACCAAGCTGTATTGAAAACACTGAACTCAGTCATCAGAATCTAATTACTTGACATTTGATGGGTCTTGAGTAAATTTTGGGAAATTCAGACTAAAAAAATCAAATGAATGAAGGTGTTATTTTCCCTGTTTATCTTCAAACTATCAGTAATGAATGGCAGAAATTCTTGATCACCTCTTATGTTAAAGGCAGGGACAATCTCAAATTCTCTCTTGAAAGTGATTCGTTCACAATCAAAACTGTACAGTCAATTTAATTTAATTAAATTTTGATATGTTCATTGATACATAAATGCTTGGATATAACCACTACTTCATACAGTATTATTTATTAACTTGCCTTGTTTTCTTTTCAAGAATAGTTGAAATGCAATGAATAGAAATGGGAATGCTGTGAGCATTGCAACTGTTTAGAATATTGACATTAGCATTACCATGCGAGTGGGAGCTTGAATTTCAGGTGGTTAATCAGATTTGTACACTATTACAGCATTGCTTAGTTTACATTTCATCTTATTTTATAGTTCGCTGCCAGTTTTACTATGTACATTTATTCAAATACAGTGGAACCTGTCTTGAAAGACCACTCCTTTTGCCAAAACATAATGGTCTCTTATGACAGGTGGTCTCTCATAACAGGTCATAATACTATATAATCAATAAATCTGTACATGAAGAACCTGGTCTCTCAAGACAGGTTTTACTGTATTCACAAAAAAGCATTCTGATTTGAGTGTTCATTAACTTCAGCTCTACAGTAGGTACAAACAGACTGTTTATATACATGTCATAAGTGGTCTTGTTATTTACTTCATTCAGCAGGATATAAAGAAATTTTTTTATTTATGAACAGTTGATATCATTGTAGTTTGTTTCCTTCAGTTTTGCCATCCAGGTTATGATCCAAAGTCAGTCAGGTGATCATCATATGTAATGCATGAAAGGGCTGGAGAATACAGCAAGGATTGATTGTATTCTTCTCTGTATATCATGAAAATTTCATAAATGTTGGAGGATTATTGATGGTACTGCCTACATAAACAATTTTACAATTGTAATTTTTTACTTGTTTTGAGTCACATACGTAAGGTACATCCTCAGAAGTTGGTGATCCTCGGAGAACTATTTCAAATAGTGCACAGGGTAAATACACCATTTTTTACAGCGAGGCATAGGAAGGGAAATAGTGGCATAATTAGAGGCATAATTAGCACTGTTGGCAAGTAAAGGTTTGCAAATTAGGCATTTTCAAATCATTACGAGTTATATTTTCATTCAAAGTATGACTTCCCATCATGAAATGGCAATGTTGGCCTTGGTTGGGTTGGGATAACCATTCCAGACCTACCGTCAAGTGCCTGTGAACATACAGTCTGCATTATAAACTGAAGTTAGATTAAATCAATTTTTTGTGTTACGATAGTAGCAGTTTAAATCTAACACTTTCCAAACAAATAAATAGATTTGTGTTGACTGAAACTTGCTTATGGCAAAATTGTGTTTAAGGTTAAGATTTGCATCAATCCAGTAGCCATTAATTAAGGTTGATTGGCTTGACAAGTGTGACTTTTAGTTCTACTGGTTATAGACCAGAAGAGCTTTCAGGATGACCTCATGTCCATCATCCATCGTCTAGTTATCCATTAGTATGAGATTGTTATTGCTGATTCTTTCAAACTACTTGGAGGATTAACATGAAACTTTACAAACACAAATTCATCCCAACAACTAGTTGGTCCTAAATAAAAATGGTGCCATTCAAAAAGGCACAGTGGCAATTTAGAAAATCTTGCTGTCATAATTCCTGCAGAATGGATAATCATATCAAAATGGGGTTTTCACTCAAAGACTACTAATGATGCCTGCTTGACCCTCAGTGAAAATGGTGCTAATCTGATGTGGCCACCATGGCTGCCATCTGTTGCTCCTCAGCCAGAACAGAAAACCAGACTGTCATGGGGTTTTCACCAAAACCAAAAGACTTCTTATGATGTCTAGTGGGCTCTTAATGAAAATGGTTCTGAGCTGACCTTCAATATGGCAACCATGGTGGCCCTATTGACAATCTTGTTATCACTACTCCTTCTGAGCCATATCAAAATAACCACAAGGTCTGTAATGATTTCTGCTTGGTTCTAAATGAAAATCAGACATCCAATATATCTTCAAAATCTTGTTGCTATTCATCCTAAATTGAAAGTCTTATTGACTTGTGGTGTTCGCCAGAATTCCTATGAAGTTTAGTTGGTCCTAAATGAAAATTATGCCAGTCTGACACACAGTATGGCCATTATGGCATACATCTTCAAAACCTTGCCATTGTGATTCATCATGAATAGATGGTTATATTTGTAGGTTTCATTAAAAGACAAAATAATAATCATGATATCTAGTTTGTCCTATATGAAATGGTGTTGATATACATGCAGTATTACTGATGTGATAGTCGTGTAAAATGAATTTTGCTGGCGAATTTCAACACTCAACAGTTAAACAGAAGAAATGGTCTTATCTTGGATTCCTGGAAATTCTTGTCAACCAGTAGAATACCATTCTCTCCAAAGGAAATTGTTATGCAGATAAAATTATGGATGAAAAACCTATTGTTAGTGACAGTACTGTTTTGTTGAGTAGTGTTTAATAATTGACATGTAAGCTACTCTCATTAAGTAGTTGAACATAGGTACCACCATCATATTACTCTCAATGAGAAAAATAAATGGCCTGTGATTTATGTTAAAAACACATGTTAGAGTTATGCTATGGGGACAGTTGTACTGAGATGTACCATCCCAGAATAGAAACTGTATCAGGCATTTTATTAAAAAAATTTTTTATACAAAATGCAACAGACTGCTAACATTAAGCATAATCATTAATCATTTTTTTCTGGCATTTGCTGTCACCTATTAGATAGAATCCCTTGTACAAGTTTCACAACTGTAAGAACTATATAATCTGAAAAAAACATGACACTAAATTATTTTTAAAGTATGAAAATGTGTTGTAAAGTAGCTTTTTTACTTTCCCATGGACAAACAGGAAGTTTAGTTCATCAGTTCCATAACAGCAGATTTGTAGATGCTACAGCCAGCAGCAATTTACCACAAGTTATGTCTGACCTACCATATATACTTGCTTATGAGTCCAACTGCACACTGCACAGACCCAGATCTGTCAGCACATAATGCACTGGCAGATCTGATTCTGTGTAGTTTGTTTGGAGTAATCAGTAGAACAAACAAGACAGACCCTAATCTGCATGTGCACTGTGATATGGCAGATCATGATCTTTGTTATTTGCAATTTTACTAAACTTATAAATGAGTAGAAATGGTGGTCATAATATGATCACAACGCTGGCAAGCAACAGCCATTCCCATGATTTGTGCACAATGTTAGGTTGGTGCTGTCTGTTCTCATTCATACAGTCTTGTTACATCTCTGGAAGCCATATTTCTGATGTGATTTCAGTCAGACTTGAATAGGGGTTTACATCATCAGGATGTCAGATGAGTTTTGTAGTGAATAAGAGTTGTGCATATTAATGAGATAATTTTGTATTTGATTTGCTGAGTTTGGTAACATTATGGGGACCATATTTCTGATCCAGTTTTGGTCAAGCTTGGAATATAGCTTTATATGATTAAGAGCTTGCGTGAGTTCAATAATGAGTTTGATACATGTATGTTACTGAGGTGAGCTTGCATCTTATTGGTTGGACTTGTTACCACTCTAGACACTGAATGTTTGATCCAATTTTGATTGAACCCGACAAATACATGTAGACTTCAACCATCACAGATTAATACAATTGCATGCAAGATTTGCTTATATTATCGAGGTGATCCTGCATCTGATTGGCTGGCTGAGCTTCCCAACAGCTTAGTGATATTATTTCTTATGAGATTGTTTTTAAAAACTTTATGAATATACTGATATCACCCAAGACATGTTATTATGAGCAAGATCTGTTCATATTGTTCAGGTCATCTTGCATCAGACTGGATGAATTTGAGAGATGGTATTTCTTAACAGATTTTAATCAGACAAGGTTAATAGATTAATATCATCATGATTTTGGGTGATTAAAGCATTGAGGCAAAATGTTTTTTCAATTTTTAAAATTAATCATTTTCATTTATTCTTTTACTGCTGTCTTTTGATGGCCTTATCAGTATCATGGATATTTTTTAATTATTTTTTATTTTTTTAAAATGACCTTTTTTCTTTTTGGCAATATATAGTCTCAAACTTCTTGTTATTACTACTACTCTTGTAATGATTAGACATGAGGTTTTCACTCAGACATGAATTGTGGCATAGACATGAGGTTTTCACTCAAACACTTCCTGCAAAATTTAACTAGTTCTGAATAAAAACATTGTTGATTCAGCCATTTACAAACCCACATGTTTATAAAGGAATGTGAAAACCAGGCCTATAGGTCATTGCTTGCATTTCTTTACTTTAATGAGCTTTTGAAGACAGTGACTTGTACAAATGAATTTAGACCAGACTCTGTAGTTAGTTGCATTTTCCAAAACACAAGTTGACAGTCAACAATCTACAAGCAGATATGAATGGATTTTTATCAAATCCACTTTGTGGATATATCTAACGAATATCTTGCATGATGCTATTTCAATAATCCTTTTTTGTTTCTTCAAAACAATTCTAGCTTTAACTAAACTTGGCATGTGGGTATATTGTGACCTTGAGACAATTATATTCAGTAATCTTTTTGGGATGATATCAGGTTCAAGGTTTAAAGGCAATGTCAATTTTATACTGCACTCAAACTATTTTGTGAATCTGTTGACTCAAATACTCATCAGTTAAATAAAAATAAAGGATAGTAGAAACAGACTTTAATTCCAGAAAGTTCTTTTTGGCAGTAGAGGATCAGTCACTCCAAGGGATTTGCTTTTTAATCTTGTAGACTGGTATGTAGAAAAAAATGGGTTACTATTACAAATAGTTGTATATGGCCATCAAAATATCTAGATGATTGTTATTTCAGTCTGATGGAGGTATAGTATTAATACTGTCAGTTTTATTATGGAAATCTTTTCTCATTATTTAGTACTTATTCCATTGTGAATACATAAATTTATGATAATTTCAGTAAGATCTGAACTATTTTAAGTATGTATCCACATGTATTTCATCCTCATCATTAAAAGACTTTATGAAAAAGGTATTTCTGTTTTATGATCTTTGTAGCTTATTTTCAATCTGATGTTTTAAAATGTGTTTATATCAGTAGGTTCAGACCAAAGGTCCTTTATAGGCTGTAATTACTCTGTCATATACATGCTGTAATTACTCAGTCATATACAGGCTGTAATTACTCAGTCATATATAGGCTGTAATTACTCAGAACCTGTGTGGCACTTTACCTCCGGGAAGTCTGGATACCTCCTGTCAAAATCAGGGTACAGAAAACTTTTATTTGTTGCTGAAAATTAAACACTTTAGATGGTTCAAAATTAAGTAGGATAGTTGTTTGTTGATCCTGCATGGCAGAAGGCTTGACATAGCAGTGGCTTTGTTGTCATTATGCATGCCCATCTGTCCACACCTTATATTGACCTCAGTGTTACAGTTTTTACAGGGTGTCTCTTGTTTTGGGTTTTTCTTTTTGTTTAAAATACTATGTTTAATTAAACAAAATGGGAAAACATCCAATTTCTCACAAAATATGGGTGGTTTGTTTTCTGTTAACTACTGAGTGTGATATATAAATTCTAATACTTTGTGTATTTAGAACAGTAGACTTAAATCAACAAAGTTTTAATCTAATTGGTAATTTTAAAAATTGTACCCTAATTGTAAATTTTTATGCATTATTTTGTAGTACTCAATGGAAGACTATTGTTTCTTTCCATATATTGGTCTTTTACAGCAACTTATTTTGGCTCTTTGCATTTCAATTTAATCGACAAAATGCATGTGTAGCCTGTTTGCTTTAATCTTGGCAAAATTCATTCTTGATTTATTATAGAATTAATTCAAACAACAGTTTTTGAATGAATTTAGGATCTTTTTTTAATTGTACTGACTCACACAAATAGTGTTTGAATTGGTGACTTTTCTACGTAACTTTTCCAGGTGAAATTACATTGGAATAAACATGTTGTACTAAGAAGGTTTTGCTATATGTCTGTCACATGGTTTAACTTAATAATGTTTATGATATTGTACATCCATCATTCCATCCATCCTGTTCCCCATTTTCCTTCTGCATTCTAGTTTGAGTATCACTACCATCTACAATTACCTAAATTTGTAAGTAGTTTGCATTAGGGGCAAAGAAGAAATCTATATATTTCAGGCTAAAAATTATAAATGTCATTGTCACAGGGACTTCATAAAGGAAAACTGTTTGCACACAGTAATTTAACTTGTATATTTGATACCTTGACCAAACTTCATTAATGGCTTGCATTTGAGATTAGAAAGAAAGGCTAAACTTTGTTGATGTCTTGCATTTGAGACCAGGAAGATACTGATTTTGGGGTTAAAAATTCAAACAGGGACTCCAAGAAGGAAAATGGTTTCCGTAAAATAATTTGATTAGATTTTTGTGCCACAAACCATGACCAAAGTTAATGGCTTGTATTTGAAACAAGAAAGGCACCTGTTGCTTTTGGGGTCAAAGGTCAAGGTGATTGAGACTTAAGAAAAATGGCTTCCACACATTTTAGTACTCCATCTGTTATTTGACTAATGAAGAGGAGTTTTAAATGAGAGCAGTATAAGCTTTTTACTACATGACAGCTGTATAATGTGTCATTTAGGGCAAAGTGATCTTAAAGTATAGTCCTGTGTCCAGCATGCATCATTTCTTCATTCACTGGCCATTGTCAATCAGTTATTTTCAGCTTTACACAATACCATTTGCCCAGTTTGAACCAAATTTGACAGCATCCTTACATGAAAGTTTTTCAAGTGTAGAATTCAAATAATGAAATCAAATGTGGTCACCATTATTAAAGCATAAAAACCTTTAAAAGACTCCTTTTTAAAAACCGCCAAATGTAATTTGACAAAAAGCTTCTGGGCATGAAGGCTTTTCATGTTTGTACATAAGATGCCAATTTTCCATTAAATATGGCAGTGATTACTAAAAGTAGATACAAGCTTCTAATGACTTCATTACTAAAAAATACTAAATAGAATTTACCAGATTTTATTGAAAGCAGTCTGTCATGAAAACTTTCGAAACTGGTGTAAATAATGCAGATTTTTGGCATCAATATTGGCAGTGTTACTAAAAATAAGAAAGACTTCAATATTGTTATAGCTAGTTCTTTGTGTTTGTCCTAGGTCTATGGAAGACTTTAATTTGTACAGTGAACATTGGCAATATAGCAAGCAATATGACATTATCCTACCACCCACATGTTCCCACAACACTTGAAATTGTCATGTTTAATGTGTATTATTTTATTATTGGCACTTCTAATTTTCTTACATTCTGCACATTTGGTCCCTCTGTACAAATTAAACAGATAAACATTTACATGCATTATTATTTATGTTGTTTTGTCCCATAATGCTACAAAAATAAATAATTAAATGCCCCCCTCTCAATGGCAAAGATAACCTGTTTTTTGGTGCTTATGTATGTTGAAGAATGTATACAAAACAAAGGCATTATTAAGTAAAGTTATTATCATGTATTTGTCAAAATTTTCAAAAAAATTTCTCTTGTAATTCTTCTACTACCATTATGCCCCCAGTTTCTTTTTACATGTAATATGTTTCTAATCTGATTAATGTAACCCCACTTTAATAATCTTACTTTCTCAAGCACTGTTGCTTGATGAATGGAAAAAAAATGTTGGAGATAGCACTATCGTGATTCAAGGAAATCCCAGTCATATTTTTAGATTATGTGCATCTTGTGGAATGTGATAAAATCTTTCATATTCCCCTTTATCCTAAATTGTTGCCCATTGTTTATATCAGACCCCTTGGAACAATTTTATAAATGTCTGTATTTGAAAGAGGCAGACTTTGCATGTACAGCCTTCACATCAAAAGCTGCTGATAACAAGTTCATTGCTGACACACATTATTCTCAAGTGACTCACATGGTATGATAATAGTGAAGGATTTATAAACATGCAGTAAATTAATCATGGTTAAATATTGGCATAATATGTATTTTGATCGGCCTGCAGAAAAAGTTTAAATTGAATTCTCTCGACTTTGTCTTTCTTTAAAGCAGCGAGGAATATACTGTATGAATGGGAGATTGCAATTCCTTTGCTTTGAGAACTGCTTATGTGTGTGGCAGTGTAGTCATATAGGTGCATTCACTCATCTCACATTACATATTGATGTTCTAAAATGTAATACTAATATAGTTTAACCAAAGTCCATTCAGTCCTGATTATTGAATGCTCTGCACTTTAACTATCATCAAGAAGCTTCCAGACGAAAAGTATTGATTGCTTTGGACTCATACATTAGTGGCCATGTTCTAAACTGGGTCAAGAAAAGAGCATGTTGGGTCTCATTGTCACAATATATGGTAGTATGATTTTTATTTTTTTCAACATGTGTAGCTTTCATTGTGACATTACATGACATTCAATCCAGTTTGTACTGGATCACATCTTTAGATTGACCTCCTTCAAAAGTGTCCACATACTTTAACATTTATTTTTGTCTTGTTTCCTGGGGAGTATAAATAATGACCTTCCAGGGGAATATGGATGTCATGAGGATCCAAATAAAGTGAATAACCACCATTTAAAGGTATGCGTAATCAAAGTTTTAACATGACACCCATTACTAAAGTAGTCTTTACTTTCAGTATAGGGGCCCCGAGTGGCCGAGTGGTCTATAGCGCTTTCCGTTACGGATCACTGCCATCTCACCTCTGTCTGCGTGGGTTCGAGTCTAGGATTCGGCGAATGTGGATATGTGAGAAAGCTTGCCAGTAGCTTCTCGTGGGTCGGTGGTTCTTTCCGGGGGATTTCCCGGTTTCTTCCTCCACCATTAATACTGGCCGCCATGTATAGCCTATCATGTGCTGAAAAATGGTGTTAAGCCCCACAACAACAACAACTTTCAGTATAGGCAAACTTAGGCCTTTACTGGTACAAAAAAATGTTTTTTCTTTCAATGTTTCTCATGATTTCATTTTTTTCTTCTTAATTGTCAGCTTCCACTATCAGATAAAATCACCCTTTTTTAAAACAATTGTAAATGTCTTTGATGTTTCAGCACATGTACCCGGTATGCAGCAGATGAGAGCACATGAATTATCAAACAGGACTCTAATACAACAAGTTCATTTAATTTTCTGGATATTGTGTGCTTTTGCAAAAATATTACATTTTGGTTGGTACAAATTTGAAAGGCTTTCAAATTCTTCATTGTTCATTAGGTCTTTTGATTGTGGGTTTGTAGAATGTATGAAATCCATGAAAATTGGTATAGTAACAACAAAAGTGAATTGACAGTAGATGTATCATTTGAGTTACTTTCTCTTGTTCTCATATTACTGTACAAGATATACTGTCTGAAGTCAACCTGACTCGTATAAATATATAAAACAAATTGTACTGACAGAATAAAAATGTATGAAGCATTACTTCTGTGTATGCATCATGTATTCCCCTTTCTTGGACTTCTAGGATCAAATAGTACAGATATGAAAGTCAATTCTTCTTAAAATGATTAAGTTTGCATCTGACCATTTTGTTGTAGAGTTATAGTAACAAATCTGTTGTAAAAGTCAGGACTTTAATTTAAAAGTTATCATCCTTGACTAACTGTGGTAAAAACAGCACAAATGAAATGACAAAAATGAGTCATATATTTTCCTATATTTAAGATGCATTTTTTAACCCACCATGACAGGGGCCATGGATGGCCTTGTGGTCAAAGGTGCTTGCCTTTATAGATCACTCACACCTATGTCCATGTGAGTAGCGTCTCAGCTTGACCACTGCCAAATATACTGGCTGCCATGTATGGTCTATCACATGATGAAAAATGGCATTAAAACCCCACAAAAACAAACCAAACCCACCATGACAATGGTATGCCCATATAATGTTAGCCTTGTTCTTGTGATGATAGATCACGTCCTGTTACGTTTTGTTTTTAGGTCTTCAGGTATTGGGATGGACCAACTGCATTCCATGAACACATCTCTAGTTCTAGAAATAGAATGTTTACATACTTCATTTGATATATCCTGAGGAAAAAGAAATCATGACAATGGACAATGTCACTGTAAAGAACAATATATAAAGGAAATATGCACCTTGTGTTACCTGAAAATTGATAAGTCAGCAACTGAATATTTCATTATAAATGTCAAATTTACTATTGAACACTTTTTTTTCCCATCAGTTTTCAACTGGAATCCAAATATTCTGCTGTAAATGTTTTTTGTAATGAGAGAAACAGGATAGTAGACATATTTTATTCATGTATAGCATGTCCAACTCCAAACAGTATATACCCAGATCCACTATCATGTAATGCGCTGGCAGAAATTGAAACGAAGGGCAGAACCATCTACTCCATTTTAAATGTGCATTACATGTGAACAAATACAGTACATGAATACATTAGCAATGAGTGTGAGTACATTAGTAATAATTGTGAGTACATTTGCAACACATGTGAGTATGTTGGTGATGTGCAAGTACATTGGTAACATAAAGAGTACATGGGCTACGTGTTTGAGTTCATTGGTTAACATATGTGAGTACATTGGTAACATTAGTACCTTGGCATTACAGTGAGTACATTGGCAATGCCTGTAAAAAAAATTGCCACGATCTGTGAGTGCATTGGCAACAATTGCAAGTACATTGGTAACCCAGGAGTACAGTGGTAGCACACGAGTACATTGGCAATGCTTGAATACAACACTGGTAACTACATTGACAACACCATAAGTTTTGGCTAAACCTGCAAGTATATTGTTGTATTTGCATTGTTTGTTGGCTTTTCGTAATGATCATATGTGCATCTGTAATTTATACTTGACCTTTGTTGAAAATCAAGTTAATGGTGTACCTGACCAGGGACATTTATTTTGTAAACATCATAATACATTGCTAATATTTCTCTGAGTATAGATTAAATATTAAGATTATTATTAATGAAAGTAAACATGTTTACTTCTATCGGAATGTAGGATATTATTTTCTCACTTGGAAATTCCTAAACTTGTTGACAACTTGAATGTTTTAGAGAAGAGACTGACCTATATCCTGGCTCTATTATTCTGTCTTAGTTTTTTATATAATGTTGTTTACTTGAAAATTTATTCATTCTTGCCTTGAAACTTGAAGCAGAATCATTCTTATTGTTGTGTTCAGGTTTCAATTTAGGTGGATTTATTTATTCAAAATATTATTTGCTGGAATTACAAAGAGCTCAATAATATTCTTGAACTAAAAAAATAATTTGGAATTATGGTGAATCAAGACAAGAACATTTGGATTATATTATTGTGATACATCAAAAGACTGTTAGCACATCATTACACTCCAGGCCATTGGCACATTTGCATATTTGCAGCTACAGGCACATCAGTACATTCAGTATCAAAATTTTTATTTGGAATATAATTGGAACTTCATACATTTGGACTTGTGATAGAACTTTTAGGACTGTTTAGGATTTAATTCACAATACTCTAACTTCTTTTTTAAATTTTCACTTTGTATTATAGGGAAATAATTTATTTGTTGCATTTTACAAAACTTGATGGCTCCGATGACTTAAGTGGTTAGAGTAATAGTATCCACCTCAGATGGGTTCTAACCCTGACTGAGTCATACCAAAGACTTATAAAAATGATATTAGCAGCTGCCTTGCTTGGTGTTCAGCATTAAGAGCTTAATCATAGGACTGGTCATCCTGGTATCAGGATAATGTGACTTGGTGGGACATGATGCTACATGCCTGTGACATGATGCCTCAGTGCTAGACATCAATATAAACTTCCACACTTATGACATGGTAGCAATATGACTGAAATTTTTTAAGCTACACTAAAAATCCAGAACACATACACAATTATGATACAACTAAGATTCACAGCCAAGAACTGGTTGCCTTCCACGGGTGATCAGAAAATGATCATTTGCTCCACTTTCTCGCTAGACCTTTGAAAAGAGGGGAAATTCCAGGATCAAGTTCATGTTCTCAACTACTACCTGAAATGCACTGAAACAATTCATGAGGGCCAACAAAGACTTTCCTTCCTAGTGAGAGGAAAATATTACTCTCTACGCTTTGACTCAAATGGGTGACTCACTCAGCATATTCTGAGATCTCACAAGATCATATATACCTCACATCAGCTCATGAGTTTAGAGTTGTCTCTGCAAGCCTCTAACTTAAATGCAACTGTTTAATCGATGACATTATTGAGGCTGCTGGCTGGCACTCATAGTTGAATTTCTCCAGCTTTTTAATCTTCATTTTAGCCTTGTAGAGAAGGAAACTGAATCTAGTGGATCCAGTAGTGATTGCCCTGGCAGCTAGAAGGCCTTGTTAAAGCCAGAAAAACCTCCTCATGGATTTTTTTTTTTCAGTAAGGAAGTGCCATAGTTTGCAACAGTTTCTGCATGCTCTGTATGACTTCATAGTAATCATGTGTTGCAACCTATTGTCCTGCATTTGTGCTGCCTCTAGTTTTATCAATCACATGACAACCAATACCATAACATCTTCAGAATGATGACTAAAGTTGTATGCACTTACATTTCCTCCTCGTCTTGCCTACTCTACTTACCGTATATACCCGAGTATACCCCGAATAATTTAGGAAAAAAAATAAAGGCCTTGAAGAAAGGGGGTCGGCTTATCTGCGGGCCAATGTCTAAACTTGACAATTTTGAAGTCTTTTTGTTGACTACTGTAAAGGCTGTAAATCTTGGGACACGAAAAAATAAATTTTTTCTGTGTCCTAAGACATATGCATGTAAAAAAAAAAATCATTTTCGGTGACCAGACACTTATTAAACTGTTATCAAGTACTATGATTGATTTTGTTATTATTTTGCATGTGCGTATTTTCAGATTTCTCCAACACGAAATTAAATAAAGGTAAATACAGACTTCATAATTCGCGGGCCGGTTGAGTTTACCCGAGACCAGGCTGAACTATAATGTACAGTACTTACACAGTGCAAAGCGTGGATAGTGTCACTTAAATCCTTATTTATTCCCAAACATATTAGATGCAGATTTTGCTTTATTCATTGTTTCGACCAAATTGCATTCTTCCAGATAGCATTTCAACTAGTCCTTAATAGCTGTTTCACTTACGCTAAATCACGCGCTCACGAGTTACTCATTTTCAATGATACAAGCGATCCTACAAACCGAGGTAATATTTTTGAAAAGGTACGCACGTTTAATTGTACAAGGCACATAAGCAGCAAAACTTACATGTTCACGAAGAGTGGTAATAATAAAGGCTAAAATTCTCATTATATATCAACTAAGAACAACATCATAATTTTCCACACAATTTAAAGCTTCATGTTTCGGCGTCTCCTTTGTTGATAGTTGGTGGATTTGTCTTCCGACAGCAATACAGGCCAGTTAATCATTAAAACCCCGAAACTGGCTTGCGTTAAGAGGAATTTTGACCGGCAACTATACCAGTACATTGATGTGTAATTGCCTTTTATTCCATAATATTAGCATGATTATCGTAGTTTTGTAAAACGGGGTGTAACGCATACCTGTCAACTTTTCAAAAGCCAAGTAGGGAGACTTAATAAAAAAAAATTGAGATTGGGACCTAAAATCTGAAGGTTTTTCATGGCATTTTTAAAGCCTTGTTTTCACTAATATTGATCGCTCTTCGGGTCTAATATGGGCGAAATTCGCAAAGGACGCGCGGTTTCTCCCTGTGACACGCCTTATTTTCCCCCAGGACGTGCCCTGTTTTCATATTCTGGTCAGCTGTGGCCAAACTGCACAAAGGCTAAAGGTTAGTCTTAAATAAACAAACAAGAAAGCCAGCGCGACTAATTAAAATTTAATCCTTATTGATGCAACTATTTTGTGAAAACGACTAGCCCTCCATCGTGATTCAAAGAAACCATGTTCTACACTACGGTGTGTTAACGCAAGCACCAGCAATTGATTGGCAAATAAAGGATTACCCACTTTGTTGAACCAAAGGTACCTAAATAGGCAGCCTAACGGTACCGTAAATGTGGCAACTATTTTCACCTCGTTGTATATCCGGCCTTATTCCCTTATTGTCAACTCGTAAGACATTTAGTATTGTTTACTATAAAACATATGTATTCTGAATTGGTTTTTTTGAGGACACATGCTGCGTGGTATGTATTTTCATTCCTTCTTTTAATTCAACGACGATAAAGTTCGTATATACGGTACAAAAATGCCAGGTCTCACTCGTGTAAGTTTCTTTGGTGGGAATGGAGCTACAGCATTAACGGTGATCATAATTGGGATTGAAATTAATTGCCAACAATTTTATTGTTGTGGTTTATTTTTTGTTTTGGTTTATTTTCTGACTTCTGTATTGTTGTAGATGAAAATTTTTTTTATAAATTTATGTGAATAATGTTTAAACTTAACATCCTATTTAGTGAAGAAGCGAATTCTTTCTAGTAAAGTAATTATTTCGTCATGACCATATTCACAGGTGATACAAGAGAATATGACTTCCATGGATTGCATGCAATATATTTATTTATGTCTGACTTTTCTTTTTTAGGAGAAATGAAAATCGAAGACATAATGTAATAATCGGGAGTTCTCAGCAAAAATCGGGAGATATTATGAAATTGGGAGATAGGCGTGGACTGACCCCAAAATTCGGGATTTTTTTTTTTTTTCTCCCTAAGTGAGTGTAGACAGGTATGGTGTAAGGTCGCTTACATCAAAGCAAACTACAACTCAGCTTTTACGGTAGCATAACTTTCGAAGGATTATTCTGAAACTTCATTATTGTATTTTGGAGATATCATTAAAGTTTAGTGCAGTGGTGCCCATGAATCGACTCCAAGGGATGTACTTCATTCAGCGTGTGTTCAAACCTACAATGTACTTGCGGTGGCGCCATTATATAAATACATTCAGTATCCTAATTGCGAGCGTTGAATCAAACCGTATTGTTGTTCGTTGTGTTGTCATACTGGGATCAAATTTTAATGAGTTAGGTATTTACAATTTCAAGGCAAAAATAAAAAATGGCCAATGCAATAATGCATAAACAAACAATAACTGAGTTAAAAGGGAGAGGTAGTGTTACAGCAACTTGCGATTGCTCAATTCTTGTCATCGTTCGATCAAATTAGACACAAATCTAAATTAGGCAGAAACAATAAGAAAACAGAAAATTAAATAAATTACTTTCAAGCAAGTTTATACCATTTCTTTTTAATAATCATACATGCCAAGCCCAAGATAAGTATACGTGTACTTTTTGTTACTATAAGTTTGCCTAAATTCATTTAGAACTCACTGCGTGCATCTTGTGATGTCTCGAAGTTGTGTGTCGACTTATACGAGGGTCATGCACTTTTTAGTGTTTATTCCTGTTCAATTGGGGGGGGGAGGTCGGCTTATACGCAAAAACGGGTTTATACGCGAGTATATATGGTATGTTATTTTGATCATGTAATGTATTGAAGAAGACGCATTTTTAATTTTATTTTAAACTGTGTTTCTTTGAGAAACTTACCTAATAGCATATAGTTTACCCCTCCTGCATCTCTGCAAATGCAAGCATCTTGTTGATGTATCTTTTGAACTTAATTAAGAACATCTGGAATACAGCTATCCACCTATTGGTGACAAGGATAGTTAATTACTATATCTAAGAAGACTTACCTACCACAGATACTATATTAAGTATCTACAATGTATATTGACAGGAAAGACAGATTTGTAACTCAAGTGATTATAAACCAGAAGAGCTTATGGGATGACCTGTTTTCCGTTGTCTGTCATACATCTGTGCTGGTCAGATATCCAGTATGGCCACCAAAGCAGTGCTCTTGAAAATGTTGTTATAACTACTCCTCTTTAATGTATGGTCATATCAGTGTAAGGTTTTTCACTAAAAAGACGGTCCTAAATAATAGGGTGCAATCTTGGATCCATTATGGCAGCCATCTTGAAAATCGTATTTCTATTTCTCCTGGACGGTAGGTCATATATTAAACAGAAAGTCATATCAACATAGGATTTTCACCAGAAGATTTCTTATCATGTCTGACCCAAATTAAATTCATACCAATCTGACAGCCAATATGACCATCATGGTGGCTGTCTGGTTATTGCAATTCTTCCTGAATGGATGGTCATACGGAGTTTTCTCCAAAATAATCTTATGATGTCTCATTGATATTAGAGCAAAATGGTGCTCAGTATCTATAACAATGTTGTATATTGAGTCATGAAATTTGATGGATACATAGTGATTTTGGATGTTACTACTAACCAAGGAAGTTTGAGGTGGCCATCTTTACTTGCTCTGGTGACCATACGATTAAGTAAGCTTATGGCATGATCCTGCATCCAGCTTGTTGTCAGCTGTGGGTCATCTGTTGTGTGTAGTCCATCAGAGAGCATCCTGGTTTTAAGGTCTTTCAAGAAGAACAAATGACGTCAATCAATGGCTGCTGTTACTAACAACAGAAAATACATAGAATCTCTTCACATAAATTGCTGAACAGAGCTGACTGAATTTAATAGAAAGCAGACTGATATGACGGCCTTTCAAGTTGATAGAAACTATACTGATCGACTATCAAATATGAGCACCATTACTAACAAGAGTCCTTCAAAGAGAAACTGACGCTCTACTGGTCTAAAAGAATGTCCTGGAATTCAAGATAACGCCATTTCTAACTTTTAACTGCAGAATGTTGAAACCATCTCTGATATTCTTCAGTGATAAAAAGATTTCAGATTAGCTGTTGTGGTGCACATATTATATGGCTGAGCAGAACCATTTTCATTTAGGACAAAGTAGACAATCAGACATCAGAAGTCTTTTGGTGCAAAACCCATGTCACTATGACCTTCCATTCATGGGGAGTAATAACAACAAGATTTTAAAGCCGGCCATCATGATCTCCAAAATTGGATGTATGATTAGCACTATAGGACCAACTAGGTACCACAAAACATCTGTGTTGTTGATATGGCTATCCATTTGGGAGGAGTATATCAAATATCTTAAAGATGGCCACCATGGTAGCCGTAGTAAGGGTCACTCAGCATCATTTTCATTTACTCTTCTACTTAAAACCCAGTGTCACAATGATTTTCCATTTATGAGGTGCAGCCATAATAAGATTTTCAAGATTGATTGTCAGATCAGCACCATTTTAATTTAGGAATAATAAATCATAAGAAGTCTTCTGGTGAAAAGCTCATATTCATATGACTGTTTTGGAAGAATAATTAAAACAAAATTTTCAAGATGGCTGCCAAAGTGTCTATATTGGATATCAGATTGGCACCATTTCCAGTTAGGACTTACTATATATCATAAGAAGTCTTTTGATGAAAGAATAATGTTGATATGACCAGTCATGTAGAAGTAGTAATAAGATTTTCAAGATGACCATTATGGTAGTCATATTGGAGGTCAAATCAGCACTGTTTTCATTTAGGATAACTAAGATGTCTTTCAGTGGAAACTTCATGTTTATATGACCATTCATTCTGGAAAAGCAGTGACAAAATTAGTAGGCTGTCTGAGTGATATAATTTTCTGTTAAGACCAAGACATAATACAAATCTTTTAGTAAAAAATCCATAAATTCATAAGATTTTTAAAATGGCCACTGTGGTGGCTATATATGATGTGCCAACAGCATCATTTTTATTGAGAACTAACTAAACACCATAGAAATCTTATGGTGAAAAAAGGTGTAGCAATGACAAAAGAGTTTAAAAACTGTCACCATGTAGGCTATATTGTGTACTTATATATCTAATATACATGTACCTAAGAGTGGAGTATTCCAGAATATAATCAAATTTTAATGCATCAATTTATTAAGAACTTTAAAAATTTGCAAATGTTCACATATGGCCACCATTACTAACAAAAGTCCCTTAAAGGAACTGATGCTCTGCTTGCAAAAAATAATTTTGTTCTCATTTTAAATGACTCCATCTTTGATATTCTTTAGAAACTCCAACATACCAAATTTGGTAACATAACTGTTTTTGTCTGAGTAAACACTCACAATCTACTTGTAAGTGCAGTGCAAACATTCTTTACCATGACATTTGCCTTGGCACCTGATATCATGGATCACTAAATATATCTAAATGTCTTGATATAGGTAACAACATGCTAAGTTTGGTGAAATCTAATAAGTAATATTTTGAATAAAAAGCGTTACTGAAGTGGTATCGTTCAAAGCTTTACTTCAGATATATCACAAACTGGGTTTAATAACAAATATTCATTCATTTTTGTCTGTGTTATCATGCTTACAAGCCAGTACTGCTAAAAACTAAAGTCAGGTCCTTTGACCTTAAAATCAAGGTCAGAGTGCAATGATCTTGTTCACTGGAATGAAACTAAATAAAAAGTCTGGTCACTAAACTTGTATAGGTACAAGTCACTATGTTGACAAGTTCATTGAAGTACAAAAATGCAAGGAATGACCTTTAACTTGAACCAAGGTCAATTAGGACTGGTTTTCAAAATTCCTTCACAAAAGTGTGCATATGTTGGTGGTCAGATCTGCTCCATTTTTGTTCTGAAGCAATTACATAATACAATAAGTGTTTTAATCAAATCTCACTCAGTTCATGCAAGAGTTCTGATAAGATTTTGAAGATGGCCATCATGGTGGTCATTTTGGATATTTAAACAGCATCATTTTAATCCAGGAAGAACTATATATTGCTAGGAAGAAAGTTTTTGTTTTCTTTTTAAATGAAATAAAATGCTGTATGTTCTGAAGAAGTAGCTTTTACAAGATTTATTTTATTTTGGGAGGTCATATTGGCATAATTTTCATTTAGGACCAAAATACATTTGAACAGTTTTAGTTAAAAACATTATGTTAGAATGTCCATCCCTGAAAAAAGATGTGATAAAATACTTTTAAGATGGCCACATTCATTTAGTACCAAGCAGACTTCAAAAGTTTCTAGTAAAAGCCCCATGTAGATACAATCATCAATTCAGGAGGATTAGTGATGACAATATTTTCAAGATTTTCTCTGTGGCAGCCACAATGGATGTTTGAGAGGCACCATTATTTTGGGCCAACTAGACATCATAAGAAGTTTTTAGTGAAATCCTGATGTCAATATGACAATCTGTTGAGTAGGAGTTTTAGATTTCAAATCATATTTGCACCATTTTCATTTAGGACCAACCAGACATGTCTTTTAGTGAAAACCCCATGTAGATATGAGCTCAGGAGTATCCACAATAAGATTTTCAAGATGGCCAACATGTTGGTGGATGCCAGAAGACACAATTTTCATTTATAAACAAGATTTTAGAAAATGTCTTTTGGTGAATCCCCAACCTGAATATGACCATCCATTCGAGAATAGTAATATGAGTCTGTAGATGGACACTAAAATTGCCATTTTGCATGTCAGATTAATACCATTTTCATTCAGAACCAACTAGACACCATAAAAATCCTTTTAATGAAAAGCCCATATCTGCATGACCATCTAGTGATAACAAGACTGCCATGGTGGCCATACTGGATGGCCATGGTGCATTATTTTCATTTGGGACCAACTTGACCTTAAGATGAATATCTCTGTAAAACTGTTTGGTAATCCACTTAGTAGTTTAGGATTAGTGTGTCAAAAGACTATCATGTGCACTTTTCATGTTTATGATTATTTGAGTTCAAAATTGAAAAAAATCTTTAAATGACTTCTCAACACAAACTGCCAAACAGAATTGACCACATCTTACAGACTGGCTTAATGGCTTTTAAGATTTCCACTAAATGTTGTATATATCCTACATCTTTTGTTGGTCAGGGGAAGGAAACTTCTTTTTAAGAAAACACTTAGACTACAAAATTATGTCATGTGTCGATGATTGGTATCCTGAACAACATGACATGCTTTAAAAGTTCCCTAGGCATGTGAGGTATAAATAAAAACCAGAAAAACAATTGCTTCAACAGCTAACATTTATTCTAATCAAATACTTAACATAGAAGAACATGAACAAATTGGAACAAAGCATTGTCTATTCACATAATATTTAAATTTGTTTTCAACCTCTGACCAATCACCTATAATAAAAATGTGAAATTAAAAGTCTTCAAAAATTCAGTTCAGCAATTACAATAAGTGTTTAAAGAGACAAGAAATTTCTAATATTTTTTGCTCTTTTCATATGGAATGTTTGCTGACATTTTGTCTTTGCTGAATCAAACAAGATACAGGTTAACAAAAATGATCTGTACAAATTACTTTTAAAATGAATACAAATTCCATTTGCAAAATAAATTTTGAGTGCATGGTCTGTATAAATTGTCTTAAGCCTTTGCCAGTATGTAGATCACATGCACACCACCAGACATTTTCTCAAATGGAATAGGCCGTAATACTCATCTTAAGAAAATGTAAAATGGACAGTTCATGTTGACCTATATTATGTCCAAAATATCATTCTCAAAACATGTAATTTTACATTTATGCTGAATTTAAAAGACTGTCCCATTTTTAAGTAATATTTTCACTAGACAGTTCAAGCTCTAAACAGAGAAAAACATGTTCAGGTATCTGGTACTGTCTACAAATGAAAAAAAAAAATTGTAAATTATTTTACAAGGTAGGATGCCCTGCTGACAAACCTATAAAATAAATTTTTTATGGAAAAACCTATGAAATGATGTGGTTGAGCAGAGACTGAAGCCAAAGATTCATTTTACATCCAGGATAAAGAAAATGTGCACTAGCTGCCTGTTGTAGCTTCTCCACTACTCCTTTTCTGACCAAGCACTTGACAGTGTATCTTGTTTCTAGGTTGACAGTACACTGTAATCAGCACTTTATATAAATGGACTACAGAAAAGTAGTAAACTCTAAAACTGAAAGAAAATTAAATTTGTGAATAACAAGAGAAAATTACAGATGACTGTGTTAGGTATTTTAAAACCTAAAAATGTCATCTGGATTTGAAGCCAAGCATAAAGATGAAATATAAAGAAGTAAATGGTGACCAGTGTTCAATCTGAATAACCTCACCAATTCTGTGGTTGAGGATACTGAAATCAGTTATGTAAGTTCAGGTGTATGCATAAAATCTTAACCATTTACTGGAATTCAGTTAAAAGTGTTGTTAAGATTAATTGCCATTTACTGGAATTCAATTAAAAGTGTTGTTAAGATTAATTATAAGGTTAATGAGTTTGTCATAATGAATAGTAACAGAATTACCATAATGAATAATAATACAAACAAGTGTTCCAAAATGCCAAGTGTATCCCATCCCACCTGACATTAACATATCACTGTGACTTGCAAAAAATTCAACATAAACCTATAATACTGCTGATAGCAATCACGCTGCTACTGCTATCAGAAAAGTCCTGCCTATGTCTAACAATTCTATCATAGGTAAAAGAAAAATAGATATGCAATAAAAGGACAAAAATAGCAGCCTCCCCAAGAGAATAACACACCCTGGCGGTTTAACTAATGCATACATTTATGCAATAAAGAGGAAAACTAGTAGCCTCCCCAAGAGAATAACACCATTATGGTGTAACTACTGTATATAAGCATTCTCAGCAGGTGAAGAAATGTGGATCATTCAGTCAAGTTTTAATATATACATCTACAGATCTATTTTGCATCAATAGCAGAGGCTTATAGTACTTTTATCTTTCATACTCTAAATACCTGTTCTTTTTATTTCTTCTCCGTTTAGAATTGTGTTACTTAGTTCTGATTGCCTGGTACAACAACATACCTGCCATATTCCCAGACAGTTTGTTTTTTTTCTTGAGACTAAAAAAGTGTTTTGGGATACCAAGGGTGTTTTTAGCGTGCATGACCCAAAAAATCCCCAATTTCAGCCAAATGAGAATAAGCTTTCATAAAAGCCTATAAAAATGACTGAAAATTAAAATCAAAATAAAAGAAAATAACTTGTTTGTTTTCTTGAAAGCATTTCATACACTTATAAAGAAAAACTAGTTGGTAGACTTAGTATTGTCAAATATCATTACCATACACATATGCAAACACTCACATAATCACAACCACACCGATATCAAATGAAAACATATACATAAGTTTCCGTGTTCAAACCCCACTGGAAGGCAAAATATAGATCTAATTAGATGCACTCATAGCTACTCTCAATAGTTCAACAGGGAGTTTGAAGGTAATTCAAGTGTTATTAGTGTTCATCTTTGCACTCATTAGATGATGCTATTGTTCAGACTTTCCTGCTGGATTCTCTGAGTGAATCTAAGTGATCAGAATCGAGTTCTTGACGACAATAAAGTTGGCAATATCAGAACTTAAAATGAATTGGGTTGTTCCACTTTGTGAACTCTGCCTATGCAGATTAGCAAAATGGGCTCACTCACAGTCGTCTTCAAAGAACTTGTCACCCTAGCTATTGTCAGCCAGTTAAATAATATGTGTGATGGTGGGTGACCTCCTTGCCTTTCAATTGTCTTTACACTGTATAAACTGCCCCAAGGATAGTTCTACATGAACTGTTTACCATTTATACATGTTAAGGGCATATACTGAATTGGTGTTTTTGTTTTTTTTAGTTTTAATTCCCTAAGATTACTGAAAATCATGTTTTTAGAAACATGAATGTGTCAGGGTTTGGGAGTAAAGAAATACCATATTTAGCATGGCACATCATGTTATGGCAGGTATGCAACAAATGATGAGATTTTTAAAAAATTGGATTAAAGATATAGTAATATACTGAAATTTTATACCATATTGCTGAAACATAATATGGCAAGATCCTGTAAATTTACGCCATATTGCGTAAGTAGAATGTGACAAAATACTGTAATTTTACACCATAATGCTCAAACATAATATGGCAAGATCCTGTAAATTTATGCCATACTGCCTAACACGACAAAATACTGTAATTTTATACCATATTGCCTAAGTAGAACATAACAAAATACTGTAATTTTATACCATATTGCCTAAGTAGAACATGACAAAATACTGTAATTTTACACCATACTGCTCAGCAGAATATGACAAAAAGAAACTGTAAATTTATACCATTTTTTTTCAAGCACAATATTGCTAGATATTCACAATGTTGCTAGATACTGTAATTTTAGACCATATTCCTGAGTACTAAATGGCAAAACACTGTTATTTCATACCTTACTGCTGAGTAGAAGATGACATACTGAAATTTGTATGCCCTGTTGCTCAAGTACAGTATGGCAAAAGACTAATTTTATACCATATTTCTCAAGTACAATATGGCAAAATACTGTAATATTGTACCATTTTGCTCAAGTCTAATATGCACCCAACTGTGAATCAATCAGTCTGTCAAATCATATCTGACATCACATAATGCCACATCATATTATTCCCCACTCATAAAATCTACAGTACAATAACAGCATAAATCCTGATCGGCTGGCATTTGACATCATAATTTGTGTGTATATATGCTCTTTGAAAATTCACAACATAGATAAATGCAGTATGCTTAAAAGAAATGACCAACTGCCCACAGTAAAGGGCAGACTGCTCAAAGCATAGAGCAGACTGCTCACAGCATAGGGCAGACAGCCCATAGCATAGGGCAGACTACTCAAAGCATAAGGCAGATGGAAACTACATAAAAGGCTAACACATTTAGTGTCTTTTTCCTCAATACAACATATGTGAGGCTTCATTAAGTGTACAACACCTTAAGACAGTAGAAATTAATTTAAGTGCATTTATATCTGGAATAAATCTACCAATTCAACCCAATCTGAAGGTGCCTTGACCAATAACAGATACATACTGGTCAAAACTTCTAATCAGTCACCCTAGTATATGGAACTTTTATTTTCTATTTCTATTAATACTGCATTAAAGCTAACAAAATATGATTGTCCAGGAGATATGTATTGATTCCACTCTTGTATTGATTGATTGATCAACATATTGATTCCAGTCGTGTATTCTGGATTGCCCTTCTGAAAACCAGTCAAGCATGACAAGGTTTTTTGAACAATGTTGGGTCATGTAATAGAGACATGCCCTTACCCATATAAATGTTGATTACTTGGAGTTTTGTAGTACTTTTCCTACAATAAAATGACAAAATCTGCAAGGCCAATGTATTGGATGACAGTCTGCAGTAAATGCAGATGGTCAGGATGGTGCATGTTGTTCAGACAGCAGGTAATAATCTCAAAACTGATGCAAAATTCATCAATGTGAGTTCAGTAGTTTAGAGACACTGCTATCATTCACATCCTTTTCCCCAAGATTTCAGCTTTTGATAAATTTTAACTGTGATCGCGCAATGATAGCACAGCACCTTTTTATGTTTACATATTCCTGATGCGGAAGCACCAAGATTCACACACAGAAATTAATTTTCTTTCCCTTGTGTCTCCTGTGAAATTAAAACAAAGACTTCAGGATGAAACTGTTGGCACTAATATCAACAATGTACATTACCATCCCATTTGCAACTAATTACATAATTTTACATCTTGACCATCTTTCTGATGAATGGGATCAAGAAGGAACTAAATGAGTTATAGAAAATAAAGATGATTGGCACAAAGGTTGATAGATCTGTCATGTCATTACCTGGGGTATGATGTAGTGCAACTATTTAGAAATGTGAATCACATGTCAGTGTTTTCAAGAGGCACACAGTTTTAATATGACACTGAAAGTCTCTTTCTCTTACACACACACATAATATTGCCACATCCACTTAAGAATAAAGTATGCAACATCCAACAGTTATGAAATATTGTAAGGAAAATGAAAGCACTTTAAATTCATTATACATCCGATGCACAGCTTAACACCAGTTATGATCAGAATACAAAATCATTTTAGGGTAATGAAGAAAAACTACCCAATAAATAACTGCCTCTTACAATCAGCAAACCTTACAGACAAGTAAAACTGAAAAATTCTGTCAATCACCGACTTGCATCTTTGAAGTACATGTTCACCCTTGTAATGTTCAACATACTATTTTGAATCGATTTCCTAATAATGCATGTACCTTTTTGTCACAATGTCAGCTGTATTGCAATTTTTGTATATTTGACCTTTTATCTCCCTCTCAGGAACCCTATGATATTATAATGTGTTTGAATAGTGGTTCTCAACCTTTGAGTATGAAGACCCCTTCTTAACTTGAAAAACTTTCACAGACCCCACATGCTAATAGTTGTACTATTAGGCTCTGTTAATTGTGCAAAAAACATACGCCTTGGAATAACTCCATGGCCACCCCCACCCCCCCTTGGGTCTGTGGCCCACAGGTTGGATACCACTGTACTAGAAGATTTACACTACATAAAATCATAAATAGGACATGTAGAACAGACTCTAACCTGTTGGCATAGTATGTGACAACAGATCTGGATGTATGCTGTTCAGAGCTGCATGCCCATCATACTTGGATATGTATAGAGAAAATATGGTGGGTGGGGAGGAATAATTTCTGGCCCTATTAGATGTGCAGCTATTTTTAATTCAATACAGTGGAATACCCATTATCTTGATGCTAATTATTCAGGTTGCTTACTGATACACACTCCCATTATTTCTCACAAATGTAAATCCTCAGTTAAGTACAACTGATTATCTGGATAACGAATTTCCAGCATGAAACTGACTGGGTCTAGATAACTTATGTTTTAATGTACCTCCAATGAATCTATGTAAAATAACAACAAAAAAACAAACCTGATTTTAAAGTAATCTTAACATAAAATATTGTTTCTAAACATGGAATTTAATAGGAGACCCAAGTGGGTGTGATATAACTGACCCCAGATGACTTCTGTCTAATTGGCAAATACAACCAGATCAGTCAGATTCATTCTTTACAATTTTTACTGATAGCATAAATCATGAGAACTTGTTGTTTCAAGGTTTCTTTACTTTTTGCATCAGTAGTTGATAGCACAACTTCAAAAATTGTTTATTACTTAAATGCCTTTATGTCAATATGCTTTCTGTCAATTGGTTCAATTTTGTTCAGCATTTCAAGTTTTTAGATAAAATTTTCAAATGGTTTTCTAACAACAGTAGCCATATTTGTTGGCTGATCAACATCACAGGTATAAAACTTAATCCCCTTCAAGCAAGAATGCTGTCAAATCTGGTCAAATTCTACTGAACAATTTTGTTTTAGAATAAACTGCTTACAGGGTTTGCTACATTTAAGGCTGTTCCATTAAAACATACATGGTACCCAGGGAAGGCAGTGTTTTTTAAAATATATGCCAGGGTACATTGATTCACAGAGTTCAAATTAAAATAAGAAAATTCTAAATTGCATCTATGGGTGAGTACCCCACTTTAAAAGTGCCTTGTCTGGGTCCCATGTATGTTTTAATGGAACAGCCCTTAGTAACAGTGGCCATATTTGATGTATGTTTTAATGGAACAGCCCTTAGTAACAGTGGCCATATTTGATGTATGTTTTAATAGAACAGCCCTTAGTAACAGTGGCCATATTTGATGGCAGATTGACATTATTATTACCAACTTTAAAGACCTTATGCCAGGATGCTTTCTGCTAACTTTAGTCATATTGTTTCAATGGTTTTTGAGAAAAATCATTTAAATGTCTCTCTATTTGTCACAACTGGCCATGTCTGACAGTATATCTGCATCATTTTTATAACATGAAGACCCTTCAATCCAGGGTGTGTTCTGCTGAATTTGATTAATTTCTGTTCAGTTGTACTTGAAAAGCCATTTAAAGTTGTATCTATTTTTAGTAATGATGGTCATTTTTCTATGGAAAATGGGCATCACTGGTACAAACCAGCCATTTTTAAGTAATGATGGTCATGTTTCTATGGAAAATGGGCATCATTGGTACAAACCAGCTATTTTTAAGAAATTTACAGGTTTTATGCTTTTAGTAAAGGTGGCCATAAATGGTGGAAGGTCAGTATTTTCACACACTTAAAAGCTCTATATGCCAAAATTCTTTGTGTAAATTGGCAGAAATCAGTCCAAATATTTTGAGAAATTTAAAATATCAGATTTGAAGGACAATGCATGACTGATGACAGACAACACATGCCAAATGCAGGGCCATACCATAAACTCACTTTAAAAATTGTAGATTCCTATCTGACCATGTTTATCCAGGCCCCAGCAAACTAGCTAAAGGAAAATATTTAACAAATAATGAAAGACGCACTAGATCTAGTTTTCAGGACGGTATCAACTTTGTAACTTTTGGTAACAACAATTTCAACAATGATTTTTAAATGCTTTGTCACATTCCATGATTCATTCTATTCAGTTAATCAAAAGGTAATAACATACTTTGGGGGGTGGGATGAGCACAACCCATCAGAGACCATATTCATATCACAAAGATCACATGACTAAAGTCATTGTAGTTTCCTTCTGTCCTGAAAATAATAAATGCTATTGGAATAAGGATTAATCAATGTCAATAGCAATCATCTTGCTCAATTTCATATTTCTCACATTCCTATATGTGTATGATCATGTTTTCCAGTGTATAATACTCAAGGCAGATATCTATATTTTCACCATGTTACAATCTTTCAACTCATGAAAGACTACAGCAAGCACTGTGCACACAAAGTGGCAAGAACTCCCTAAATTCCAACAACACCTGAACATTCTTTTAAAATAATCATGATAAATAATAAATATAACACCTTAATGTTTCAAAATGAGCAGCAGTTAAGTGTCCCACTTCTGAAGTCCAAATTTTATTTATAAAAGTTCTTTGTCCAACTTTTTCTGTTCAAATTTATATTTTTCGTAATTATTTAAAAAAGGGTAAATCAATTCTAGATCAGCGATGAATTAAGGACTGTATCACTGGTTTTCTTTGGTCTGTCTCAATTAATCTTGTGAATAAGAATGGATTTTTTTCCACCTGTTCCCATTTTTATCATTGCACATTTACAGTACACAATTTGGATGTTGTGTATTGCCACAACTTTAGCAGTCTCAACCACTGTTCTATAAAATGCTGACAAATGTTTTAATGCCATTTAAAGTTTACACTTAATTTTTCAGTATAAACCTAACTTTTAGGTGAGGAAATTTTCAATGGTTTTTTTTGTTGTTTGTAGGTTAGATCAGTATTTGCAATACACTATTATGGATTCAAACCTTATTTTTGCTTAGGAATGTAAGAAAAACAATCCTTCATTGATGTATCAGTGTTGGAATTTGTCTCAGACATTATGCTTTGCCAAGTGTCAGATGGAAAATTTGGACCTTAGGGTGAATTTTGCAGTTGTATACTGATGAATATGCAGGATTCTAATTATCTCCCTTGCTGCACATTGTGCAAAAAAAACTTGAGCATCAAGAGTTTTATACAGTTTGTATTCTGAAAAAACTGAAAACAATTCTTACCTACAAATATTAATTTTGCAATGCAATTAACTGTACGGTACACTGACTTGAAGCACTGCCATCTGAGCTGTGCATAGTTTAAAAGTACACATTAACTGCCTTGATGACAACAAAAGAAAAAATACATGTCGATATAGACAGTCTAATTCAACATATCTGTACCATATCTACTCACTTACAAGTCCAACTGCAAACTACACAGATCCAGATCTGCTGTCACATAATGCACTGGCATATCAGGGTCTGTGCAGTTTGCTAGGAGTAATCAGCAGAACAAAAAATATAGACCCAAATCTGCAGGTGCATTATGTGACAGCAGATCTGGATCTGTGTAGTTTACAGTACAGCAAATCAGAATTTTTGTTCTTTGCAGTTTGACTCAACTTATAAGCAAGTGTATATGGTATCTTGATTGGACATGCCTGATTAATTATTCTAACTCTGACACTTGATGTAAATTACCATAGGAACAAAGAATATCACGAATAAACCTATTTACATCATAACATTATCTAACCACTCCAATCATCCCATTTGAGTCACATTTCAAATTTAAGGCTCATCAATCAGCCCGTAAAATGGTTTTAATTTTCTTTTAATAAGCTGTATACAACAGATGTAAGCTGAATAAGGGAAATGAAATTAGATACACAAAAAAACTAAATCTGTGCTTGTACAGCATGAATGCCTCCAAGTCAGACAATAAAGTGAAAATTTCATACAGTCCAAAAATCACATCAAGTTCTCGAATCTGATTTAAATGGCACTAAAATTAACTTTTGTTTTTACATGTGAACATAAACATGGCCTCTTCTGTCATGATCAAGAAATTCTGGCCTACTTGTGCTAATAAGGATTTTTTTTAAAAAATACGAAAAACCCACAATTAAAAGATCTAAAAATTTGGGTAAATGGTGTGAAAACCTAACAAGGTCATCTACAAATGAACAGAAATAAGCCTACCAAATCTGATTCATCTGTTATATAATTTTTGTGTAATCGTACAAATCAGCTTCATGGAACAGACAGATGAACGTCACCAAATAATGATGTTCAGATGCAAGTAATGGGAGTATTAGAAATGAAAAATATATCAACAGGTATTCAAAGATTAACATCTGCTACTCCCAAGTAGGTGACTCTTGCAATAAAACTGCATGTCAGCTTTTAAAGTATACAAACACTTTTTTAGTGTTCACTGATAACATGGTAATAAGCAAACGTAACATTAAAACCAGTGTAAACGTCAGCTAAAATTCATGGCATTTCATGTCAAAATTATTCATTTGCCATGAAAATTAAAAGAGTCAGTATTTAAAACAACGCAATGTAATTTAACCTGATCTACATATCTTAGAGATGATTTATTTTAAGTCAATTCAGAAATATACACCAAAGATGATCATCCTATGAAGAAATTTTACATGAAAAAAACTATTTACAAGAAACAATAAATTATTTACATAAAACTAATAACATAACCCACCTTAAGCTGGGAGAAAAACAAATAAAGATGGATCAACATATTCAAAAACTGTACAAACACTAACAAACTTTATTCATATATTTTCAATATTTACAGCTTTCATAAAACTGAAGAAACTACATCTTTGATTCCTAATGAAATTAACATGTGCAACATGCGATCTAAGCTACATTAAGATGATTATAATAAAACCAATATTCACATTCAACAACTGTAATTTTGCTCAGTAATGTAACCTTTAATGAACCATGACTGCCTCTAGCAATAAAATTCACACAGTAGGCAATGGTGAAGTTAATTAACACTAATTCACAATTTGCCAAAAGGAGTGAAACATGTCTTTTTACATAAATTAATTATGCGTTTTGATATAATATCTAACCCCAAAATAGAAATAAATTTACATGAAGTAAAGATATCAACAGCAAACCTCTATTACAACAAGAGTCTCAAGTGGGTCTTATATTGCTCACTTGACTTACAGAACTTTTTGGGGGCCCAGAGTGGCCAAGTGGTCTAAAGTGCTCTCCATTATGGATCACTGCCTCTCACCTCTGTCTGCCTGGGTTCGAGTCTCGGATTCGGCCAATTTGGTACGTGAGAAAGCTTGCCAGTAGCTTCTCATGGGTCGGTGGTTCTTTCCAGGATTTTCCTGGGTTCTTCCTCCACTATTTATACTGGCTGCCATGCATAGCCTATCATGTGCTGAAAAATGACGTTAAACCCTACTACAACAACAACAACAACTTACATAACTTTACAGTTTACCATTTTTACAGAGCAGGCATATATATGGTAAGAATACAATCTAGGTAACTATCTCCAAAACTTAACACCATGCTGACTACCTTTTCCAATATCCTGATAAAAATTTGTTTTAAAGATAATGGAATAATTAATAGGTACCGTCTCTTGCTCATAATCAAGGTCATCCAAGATCACGATGTTACAAACACATTTATGAAGTTTTGTAGAAATTGGCTGAGAAATAGTCTCCAGATATAGAGGGTAACAAGCTCAGACAATCAGATGCATGGTATCTTTTTAATTATCATATTAATAGGTCGTGATCTCACTAATTATGGAACCAGTCAATAACAATAATAACATAAGATTAAGACAGAGCAAACTCCGACTCTAAAGAGCCAACAAGCTCAGCCAATCAGATAAATGGTTACCACATTAATATAGAAATATAGTTGCTAGATAGCTGACAAGCTCAGCCAATCAGATGCAAGGTCAAATCAAATAATATCCATGACTTTCACTCACAATCATACTCAACTAAAATCGTGATGACATATGCCTGTTTACCAAATTTTAACCAAGTTCTATCAAAAACACAGCCTCTAGTGGTAAAGAAATATCCATTTCTGATGCAAGACCAACTCAAAAATATATGCATAGGTCTCTTGTCATAATAAAACTAAGCCAACATCTTGATGATATTAGCATATTTACCAAGTCTGATTAAACATGAATCTCATTCATTATCAAACCCATAAGCCCACATTTCAAGTTTGATCAAACTCAGATCAGAAATAGGGCTTCAAATGTGCTCAGTTAATCAGATTCAAGATTATCTCATTAATATGTATGCATCTCACTCATTACTTAACTCATGCAGGATCTTAATGATAAATGCAAAAAGGCCTCCAGAATGGTAACAAGCTTTGACAATCAGATGCAAGATCACCTCATTAGTATGCACGGATTTCACTCATTATTAAACTAATACAAGATCCTAGTGATATAAGCATATATTCCAGGTTTGATCAAAGTCAGACTAGAATTGTTGCCTTCAGAACTGTAACAAAGTTAACCAATCAGATGCAAGATCACCTGATTGCATTACTGAACTCATTTGAGACTCAGATGATACAAACCCCTATTCCTAGTTTTGTTGAAATTGGGTCAGAAATACGGATTCCATAGTGGTATCAAGTAAAGATGCCAACAGGTACCTGGTTACTCGCCCATTAATAATAACCCAGGTAATAAAATAAACAACTGGGTATCCATTTTTAAAAAAAAAGTATTCCAAGTTCAGATCGAGACTGAAAAAAGATTATAGTTCGAGGCTCATGTCGTGTGCTTTTGTTCTTCATCACCGGGGCTCGTATGGCTGATTACAGTTTACTTGTCATACATGTACTATATAATAATACAAGGAAGGACACTTCTCTCCTTTCTTGTGCGACCTATTTAAGAATCAATGCTGATAATTAAAGCTAGACCGTCCTAACTTCATGCCTGTCCATGGTTTGTGTGTCTTTTTCTCGCAACTTAAATGCTCTTGCTTTGAGATCTGATGACATTAACTAGGCTAGTACCTTTCGTTGACAGCAACAGTAAGTACTGATTAAGAAATATTTGACGAAATAAAATTTGAATAAATATTACGATTCAAATAAAAGAAAGCACAATATATATGTCCGGTTTAACAAATGCCATTTTTGCCTCAAGTTTGTGGCCCTGGAGCAAGTATTAGCTGCTCAAGTCAGGGCCACTATTCGTATGTTTGTTTACTGGACTCTATTTTTTTATTAGCGGGAAACCCCAACAGATATTTTGTCATGGCAATGGCAACACAAAAACTTGGTTACCATAACATGCACTTCTTATACCATGTTAGGAAAAAAATGAATGAAGTGGACAACTATACAGAATGAAATTTTTCACTTAAGTATTTCAATATGAAGGAAGTCTTTGTTATTTAATAACACTAAAAAAATCTAATAAAACTTGACCACGTGTGAATATATGGTAAATTTTGCATTAAGTTTACTTGAAACAGTTCCAAGAAAACAAACAGGATTCTTGAATGTAAAACACTTGTCATAGATTCATTTATTTTGATACTACTTACATAGCACACCAGTTTAAATTGAAAATAAATGGTGCCAGATATCATAAAAAAATGGGCTGTATCAATGTGACTGTTGGATGTTATATGACTGAAAAATGTTAGAAGAAGGGATTTTGTTAAAAACATGTTGCACCAGACTGTCATTCAGATATGAACCATGGCAGGTCACGGATACTACAACAACCTTTTCTAACCAAACACCAGAGAACAAGTAGCGCAAACAAAGCAATATGCTTCCTAAAAAAACACCAGAGAACACAAGCCCTAACTCAGCATTATATTCTAAAGAACTAGAAAATAATAAGGAAACTTATTTACCATGCCCTACTATAGATTTAATTGCTGTTGTTGTAGTTTCGAGTTTTAACGCCATTTTTCAGAGCAAGATAGACTATACATGGCGGCCAGTAAAACTGGTGGAGGAAGTACCCAGGAAAACTCCTCAAGAACCACTGACCAATGGGAAGCTACTGGCAAGCTTTCTCATATGCCTACATTGGCTGAGCCTGAGACTTGAACCAATGTGGACAGAGGTAATATGGCAGTGATCAGTAATGATTTAAATGTAAAAATTGTCATGGTTTGAAAACAATTTACCTCTTAATGGTCTAAAACAAGAAATTTTCCATAAGAATCCAGTTTTAGCTTGGCTAAAACAACAAATGATTTATTCCATGAAAGAACGGGAATTGAAAAAGAAAGTCCTCTTTATAAAGTATTTAATATACATATTAACTTTCACACCCTTACAGGACTATTGAGTTGCATGCACAAACTCAATATTGCCACTAAAGAAAAAAACCTGAAATGTAGTTTTGTTCCTGTAACACAGTACACATACTACTATCTGAGTGTCTTCAAATTTTGATGATAGTCCAGGTTAGAGCATGGAAACTTTGGATATGAATGCAAAAATGTTGGTCACAGAAGTATGAAAACCGGTTACAATAACCTGCTTTTGGTGCAGAGTTGTAATATTTCTATTGATGCATACAACATACCAAGATTTATGATGATAACGATCTGAGTCATGAAGTACGTATGCAATCAAAATACTAACTAAATGTGAAAAGTAGCTCATGGTAAATTATGTATGGTACAATATGTTTAGGACCCCTCAAGATACATACAAACGAAGTTTTATGAGAGTACAAATACTAACATGGGAAATATACATGTTAAATGAACACTCTCACATTGTTAACACTACCAAAGCTAGCAATGATGAAAATAATAAGTACATTTCTTATTGTATGGCATTAGGCCCCCCATACTGAGCAGGTGACCTAACAGTAAGATCAACTGATAAATAATCAAAACTATCAAAATCCTACTAACAAGTCTGAATTGTAAGGTGCTGCTTTTCCTTTCTCAAATTCTTCCCCATCTTTGTTGAAAACAGCAAAATACTCTGAACTAATCTTTACATGGTAACACTGAGATTCAAGTGTTGAATAATAATTATGAATGAACAATATATCCTTGTATAAAAAGATTGTACAGCAGATTCATTAGCAGGCACTATCCTAAAAATCTGCAATTACGTTACAAGTTCCTGAATATTTGTTTTATTATCCAGCAAAACTCGGATGCATTTCTGTTTATTTGATTAGACCAAACTGTTACTAAAAGGGGAAGTTTGGAACTAAATGACCATATTAAATTCCAATGTGATGAAGTCAATTAAATGACCATATTAAATTCCAATGTGATGAAGTCAATTAAATAACCATATTAAATTCCAATGTGATGAAGTCAATTACTGCAACTCTGACACTGTTTACTCAACCAATAAAAGCAATATCAACTACAAAAATTGACCACAGTGCGCCATTATGTCTTTCTGAATGGTTGTTAGCTAGCACTGAAGTTGCCTCCCCTTGCAATGTGCACTGTCATATCAGCATTTGTTTCATGCATCACTGCATAAAAAACATGAAGGCCAATATTTAACACGTTAAACAAGATTTTTATAATTACTTTCTCTAATCACTAAAGTGGAGGGTTACATGTATGAACCCAAACATATTAAGGAGAAAAGAATTTTAAAAGCATGTTACTGCAGCTGGTCAGTTATGCTGGGAGCTCACATTACTTGAACTTTGCAATCCCTAAATTGTGAATTTATCATCTGCATACCTCTTAACAGTTCATCAAAAATTCTGAATAAAGTCTTTGGCTAAAAGTTTGGTTAAAAACCAAGCTTAGTTCACTGGCACTGAAAGAGGTAATTAACCTTAATGAAGACTGCACAGTAACTCTTAACAATTTTCATTCACCAGCGATAAAATAATATGGTATATTTATAATTTAATACAATACATAGTCCCTCTATAAACATAATATTTAAATGCCAAATGTGCCTATAGCCGACTGCTGTTCTGTGAGAGCAGGAAAAGCTATGGTGGAATCACTTCCTATACCAAATAAAATATGTCCCAATACCTGCTAGCTTTGCATCTATAGGTCAAAATATCTTCTGTGCCTGAGTACAATTTGTGAAAAACTACTATAAATCAACTTTTCATTTTAACTATGCAGTAGAATGCCATACATTTTAACTTGACTTATTTTTGATGAAAAGTTTTAACTAAATCATACAAAATGTAAATGCCTTCTATAACCAAATATTTAAAAAATAACCTGAAGTGCAGTGTACACAATTTAAGAGCACTTCTTCCCATATGGAGAAATTATACATCTGCTTGACTTTATGAAAATTAACATTGTGTCGAGAAAACTACTAAACGTGTTTAGAATATGACCATAGATCCGTTTACTATATTTATGTGTATGTTAAAACCGAATAAATTAACAATGTATTAAAATGGTATGTAGTCACTTATAAGTCCAACTGCAGAGACCTAGATCTACCATCACATAATGTGCTGGCAGATCTGGGTCTGTGCAGTTTAAGTGTAAGTGTAATCACTAGACCAAACATAGACCCTGATCTGCAGGTACATGCTATGGCAGATCAAGATCTTTGTTGTTTGCAGTTTGACTCGACTTATGAGAGAGTACATACAGTGCTTGTACTACCAAACACTAAAATAAAGATTTACATCATCTATTAAAATCAAGTAACTGACTTAAGTTCAACTGAATCAAACCCACTGCAATATACATAAAAGTCCCTTGATTCAAATTCACTGATAACAAAGAGTAACATCACAGAATATCAGCGTTTTCCTAACCTGTGATAACATGTGTGCATGTCTAAATTCATCCCCCCAAAATAAAAACTAAAAGTATTAGATTTTGGAGGACTGTTCAATTTGTTTTCATGTCACACTTTGTTTTAATCTTACACATTCTGTTGGAACTAAGCCGTTTAGAACCATACAAAATTACAATCTAATTCTTGGGTAGAATTTCAAACAATAAAATCAAGATTTCAAATTTACAACACAGACACAGCTACACCAGCTGCAAAATTCTACAAGTTTTTCTACTCTCGCCTTGTTCTTTTCCTTGGGAGTGAGACATTTGAGGTATCAGTGCTCTTTCTTCGGGGTTTAAAAAAAACTTGGGACTGGGCTGTTAACTGCAACATTATTGCACTTGTATTTAGTTTTTCTGACAATAGCAGCTTTCGTAAGCCTTTCATTTTCTGGCTCTGCAGCATAAGTGAGACAGTTTCAGGGACAATCTCATCGCCAATTTCTGTTTCATTTGTTAATGGTTCACTTGCATTTGTGTCTGAGGAATGTTCTGTAGTCACTGCACTATCTGGACGTTTTCTGTACATCATCATATCTGCAGGGCTCTCTGCCTTCAACATTGAATCCACAGTCATTCCCATAAATGGTGTGCCGTTTGATTTGTTACTTAAGAATTCCTTCACATCTAACCGAGACTCTGATCTAGTACTTTCCACCCCTACTGATGTAGTAGACGTCGTACTAGTTGACATAAAAGGTTCACCACCAGTCAGCAGGTAGTCAGGATTCAGAATTGATTCACTACAAGCCTGAGCCAAAGCAGCAATATTTGGGTTAGGAGTCTCACTTTGACTCTCCTCACCAACCTTTGACACAAGTTCCTCAATGGCTGACTTTATTTGTTCCTCATCACTCTGCTGTCCATTGAGTTTGGGTTCTACTGAATTGGTGCCACATTCTTCAGCAATGTCCATCTTTTCAGATTTGCCATCTGTTGTCTCATATTCATCACCATTTTCAGAATTTTTATGACTTCTCTTTCGCTTTCTACCTTTAGAAACTTCTTTTTGTGGCACTTTCTTTTCTAGATCTCTCCTTTTCTCTTCCTCATCTTCCTCTTCATCTTCATCTTCCTCCTCCTCGTCCTCTTCTTCTTCTCCCTCTCCATGAATATCTATATAATTTCTGACTTTAGGATCAAATTTGCCTAATGAGAAGACTAGCTGCTTTGCCCACGTAATATGAAGTACAGGGGTAGGACTATCCTCTTCCCATTGGCAAATGCCATCATAAAAACGGAGAAAATTAGCATATGCTTCTGGGTCATGTAAAAGTGAGGTACCATGAAGTCGAGATGCATTCTCTCCAGCAACTGATTTCATCATGTTTGGGAGAAGATCATTTGCAATCTCAAGGAATTCCTTGTAAATTTCTTCATCCTCTCTGGTGTAGTTGTACCTGCAATGTAAAATGAGCTACTGATAATAGGCACAAAAAGTAAATTTTATAGTAAATTATGTTTCTCCAGGAAATACTTACCCAATCACATTAACATTAGGAATGACTTAAGCTACCTCTGGAATCCAGCCCTCCCATAGACTTGAAAAAGTCTCCCTGTCTAGGTCTCATGGTACTAATGACAGGAAGAATGAAAATGTGTGAACAGAAAACAGTATATATGGGTTTGGCTGGCCATGATTTGTTGATAATGAAAGTGAAATTTTGGTAAAATGAATCATTTAAGAGTTTATCCTAGTTGTAATGTAACAAAAATCATCAGAGACAATGTTTTATTGATTGAATTTCATTCCTTTTAGAGATGTGAGCTTGGAAAACACATTATTAAAATTTGCACCCGACTCTTCAGTGCAGAGATGAAAACAAGTTTCAAACATATATAGATAAAAGAAAAATGCCATGGCTCATATGGTTTTCTTATTAAGAAGTTTGCACTAAAGATATGTTTATAATGATAGACATTTGCTCTTGAACATTTAGAACTTTGAAGTGATTGAAACTGTAATATCATTATGTTTACATAGTTTTACTATCAGAACTGCATTGGTACCATGAGTCCTCCACACTTTGTAATGACCAAAGGAAGCCACTCTTACAGATTAACTCCCCTTACCTCACTAATTGGCATTCTATATATCATATATAGCCAGTTTAAACCTGAGCACTGTCAGAGACAGGATGTTCGCATTGCAGGTTGGGGTGTGAGATATTTATAGTAATGTGTTTGGGTTAGTATTTTCAGAGAAACGTAATTTACAATAAAAATTTCCTTTCTCCATCAAATACATTACCCCATCACATTAATGTTAGGAGAACAGGTAAAATGGAGGAGGAAAAACTAAGCATCCAGCCTATATTTAAATTCACCCTGTAGGGTCAAAAGATTTCTCTACTTTTGAGGGCAAAAATCTCCTAAAGATAGCTGACACAATGAATATAAGTGTATATTTGTGGAAGGATATACCCTGTGGGTTCCCACACTTAATCAGTGACTACAAACAGAAGTTTCCAGGCGAACCCAGCAAAGTTGGTTAGTGATACCGAAAAATGTGGTTGTGTCAGGAGTGACATGATCTGATGACTGTCTGGGCAGCAACCAAAGGACCTGCAAGATTATGCTCAATGTTTTTTGAGGTCATAGCATGCAAACAGAAAGTGGAAGTGGACTGGGCATGCCAACTCACTGATTCCAGTTTAAAACAGATGATTGTGGGAAACAATTGACAAACAAATGCCATGTAGATTCCAGGTTATGCAATGGGCATTACTCTGATATCACAGTAATACAGAAAATGGCATATACTTCTCCTAATGTTAGGATCATGATGTATATACTGCACAAATTGTAAATCAATTTGAAAATTGGACGCTACTTCAATTGCTCCCATTCTGTCGCCTGTACCCTCCAACAACAGAAACTTATCTGAGAGAATGAAAGGTCTACTAGTGTGCTCACACAACTTTCATTTATGTGATAAATTTAATCTTCTAGATGTGATTTTTAAAGGTATTATGTCAAATACCTCATCATTAATGAAAATAATGACCACAAATCATCGACTTTTTATCATACAAGGAAGAACGCTCCTAGCCGAATTCGCACTCTGCAATTTCCATAAGATAAAGCGGAAGTGATGTGCTATAGGGAACTGTGCATTTCTACTTTTGTTGTTAGTTGCATTCAGTAGCTGGTACCGTGCGTTATCCGACCAGTGACAGGCAAGATAGTCTGCAGTGACCATTTGAGAGACGACAATTTTGATACCGTCCATAAAATTAAAGAGTCACTTGGTATTATGACCATCAGACGACTCCTGCCAAATACAGTACCAAGCATATTTTCTCGCCAGATAACTGAGTCCGTGAACAACAGATCAACAAAAACCAAGGGTTACAGCAGGGCAAACAACATGTAGACCGAGAGAAGCTTGTACAGAAGCGAGAGCTAGCGAGGGTAAAATATTTATACATCTTTATCTTGCAATATTATGTGTTGTCAGCCCCTACCCCTCGCCACAAATATACCTAGCAAAAGAATGATCAATGGGAGAGGGTGATTTTAGTGGGAGGGTGTTTGCAAACCATAATAGCCACACCCCTACTCCGCAAAATGAATCCTGCTTTACCGTGACAAGCGCACGTGCACGCGTGTGTGTGTGTGTGTCCCTTGGATATTAGTTTTGCCCACTTCCCCATTATTATCCCTCCCCCCTCCAAAAAAATTCATTTGCATGCCCATGCTTATTTCATGCCTGTTCAACAATAATAATAATGACAAAACAAGTGTTTTGCTGAAGCCAAAATGTTGTGAATGCTTGATGTTGTTTAATTGTAAAGGCTAATTACCCCCTTGTGTTGAGGCACTGGGAGTAAATTACCTTGTTTGCCAGAATATACACAACTGTGTCAATGGATGACGGTCTAGGTCAGAGTCAAACCCACAACCCATTGCTTGTGTGTGAATACTAATGTCCATTCAATGTGGAGAATATGGTATTATTATTCACAATATGTACAGAACCATAGTTAAAAGGAATTTTTTAAAATACTTTAATGCTGTAGGTGTAAAGATTTTTCCTTCTAAAGCTGCTCTAATTACATATCTTTTTTTAGGTACTGAATGAGAATTTTGAGAACCAGCACCCAGAAGATAATGCACTACTGAGAACCGAAGACAGTAGATGATGTGACATATCCTGTGGTGCATTTTGATGTCACAGTGAACTTTCCATTCATTCCCTGTTTACATGGTTTGTAAAGCTTCATAGCTGACATGGATTCCTAAGGCCTCACAAATTGTCTTAGCATATGAGTCAATAATTAAGTTATGTAATCCTTTTTATTGTGGAAAAACTACAATGTATTGGTCATATGTCAAGCTTTATGATCAACCCTTAGTTGTAAAAGTAAGCAAAAAGGTTTGGTGCATTTGTCAACTATTGTTCAGACATGCAAAAGACTTCATGTGTGACTACCATATCTACTGCAAAGGCATGAAACACATTTTTCATACTCTTATTACAGGGACTAGATACACCATCATGCAGTATTGCTGTTCAATGTCAGACTGATAGGATACTTAAGAAAAAACAAACAAGCAAATGAAACATATAACATTGTATTAACTAAGCTCAGTATAGTTATGTAAGCATTTGACTCGATTTGACCAAGCACTTGTGAACTTGTTATTATTTAGCAATGATACACTTTAACTGATACACATATTCATGTGAAATCCTCATCTGTGTGAAAACCATGATGAACAGTATACACATCTAAAAATTTCACCTACTACACAGGTTGTGAAGTAAATGTCCAGCCAGTAAAGAGAAGGAGCAAAGGCATTGCAAACTTTCATGTACTTGTCAGCATTCATACATGACGCTCATGCAAGAAAATGAGCTTACTTTTTCAATGTTACTTATGCATAAGTCCATTTTTAACATGTTGGTAAACACATTTAAGCTATGTACAGATGATGCCACATTTCAAGAAATATAAGTATTGTTAATTTTGCTCAACACATTTTTTTCTTCTCTTTTCTTCAGAACAATGAAGTGAAGAGTAGTTACGACATGGAGAAAGAGGGACTTTCTAGAGCCATAAAAAACTGCAGAACCACAGCGTGGAGGTGGACACTATTATTACAAACAGGCATGTTCAGATACAGAAATGGATCAGAGAGAATATGAGAGCCACACACTATTTTGATGTGTGACATGTAGCCAAGGGTATGTAGATATTGCAATTTTTACTACATTGAATGATACCATTTGATAAAACTTGTATACAAGCACATATAGTAATATAACAGTTCTATGTTTAAAGTTATATTAAAGTTGGACAGTGAACATATCACTAAGAATACAGTTAGCCCCCCACCCCCATTAATATTTCTGGCCCCTCCTCCCTGGCCATGTACATACACACACAGAAGGGAGAAACTAACTAAAGCAAAGCAACTCGAACTTGAAAGATTTTAATCAAAACAAAGCTAACAGTCTTTTTTGTAGCACATATTCAAAATCATATATCGCAACAAAAATTATTATTTTTCATTCATTTATTAAACTATGATTTATATGTATTTTAAAATGAATACTATTTAAGTCTTGTTTCCAATTCCATTAATTCTCTTTGGTAAATTGTCAGTATGAATATAGGCAGTGGGTGACATTTTTCAGTTTCTTGAATTACTGGGGTAACAATTTTTTTTTCAGACCATGTTGAAGAATTGATGGCAGTGCTGGAGGAAGTGGTCAGGAAGCCGGAGTCAGTTGATAGACAGTTATTGCCACCTCTATGCAGCCATGTATCTATTATGACTGAAAAAAGAATATACAGCAAATTTTTAAACTTTAAAAAAGTTATGTTATTTCATGTATCCAAGTTTTCTGTTACTTATTTCATGTTTTCAGAGTCAATGCCTTTAGCATAAAATTTGATTTTACCACAACCAGTGTTAGGAAGCTAAATGAATAAAAAATGAACATGAACAGACAGCAATATGTTTTTAATGTCATAGTATAGAATCTGTTCAAGAAATGAAATTATAGAAGATTAAAGAATTTTTCATGAGAATTTCGAAGATAATGGATGAATGATTTTAGCAGAATCTATTATCAAAATGAAAGGTTTGGGTAAAAATTCCACCCTCAAGTAAAGTGATAATACTGATACATTTTGTCAATAAAGGAGGGATTTTATGAAAAGGAATTTTAAGCATAATTTTCACATGCGTATAAAGCAATCACTTGTCCCAAAATTGATCCTGATAGTGGCACCATAACTACTGTAAGAATATTTTGCCTACAAGTGTTCATGTACACAGACAGGATTTCCTTGCGATTTCCATATTCTGAATGTAGGCACAGTATGCTGCTTCCAGGATATATTCATCCAAGCAAATTGTATGAAATCTTGGATGATCAATGATACAATCCACCTTGACCTCCTCAGTCTTATTCAAAATCATAATCTCTTTACAGCATCTACACTTCTCGACTATTTCTTTACTCATTACTGCTTCAATTTCCACAGGTACACAAATATACATGGCAAATACACTCCATCATTCATTATTGTGTTAGAGAGCAAATTTGTGGGTAAAATGTATGAGAAGTTTTTGCATGTCAAAGTATGAAATATATGTATATGTGATGCATGGTTAGACTTTTGTTCTACCTTTTGTACCACAATAATGAACATTTAATCAGCAACGTATTATTCTCAAGATTTGTTTCCCCATAAACCTGTATACTTCCTCTGCCACTAGTATTATACACCTAGACCCACAGAGAAAATATATGCTTGCTGAACATCTGGATACACCAGGTCTATGATACTTTTTCTTTTTAATAAAATTCTTCAATTTTACTATCTGTGGACGGTAGTAAACAATCACACCCAAAGTACATTCGGGGTCTGCATTTCATCACGGTTTAAAAGAACAAACGTGTCATAAAGTTTTTAAGTATTTATTTCTACACCTCTCACAGTCTGAGTCTTAAGTGTTTAACTTTTAACACCACTAGTTACTGATGAACCATGCCCACATGAAAATCTGCTCTGAAGACATCCAAGTTTTGCACAAAATCCTTCCCTTCTCTTTTCATTATGAAATTGAAATAACATTAACGAAAGAATAATAATAATAATTGCCATAATGATAATAGTGATTACCAGAATGAATAGCTCAAGTGCTGCTCAGCCTCATTATGCCCTATGTTCTCTTTAGGGTCCTCATCCACATTCTCGTCTCATTCGGGCTTAAATTGGTATGGTCTAACCTCAGCAAGTAGAATCTTCTTAAGATTCATTATGTTCACCATCTTCTAGGAGTTCACCTTCCTCACACGACGAAAATGAGCATGACAAATTTGCCGTAAATTCACTTGAATTGTCAACACCACATACACTAAACTTGAGGGACTTCCAGACAGCACGTCACTTCCGAAATCCTATTATCACCAGAAGTATACAAATATTTCCGGAGCATTTTCCGTAAAACATTGATAAATGCATACAGTATCTTGATTTTCTTCTCTGTGAGTTTAAATATGCATTTTTAATGCACATTTCTGAGTTTTTTAGCGAAAAGTGAACATTCTGATATATAGTGTGTATTACACTCTAGCAGACCTTTAAAACAATGCATATGTAACCAACTGTGACGGGGGGTGGGGGGGTGCTGTTGCCTGGATTGTTGATGAGAATGGGCACACCAATATGGCCATGAAAGTACATGTTGACCACAGACTGTTTAAACAAAACCACGTGTTACAACGTAAAGTAACAAATAATGTAAAACAAAGTTTTTAAGTCAACACCTGTCAACTGCAAAAGCCATCAGAAAACAACAACATTAACATTCTTCATATTTTGACTCTTATTTGCTACCACAGATTCAATCTCTTGCTTCTTAACAAATATGGTAATGATGTGATCTGACTCTTGCATAAAATCATTGGAAATTATCAGACAACAAACTGCTTAACTGATCCATTAGAGTGATATTGATTTTAAGAAGGTACAGATTTTATTTGAGAATAAATTTGGTATAGCCATGTTTGGAAAAAGTTAAATTCATGGGTGCATTTTTAAAACAGTGTACTCACCAGCAGTTCTGAAATTTTCCCAAAAAAAAACTGGTGATGCTGAACTATTAACTTATGGTCATCCAGTGTATACAAGATAAGCAATCGATAAGAGACACTATGCAGAAAATTACCAAAAACCTTGAATACTGCAATACCAAAGAACCTGTGATATTGTAGGAAGGTACCATAAGGGAGTTACAATAGATGCCAGCTAGGTGTGAATTAATACATCATCAGAGGGCCAGAAAATGTACTGTGTAAATAAACAATTTAGACACCTTATACTTCAGACATTTTCTATCCAATTTTCATAATATTCTTATGAGTCCCATTTCAATCACTGGTGAACTAAACAACATGAAAACTGGTTTTAAAAATACAGATTTTCTAAATGGTCAGCAAACTCTTTTCCAAGGGATCAATATTTGCTGAATGCATGGAAAACGGCAAACAACAGATGATATAAGACGAAAATTATAACACACACACTTGAGATTGCTGATGCCAAGGGCACTAAATTCAGTGAAATCAGAAAATGATATAGTAACACAAACTCATTATCTGCTAAACCAGGCAACAATAACAACAAACAGGAGCAGAGACAATACTGTCATCATATGCATGTCTTTTCTTTATGGATTTCTTATGAAAAGACTGTCACATATAATTTTCTCTGTGTAACAAGGACAAATTTAATACCTCATATGTACTGAGACTGATGCTTGATCAACAAGAATGTATCAATAGATATTTTGTCAATATTAGTTACAATGATAGTGACGAGTTTGAAATAAAATTAAGCTAATTAAATTTGTTTGCTAAAACAGAATTTCATTATTAATTAGCAAAGATTTCATACATTACTGCATAGAATACACGTGTATTTTATTGAGGCTTTATGCTCCATTATATGAAAACTTTCATTCTATTTTAAGTCTGATACAAATGTGTTTCAATGTAATTCTTCATGGTATGGGGCTTTAAAGACAAAAAATATTAAGTGCTGACACTTGAATTTACTTTTTGATAACTGAGGCAGCATCTGCCCAGGCTTTCAATGCTTCCCTGTAGTTTCCCTTCCTGCAGTGATAAGCTCCCAAGTAAGTGTAGGGGTACACATGCTGTTCATTATAATGGGTTTTTGCTGATTCTATTGCTTTCTCAAATATCTGTACAGGCAGTGGCCGCTCCAGTGTAGGACACAATTCTTCCAAGTCTCCAAGATTACCCAGTGCCATTGGGTACCTGAGGATAATAAATATATCTATAAAAGTAAGGAACAAAATGTCATCAAGAAATGTGACAGTGATAATTTGGTAGAACTTGCTCATTTGCAATATTTCTGAGTGTGTGTGTGTGCCTGTTTGCATGTGTGTGTATGTGTGTGTTTGCATGTGTGTCTGTGTCTGCATGTGTGTGGTTGTGTGTGTATATGTGTGCATGTGTGTGTATCTGTCACACCTGAAATTTATAAAGGTATATTAGGGTTGTTATATTCCATGGAGTATCCTAAGTGGTGAGAAAAAAAAAAAACTATCAGCAGATTTAAAAACTTTTATTTTTAGAAAACAATACAGATGTTTTAATCTCTTATGGTACTCATAATATATCCAAAATCAACAAGCACTAATGGTTCTCAATATATCCACATCAATAAGCTCTAATGGTACTCATAATATATCCATATCAACAAGCACTAATGGTACTCATAATATATCCATATAAATAAATGGTTCTCATAACATATCCACATCAATAAACACTAATGGTACTCATAATATATCCACATCAATAAACTCTAATGGTACTCATAATACATCCATATAAATAAATGGTTCTCATTACATATCCACATCAATAAACACTAATGGTACTCATAATATATCCACATCAATAAGCACTAATGGTACTCATAATATATCCACATCAATAAGCACTAATGGTACTCATAATATATCCACATCAATAAGCACTAATGGTACTCATAACATATCCACATCAATAAACACTAATGGTACTCATAATATATCCACATCAATAAACACCAATGGTACTCATGATAAAGCTGCATCAATAAAACATTAATGGTACTCATAATATATCCACATCAATAAGCACTAATGGTACTCATAATATATCCACATCAATAAGCACTAATAGTACTCATAATATAATCACATTAATAAGCACTGATGGAACTCACAATATATCCACATCAATAAGCACTGATGGTACTCATAATATATCCACATCAATAAACACTAATAGAGATCAGGGAACTGATATATGTGAAGCAAAGCAACCACGTAAAATGAAATTGAGCCTTTACATACAAATTTACCTATGATGAAAGAAAACCATTTTTCCATCCAAGTGGCATACAACAATAAAGAAAATTATAGAGATACATATGGTCTTTCAGATTTGTATTATTTTAGTGAAATTCCTTCACAGAAAATCTTATCTCTTGTGTTTACTCTAATTGATATAAATCTGCATGTTATAGTGCTTGATTATTCATTCTCCATTTTAAATTCATATGCACCATCATAAGAAAGACAAAAAAGCAAAGCTTGAAAAGTTGCTATTACTTACTTGTCTAAATGTCCCATGTCATACAGTTGCCAAAGCAATTCCTGAAAGAATACAACAAGCATAACTAATTAGTACTTTACCTGCATGTTCTTTGGCACCATGCCCAAAACAAAATTTTTAACATAACAGTATTTAGGTTTTTATGGCTGTATTGCTACTTTTTCATTTCATTAAAGGGAAAGGATCATAAAGTGGAATACTATTGGATTAACTATATTACCCTTCTTTAGATAATGAATCACCAACACAAACAACACATACAAAATTCAAATTCCTTGTGGTCTGAACAAATAAGCCTTAGTGGAAATATCACCATTCCCATTCCTTCAATGAGTGTAAGGAACAAAAAAGATCTCCCTCTTTGGATAGGACCAGTACATTTTGGGCTCCATTTCAACATTTTGACAGGGTCCTAAAGACACTCCCTGCAAAGGGTCCAATAAAGATAAAGGTTTCACAACAAAATATTGATTTCCCATGCACAGAAGCCTGTTCTTGGCAATAAAACCTGGGGTTATCATGATAAAAACCAATTTTTGGATGAAAAATGTTTCTTCAATAATACTTACATGATCATAATACCTTAGGTGAGCTAATGTAACTATCTAATAAAGTCAGCCCTGAAAGGGCTAAACATTTTAGCTAAGAAAGTGGCATTTAAATAGAGTGATCTTCCCTTGATACAGAGAGTGATGAAAAATCTCATGATTACTTCAGTTACTACTAGGGTGGAATGCATGCTCTCTTAGAACGATCTTAACTGCAGGGAGGCTGGGAAGGTGTATCCTTATTATGATTGGGTATTATCAAAGAAACATATTTTACTTAAAAAAATTGGTTTCTTCTTCAAATATGTTGCTCATCATAATACCTTGATCAAACACAAGAAATGGATGGAGTAACATCCTCCTATCCCTGAGAGGCCAACTCTGATCCCTTGGGGTAAGTGAGGCAGCTTCCTGATAGACAAACAAGCTGGAGTATTGACTAAGTATATGAAAACAAGGCTTTTATGAAAAATTAAAAACTTCTGTCCTGCATTTCCAGCAGAAGTCATCAAGCCATCATCCACACACCATTGTGAGAAAATTTTCATTTGCCCATGTAAGCTTTCTAAGTGTGTGTGTGTGTGTGTGTGTTCCATCTCACTTGAGCAATTCACTCCATCACTCGCTGAGATAATTGTTTGTTCTTGAGGGTTTATTTAATATGATTCAGATGTACAGGTTCAAACTGGATTGGAATGAAACAGCTGCTATCATGGTTGCCTGAGCAGATGTAGAAATATCTATTTTCCTTGCGATTTCCACTGCTAGGTTCTTCCCACTTGAGAGGAACAACTGGGATGACATCTATGGCAGTGACATCCAGCCACCTGGATGACATTCTTCAAAAACACCCAGGTGAGTTGTATTTTGGAACAAAAGTTGATATCCCTTGTTACTCTCCAGAGCCTTGGATTCCATATATAAGCTGATGGAGCATAAGACAAAGTAAGTCAGATCAACATTTTGGCTGCACCTTTTTTCATCAGAAACTACCCATTTCATGAAGTTTTGTTTCAGATTAAGGGAGAAGTTGCAGTCACCAATGCTAACATGGTTTTTCCACCATTTGTTTGCAGTGTAATTCATTGCTTAGTATTAAAGAGCCAAACTTCACAAGTATGTCTGTTTTTGTATACACTTTCAAATGATAATGAGACATTTCATTATGCATAAATGCAAAATTTGATCTACATTTTTATTTTTTTTATAGCTCTAACTGAATTTTTGCATTGTTTCAAATTCACAAATTCAACATGGAGGTAAGTTAATCTTTGATTGGATAAAATGGCAAACATCTTTGATAAATTACCAGTATTGTAACTGAACTTGTAAAGCAGAGGAAGACGAGAGAGAAGTGTAAAGAAAATTAACCATAAAGACAGAAAAACAAGGAAAAGTCACATGAAAAGAATAAATAAAACACTTTTTAAAAACAATTCTATAATACATCAATGAAATTCTAAAGCAAATTTACAAAAACAACAGTTTCATAAAACATATTCTTTAACAAGTTATCAGTTATAATTAAAAGCACCTCAATGTTCTAAATTATTTTATTAATGTTGCATACTTTTATCAATAAAATAATACACTCAAGAAACTAACATTATTTACTCCCAGAGGAGAGAGAGGGCCTTATTTCTTATGGTTCCTGATCCAAATGAGATCATAAAACCAGTAACTGATGTCGATTAATGATAGAGTACATAACGGTACCAGCATTGTCTATTACACAAAGACATTATCATGATCTAAACAGTTAACTGGTTCGAACTGTTGTTAGAAAGCAAAGACCAATTCATCAATTATAATCAAAGACAGACACCAAAACAACAGCTTGTTAAGAATGAATACGGATGTGTCAACATTAAATTTTGCTTAAAGCTGCAATATAAAGCTAAAAATGGATCACTGAAGAGCTATGAGTAGTCTATCTGTATTCTGAATATTAACCTATATTATGGACTTTCTTTAGATTATATGACAGTAAAGTAAATATATTATAGTTATATACTTAATCAACAGCATTTTACAAATATTCATCAAACATTCAAGTCATTAATATGGGCTACTTTACTTTGTAGACTTAATTATATCAATGAAAAAGATGTACCAGCAATTGCTTGAGAGCGTCAAACTACTGATAAATCAAGTATCAATGGTACTATGGTTAAAACATAATATATTTTTTTTTAAAAGATGAATAAAGCTATACTCATTCATATTTTTTTTTAGAAACAAATGACATGCTTTGCGTAAGTATAGTACACTAAAGAGTATCGACCTTAAGTACTACATGACCAATAAATTGTGAACTCTTTCGTTGTTTTTTTTCATTTCATGTTTCATGTTTTTGAAATCTGAAAATACAAGCAGATACAAATGCATACAAACTAATTATAACAATTATAGTATATAACCAGCCGCATTAGTTTATAACAATTTACTGACATGAAACAGCTATCATACCTGTTTTTGATTTTGCTGATCGCATCTCAAAATCCTGGTACTACTGGTACTTGAAGCGATTTCAATTATGTAATAAATTCAGAGTATAAGGCAAAGCCCTAACTTCTTGGTAAAAAAGGATCGACTTAAATGCTGCAAAATATGGTAAAAAATATTACAAGCTTTTGTCTGTGATAAAGGTGGAGCAAACTCATTTGGGAGAGTAGATGGAGCATATTTCCATTATGATAAGAAAACTCCTTGGATTGCTCCGACATGAGAAAACACACAAAATGATTAGTATCTGCATCTGAATGAGCATGCGACTGACAAGCCGAAACAGCGACTGACAAATGATGGGATTAGGTGCCAGTCACCCTATCAAAGAGGAAACCATTATTGTCTGAATTCTGTCTTCTTAACTAGACTGCTTTTTAGCTTGTTAGTTTAATTTCCTGTTAACGGCCAAGATTTTAAATAAAATGTAAAGAAAATTTTGGATGTTGCTGCAATGTTGAAGGCAACCTCAATTCTGGGAAAAAAGAAAATCTGCAGATTTTCCCAGTCCTGAGAACAAGTGAATGCAAAGAACGTTGGGGCCTGATGCTATGCTGTGCAGATCTCTACTTTTTACTATTTATAATTATTGACACATTGGTGAAGGAAAGATGAAGGATATGTAATACTGCCTATGCAGCTGTAATAATGTGTTACTGCCCCTACCCCCTTTTACATGGGGTGGTGCTAAACACAGAAAAGCACCCATATGTGCAGCTCTGCTGTAGATTTCTGGATTTAAACCTAAGTTTGAATTTCAATACCTGCTGTAATGCTCCCATTTCGACACTGTCTGTTGTAGCATTGATGGATGGGTTTATGGCGGACACAATGGCTGCCACTTCAATCTCTCTGTTACAGATGACTGGCTGCCCATTAAGGTATAACCAATTCTTTTCTGCAACACCAACTGTGATTGGCTGGCCTCTCTTGTCCTCATTACCCTTGCCTAGAAAACAGATTGATAACAATGTAAAATACACATCCACTGTCATTAATGAATTCTGGGTCAGGACCTGAGTATGGTTAGAAATCTTTCATAGCTTACTGACCCTCCCAGTCAAAGTACTAATTGAAAGCTTAATTGTAATTGTAAATCACATGACTGATTTTTTGTCTGGGCAGTGAGTTCGTATAATTACACATGAAAACAGGTGTTCTCACTTTAAACAACTGATGGATTAAGCAGTTGCTCAAACTCACTGAGATCAAAACACAAGCTGGCTCTTGTTTGTGACCTTTGATGACAAGTTAATAAAAAAAAGCTTCCTGGGGTTATTGCCAGTAGCACCTACACTGTTAGTTAAAGTTTTATCTTACCCGTCCCACCCCATTTTTGATTTGTTTTGACATTTATGTTGGGTGTGGGGTTAGAGTCAATTGCCCATAGAAAAGTTGGAATTTGCCATCACCGTGCAATGTGGGTAGATACTTACCAGTGGGCTTAACAAACTTAAATGATGTTAGATTGAGTCATACCTGCAAGAAATAGATAGGAAAATGATTTATTTTTCTGATAAATTGCAAGTATTATTATCGTTATGTATTGTGACATATGAGACGCAACTACAGCACTAATGAAATTTGACCTGGTACTCGCCATTTGCATTTCTAGTCACATGAATACACAAATCTTGCAACCTCCATGACAATGACATCAGAGGTCCAATAGTCATGTGATATCAACAATAAACCCCTTTCCAATGTGGTTGTACAAAAATATGAAAATATTAAATTAAAATCACATGGCTTGTCTGAAACCTTTGAGTTTCACTGGATACATTAAGCACATTCAAACTTTTAAACATTTAAACATCAAGTCATGAAATATACCTTTACATATACCATGCCTTGTTCATCAAACAAAAGAAGATTAATTTGTATACTTGAAGCGGTAACTACTGATATGCTCAAGTGACCGACAAAGGCAAGGTGAAGCCACTGCTTAAGAAACACCAGGCTGCTATCTGCAGAAAACAGGTGACCACTGATTTTATGACATTTATATAGGAAATTTGCCAGGGGAAATTATAATTGCTGTTGTGACCAGGTGAATGATGAACTCAGGTGACCGATGAACTCAGGTGACCATTAGGCCAGGTTTGACTGTACTACTAGTATACATCAGGTAGAGTCATTACAACCTTGCAGGAGTTTTCAAGCTCATGAAATTTTGCATTCAATTGTAATAAATTGCATTCCTCATCATTCATGTGTTTATCTTAATGAATATTCACCGTCTCAGCACCATAGATTGCCATGGCATTATATCAAAGAAGGAAACAGGTGATGCCTTTCCATTTCATATGACCAGGGGATGGGGGTGAATGGCAATTTGGTAGATATTTCATTGTGACTTTATATTCATGGTCTAGCTCACTCATGAAAACTGGAACCCAGCGAATTTAAATGGATTCATAATATTACATAATTATATCAGTGACTTTCAGATGGGGCAATATAAATGCTTTCACTATGAGGCATACAAACCTGCTACCTGAAGTTGAATGAAAATCAGAATGCCAAAAGTAAAAAATCAGGATTTGATGAAGAAAAAAAAACAGTATAAATGTTTGCAACGACACATTTACAAAAACTTTACAAAGGAATTGACATCTCCACTGTCTTATGCTATTTACTTAATGTGAAAAATGTATGCTACAGTCATACCATAAAAACCATTAATATTTCTATTTTCATCTATTATGCTGATATTAAGTGTTAATTCAATTAACAAACAAAATATAGCATAAAAAGATAAAAACAGAAAAAGTTTAGATTTTCAATGTATGATTAATATATTCCTCATGGAATTTCTGCATCACTTTTGCTCTCTCTGAAGGAGGCTCAGCCATTGTGAATTGAAATGTCTTTTGGCATTTTTAAAGAACAGAATTGGGTGAAAATTCAGAAAATCAGAATTTTCCAAATTTAAACGAAACTTTGGGAAAATCCCGAGTAATTCAGGATAAGTGGCAGGTCTGGGCATAATGTGGACATCCACATTGACCAATATGTCATGTCTACAAACAGCATGGATAGATTCACTTCAACAGCAGAAGCACAGATTTTCCGATCTACACACTGCATGTACCTTAGGATTCAACTTGATTCAGCCAAAGTGACAGATAAAGTATCAAAGGGGTCATCAATACTTTGAAATAAGGACTCTATTTCTTTCATGTATGGACACATATTACTGTACAAACATGTTCCAATATTACACATGACTGCTGTAGCCACTGAAATTGCCAATAGTTTAAAGGAAGATAAAACTACCATGCCAGGTGACCTCCGCTGTTTCCTTTAGATCTTTTCCAAACACAACCCAGGCATGATCTTCTGAGAGAGCAAGGTGGACATCTTTGTATCCTAGTACCTGGAATGCTGCAACTACACCAAATGCAACACCAAAGCAGTCCAACTTGTTACCTGAAAGAAAGAATTTACAAAACTATAAAAGATACTTGACTAAGTTTTCCAAAACTGTTATCCAAACATCTATACTGTATCAAGCACATACTTCAAAACTTTAAAATGACTATTAACTATTATAATGAAACATAAACACATCTACGTATAACAATGTACCAAATACAGTTGTTCCACATGAAAAATCTTCTGATTCCAGGGGCCCCAAACATTTAGAAAAATGTTTCCAGTCCTGCACCCAAAAGAAATTTTCAAAATCTATGTTAAACTCTAAAATCTGAAAATAAAAAGCTATAAAAGTAACAAAAAGATCAGTGATGAACTTCTGCATACTAGCATTCTAGAGAATGAACAAATAAATTATGAACTGATAAGCTACTATAATACATACTGAATTTACCTAAGAGGCAAAGTCAAGAAAAAGAAACTTTCCTGGCACCAAGTTTGCCCAGACAATAAACCATATACTATTTTGACTCACAGAACTTTGATTTTAATGGTCCAAAACATGACAATGTGCAGAGTGCAATAATAATTCACGTCTACATAAATGGTAATGATGCACTTCCTAAAAACATAACAAATCAACTAAACAACAGATGAAAAATTATACTGGATACGGAGCCATGATCTGTCTTACCTCTATAGATGTTCATCATTGCTGACACAAATACTGATTCACAACTATTATACCCGATACAAATCTACTCTTGGATGGAATATGATCATGACAGCTGTTATACCTGATACAAATCTGCTCTTGGATGGAATATAACCATGACAGCTGTTATACTTGATACCAATTTGCTCTTGGATGGAATATAACCATGACAGCTGTTATACCTGATACAATTCTACTCTTGGATGTAATATAACCATGACAGCTGTTATACCTGATACAAATCTACTCTTGGATGGGATATAACCATGACAGCTGTTATACCTGATACAAACCTGCTCTTGGATGGAATATAACAATGACAGCTGTTATACTTGATACCAATTTGTGCATGGATGCAATATAACCATGACAGCAGTAATACTTGAGACCACTCTGCTCATGGATGCAATGTAACCATGACAGCAGTTATGGTTGAGACCAATCTGTTCATGGATGCAATATATTCATGACAGCTGTTATACCTAATACCAATCTGCTCATGGATGTAATATAACCATGACAGCTGTTATACCTAATACCAGTCTGCTCATGGATGCAATATAACCACAACAACTGTTATACCTAATACCAATCTGCTCATGGATATAATATAACCATGACAGCCGTTATACCTAAGACAAATCTGCACCTAGATGGAATATAACCATGACAATATATCACATGAATGCTAGACACTGCATCAAAAAACGAACAAAGGTACCAAATCCTGGAACCCAACCTACCCCTCCCCAATTTACCTCAAGTGTTGTGGATATGGTGTGGTTTGTTGTTTTATGACATACAGAACTTGGTTATTTAGTGCTATAGCAACAAAACTAGGCTATTTAGTGCCATGGCAATTCCAGCAAAGTGCCTTGCCCAAGGACACTATGGCAGCTGATCTGGGCTGAATCAATTTGGTTGAAATCGTTTTTCTTCTTTAAGTAACAGTTTCTTTACCCTCTGACCTAAAAATATATAGGCATCTTCTGCAAGCCATCCACAAACTTGGTGAAAGTACATGGTTGATAAGTAAACAATTTTGTGCAGAAACTATTTTCATTCATCCATTTAGTGACCTTGAACATTAACCTTTTGACCCCCCTACCACCAAATCAAGTTTCTTTCTTACCCCTAATGCAAGCCATCCAGGTATGTGGCGAAGAACAATGTTTTGGCAACTTTTGATGGTGGAAAACTCAAGTTCTTGTGTGGAGACCATTTTTCTTCTTCTAGTGACCTTGACCTCTTGGCTATGAAATCTAAAAGGTTCTTCCTCACCCAATGTACATTCCATTCACAAAATTTATTAACTGATGATGGTTGACAATTTGAGTTGTACAGAAGAAAAATTTGTACAGAAAGATACAGGGTGAACAACACTGTAACATAATATACTCTGGCATATAAAAAAAACCCCCCAAGATAACTGTTTACTTCTCTTCAAAATCCACTTCAAAAGCTATAAATATCAACCTATAGAAGCAAGATTTTACTAGGGGAAGTCCCAGGCACTGAATAACCCTGGAGTAACAGCCAGAATGACCCCTATTAGAGGCACAGCTTATCCATCAGTAACTTCCTTCATTACCACAACAGATCAGGCCTCACTTGAAATGTATCATTCACCTAATTCTTATACTCATTTATGTAACAAGATAACTGGGTTGGATTTTGGATTTATAACAGAACACTTCTGATGGTGATACAAATATAATGTTTATTGATGAATGACTTGAATGAGAAAAGAATTATGATTAATATGTGCGTGTATAAGATCCAAATATTGGACAAAATTAACACAATCCGCACGAAACTAATAATGCAACATAAATGTGAATACAAATAAATGATCTTACACAGTAAAAGGACAAAGGTTAATGATTTACAGTAAATTCACACGACAAAAAGAATGATGTGTTTTACTCAAATAGTAAAAATGATGTATTTTACTCATATAGTAAAATGTATTCACTCAAATAGTGAAAATGAGGTACTTTACTCAAATAGTAAAATGATGAAAACAAAAGGGACAGATATCATACACAATATCTTAACAGTTTTTGGATCATGTCATTGTTTGAATACAATACCCAATTCATTAGCGAAGTGACATTCTGCATGCATGGGCTTAAAAATAAGAAAGAATATGCAGTCATTTGCTGTCTTGTCCCCAAGCTAGCTGTAAACGTACAGGGAAATAAGGTGGATTTTGAGATTGGTCAAATGCTTTGGTAAGATATGTTCCCCGTAAATGGACAGAAAATCACGGGTCAAAAAGTCACTGACAAAAGTTCACAAATAAACTTAGGACAGAAAGTCGCAGAACAGGACATAAGGTCACAATCTGAATTATCATAGTAATGGTGGATTTGTAGGACAAACAGTCACACTTGATATTTGTTACTATTAATGATTACAATGAATAAATGGCTTCACAGGAATCAGGAAATTGTTTGGCATGTAAGTCTTAATGGCAGATTGTAAAACACGCGTATTACATCGAGATCACTTGATTTAAGGCTTCTGTTTATCAATAAAAATGTCAAACCAACACATAACGGAGATCAATGGGATTTATTTAAGACTTCTGTCTAACAATAAAACTGTAAAACACATACAACACTGAGATCACTGATGCTTATTTAAGGCTTCTTTTCAAAAGGAAAAGGCAGTTTGATAAGAATATGCAAGTAACATTTTAGGTTTCAATCTCAAATTACTTTATCAAACAGGTATGTAAATATAATGAAAGGCTACATGGCTTCAATTTCCAAGGCTTCAAATATCAGCACATAAGCAAACAATGCCATATGTTTCATTGAAAAAAATATACAAATCCAAGGTTTTTATCAAGGAAATCACTTAAAAATGAACATCATCACAAGCAACAAGGATGGTTCTAAACTGTTTTGAAGGCTGCCTGCATAGTAGACATGCATTATGTGCACGTGAGACCAAACTGTTTTAAAAATATCCTTAAATTATTTTTTTAAAAATCATACTGCTGCTACATTGTTTATTATGCTAATATCTCAATGAAAAAGTTGCAGTTAATTAAATTGCATCATTCATTTAAAAAACTGGAATATTGCAAAATTCAAAGTGTGAGTTTTTGTCCTGTGACCTTTTCTCCTATATCTCTTATAAATGAAAATTTAAATTATGACATTTTGTCCTGTGACTTTGTCTTTTTGTGTGTGACTTTGTCCATTATTCATGTTCCCCTGTTCCTCATTACAAGACACTGCCATCAATTGGTGACAGCTGCATTTTCATATCAGGCAATTATACAGAACTTATGGTAGGCATTTCACTGCCTGTGTCAATGTGATAGATTGGATCTGACTGGATGCTGGCTGATGCAAGGCTATTGTTGTTGTAATACAGCACACAAACAAAACAATCAGTGAAAGTTCTAAGGCAAAAGAAATTAGATGTAGACAATGATAAGCCTTATAAGTTCATGGTATTAATGGAGATGCACATTATCAATTCATCTTTGCTAGCCAAGGTTCCAATACCACTATCTACACCTTGGTGGATTGAACAGCTATATTGGTGCTTTGTCCTAGCGACATCTATTGGATTTCATGTGTTGCCTCCCTTAGTGTGTAATGCCAACTAACCAATAGCGTGGTACATTGTACATCGGCCGAAAATGGTGGTGGCAACTGACCTAAAAAAGGATCCTTTGTAAGTTTAAGATTGAAAGTATGACTATGTACCAGAGCAAAGCCATTACAGGTATATTTGAGTGAAAGGCATTTGTGCAAACATGGACTGGCACTGGAAAATTGCTTATTTATCAGTCCATTCAAGTTGTGTGCTCCCCTTGTCTTGATCACGTAGGAACAGTGTTCAAATTTGAAGAACTTAATTTTGATTGGATGCGGTGGCTTGCCGCTGCATCCAATGAAATTCTCAGACTCGAAGCACAGAAATATCTGCTCGATATGCCACGGTGTAGATAGGGTTATCAGAACCTTGGCTAGCGAAGATGATCATCAATTATGATTCTAGCATGAAAAGTGCCAAAGAAAACAAAAACAAACACAAAATTTAACCCAAGGTTGTGCAGCAAAAAATAAGACCATCGTGACCAACTTCTGCAATTATACAGTAGTGCTTATCAAGCTGCATCCCCACACCAGGATTCATGATTATAGATGGGACAATATGTAAAAGCATTTAATAAAAACGATGTGATCATTAGCTAAATGCAAAAACTTTACTTAAAACAGTAATGTGAAATTTAGGTCACATTGGCCTATTTTGTATTAAGTGGTACTAACAGAGATGCACACAATCATTTAGTTTAGTGATTCCAGTAAGAAGTCAAAACTGAAGTCAGCAAAACATGAAATATAGGTCACAGTGACATAGCTTTGTGATGTGAGTGTGACTCTCATCAAGGTACATCGCCTCAGCATGTTTAGCATGTATGTAGTCATATGATTTGCAAAAACTTAAAACAAAGCCAGTAAAAATGTGAAATGTTGGTCTCATCGACCTTCTTTTGTTATAATGGTATGGTACTAATTGTGATTTATACATTCATCCAATTACCATGTTCGATGACTCTGGCATGAACAAGGCCTGAACAATAATCTTAAATTAAGAAATTTGAAATTAAATTATTAAATTTTACATTAAATTACAAAATATAACCTACGTCAGTGAAGTATGAAATATGGGTCACAATGAACTAGTTTTTTATGAATGTGTAGTAACTGTTAATATGCAGCCCCTCAAAAACTTTCATGATTCTAGGAATAGCAGCATGTCTACATAGTGCAAAAAAAAAAACCAACATGCGAAAACATAACCAAGAATGTACAAATAACATACAAGTAAAAATTAGCTTCCATAGTCCCCTCCACAGGGTGGCAGGTGCTACACTCCAAACTATATGTAGAAAGAAAGAAAAGATCGAGATACATTGAGACTGTAAAGATGTCTATGCTTTTCAGATGCAAGCTATAATGATTTGTAATGGAATTCCAATTTTCTGTAATCTGCTGTTGACAGTGGTCAACAGTAAATGCCATAATTTCTACTTTATTACAGTGAGTACAAGTATCTACTTTATTACAGTGAGTACAAGTATCTACTTTATTACAGTGAGTACAAGTATCTAAAATTTATGAAAATTGTTTCTTAAAACGTCTTCAGACTTTACACATATCCTCCAAGTGCTGATCTACCCACAATGTCAAGAGTGGTGAATAAAATGGTTCTCCATGCAAAACCATGTGAAAAATTTATAAAGACAACTTTGGACAACACAATTAAGCATTTTCAGATAGGTCCCCATTTAATGTTACATGCTGAAATCTATTTCTCAAGTTGGATGTTAACCAATTAAGAACATCTTCAATACAATGATAGACTGTTAACTTTTTCAAAAAGAATTTTATGACCTACTAGGTCAAAAGCCTTTAAAAAATAAAAATTTACAGTACCTACTAACTTTCCTGCATCTAAGTCTTTCAGTCATTTGTCAAGTGCAGTTTTATAAGAATGATCCTTTCGAAGCCAGACAGATTTTCATAAAACAGATTGTGACTGCCGAGACAGTTCATAAAATGATTGTGTACATGCTTTTTTTAGTAATATGGAAAGAGATTTTTGAATTTATTTTGGTCTATAGTTGTTTACACCCTCTTTTGATCCAGCTTTGTGTAGTTGTGATATTCTGGCAGTTTCCAAGATTGGGGAAATTGATTTGTTCTTAAACTGTGATTACACAGAAAGGTAATATATTATCAGCAAAGTAGATACAGCTGCCTTAAGAAGTCTTTTGACTGTCATGTCAAGCCCTGTACATATAGTAACATCCAATGTTTGTAAGGTAATTCAAACAAACTGAAAACTCATTTCCTGAATTTCAAATTTTGCATCATTTAGAAGTTTTCTGAAAAATCAGTTAAGCTTCATACATAAAATGATTAGTCTTTATAAGCAGTTAGTTGCTTTCAAAATCAGATAAATTTATTAACTTCTTCCAAAAATGCACTTATTATCCTGATTTTTAGTCTTTTGTTTTACTCTGAACATCGTTATTTTATCAAACCTTATCGACTGTCTTGAATCTTAGTCAACAAATGATCGTTACAATAAGCAAATGAATTGTAAATCAGAATTCATCCCTTCATCGATGCTGCAAGAAAACGTGTGCAATAATACATGGAGTACCACAAGGTTCTCTTTTAGGACCATTGTTATTTGTTCTATTCATAAATGACTTACCCCTTAAAACTGGAGATGCAATGTCAATAGCTGATAATATAACTTAATCTGATGCTCAAAATAATAAGCTAAACTTTAGAAAAATCTTTAAGTACCCTCAACAGACTTCAAATATGGTGCAAGGAAAATGGTATGATCCTTAATACAGACAAAACAAACATATACACACAGCAGAAAAAAGCAAGATTGCAAAGTGATATGCTGCATGCTTACTGTGATAACACTAATCAGAAAATGATGTGTTTTGATAACATTCTTGGCATATTTGTAGACAACAGCTTGCAATGGCTTTTCATATAAATTATATTTCAAAGAAAATAAACTCTTAAAAAAATCAATGCCTTCATTCCATTACGGGACAGAATTAAACTGTACAAAAGTTTATTCAATCCCATCCAGATTACTGAAATATAATTTGGAGGAATACATCTGCTATGAATGCGACAAAAATTACCAGCGTCCAGGAAAGAGCATGTACACTATGTAAAATAATTCTTGACATGCAAACAGATGATGTTCAGATTGCATAGCTTAAAATCAAAGTGTTACCAATACATTTAAGAATATTCTTGAGAAAGGCCAAAATGATACATAGTGTCCACAAACTTTGCCCACCTTTACCTGAACAACATTTTTCCATCAAAGAGAATCTACTGATACCCCAAATCTAACATCATTACAAGGTCACCATATCACAGTATCCAAAACAAAAAGGAGCTATTAAAGAAATGGCTTTCAAGTTTCTGTTGCTCATGTTTGGAACAGCATTCCTCATGATATTAAATCTACAAGTCTCTCCTCCTTCTACAACAGGTGTATTAGATGGCTGCAAGATACACAGCAAAACCCCGTTTTGTAACGGTGTTGTTTACATGTATCTGAAGAGTTGTTGATGCATTTTGTGTGTGTGAACATATTATCTTGTATACATGTACATAACAAAAGGCCTCAAGGTAGATTAGATCTTATTTGTAACTATTTGTGTCACCCTCTGAAATGAAAAGTTATTATTATTATTATTATTATTATTATCGCTGTCCTCAGAGGGGATTTTTCCAGTAGCTCTTATTCCTGTACTTTTGGAGGAAAAAGGTGGGGATCAAGAAAATCTGGCTGGTCAAGACATGCATGCATGCATGAGTAATGCCACACAACTCCACATACACTGTTCAAGATAGAAACTTCAAAGGCCGAGATACAATTGGGGGTGGTTTATACATGTGCATATCAATTGTACTAACATTCTGAAACACCCCATGGGGGTTGGACGCAAGAGGGTTGGGGTTGTTTTATGTAAATTTAAAACAACTCCCAAATTATCACACGTCTGAGAATTGGTTTGCATGATTACCAATATGAAGTCAGATGGGGGTTTGAAAGGGAGTCCTAGTCATGCCATGGACTTAATCCACTCAACAATAACTTAGGAACTATTGATATTCCAACGTTACAACTACATATATACTTAATTTGTATGAAAAGACAATGTCATACATGCAAATAAAATTTACCCCTGGGTCAAAACTTTGAAACTACACAGCTCCACATCCTGTAACCATACTGGGCATGAAAAGACAAATTTTTACATATAAATGACACTGACTTCTGGGTCATAACTTGAAAACTATTGAGATTCCCATCCTCTAACCATATATATACTTCCTACCCAAGAAAAGTTTAATTCATATAAGCATCTAAAAATCTGCCCATGAGTCTATTGTTATCTCTTGGAAGAACAACCCATGGACACAGTTTTCGGATTATGGGTGGGACAAAGTATGGGGGTATGGGGATATGTGTTTCAGAAGCACTCTGATTTTTAAGTTGAACTGAAGCTATTCATAGTCTCTGCTGAAACAACATTACTCTGGTAAACCACTGAAAGTGTTGGTGACTCTTGAAATGAAACTGCTCTTCCTTCTTTCAGTTCTACTTTGACATTTCATCAATTTCCAGGAATGACCACTTGTTGGACTATTATCTGAAACTTCTAAAAATTTATCAGTGGCCAATCTGTCAATGATATTCAATACTTTGTACACTTTGATCATGTTCATTACTATTTCTTTTGTTTTGTAATGTTAGAAGCAGGTACAGTATGTTAAATATTGTGCCAGCCATCACATGGGCATGTTAAATGGCAGTCCTTTGCACAGGCAGAGTCGATCCTTTGCAGGTAAAAGACTGTTCTTGGCAGTGCCCAAAGAATTTTTTTTTACACAGGCCCAGGACTGGTGGTGAATTAAATAAATTCACAAGCCCTGACTGAAATTCAACAAGCCTGGACTTCAATTTCCATATGCCCAAAATTTCCCATTTTTTATATTATTGTCACACAACGTTGCAATAGCTACAGTCCAAATATAAATTAAATAGGGTTCAAAGGGGTTTGTTGTTGTTGTTGTTGTTGTTGTTGTTGTAGGGCTTAATGCCATTTTTCAGCACATCATAGGTTATACATGGTGGCCAGTATTAATGGTGGAGGAAGAAACCAGGAAATACCCGGAAAGAACCACCGACCCACGAGAAGCTAATGGCAAGCTTTCTCACATATCCACATTCGCCGAATCCGAGACTCGAACCCACGCAGACAGAGGTGAGATGGCAGCGATCCATAATGGAGAGCGCTTTAGACCACTCGGCCACTCAGGGCCCCTTCAAAGGGGTTTAAAGATAATGCAAGTGTCATTAGTGTTCATCACTACATTCACTAGGAACTGGATGGTCCTGGTGTTCAAACTTCTCTGCTTGGTTCTCTGAGTGAATCCTGGTCAGAACCAAGTTGATGTATGTCGATGTGTTTTTTGCAGTATGTGTAAAGAATTAACAGCCCTCCCCCTCCTTTTCTTTTCTTTGCTGGCATGCTTCACAAAGTAAAACTCCGTCAATCAAGAGCTCTGGAATTTATTTTTGTTCAGCTTTGCTGATAGTTAATTACTTTTTAAATCAGCTTAAAATGAATTGTACTTGAAGACTATTCAGACAACTAAAATGATCATGCTTTGCATTCTATATATGCAGTAAAATCTGACTTCAAAGAAACGCTGCCGCTGTTCACAAACTTGTCAAAAACATAATACATATGGCTTAAACATTCTCTTTCAAGGCAATGATATGTAATAACTTCTGTTCTTGTACACCCACCTAGCATCTCTTTGATTTACCTATAATGGGTTGTTCTAGTTTCTGATCCTACCTATGTAAATTAGCACAATGGGCTCACCCACTGCAGCCTTCAAACACACCTCACTTGCTATTGTCAGCCAATTAATATGTGAAATGGTGGTTTATACACGACACCTTTGCCTTTAATTGCTGCTATTTAAACTGCCGTGGGGATAGTTTTATATCAGCTCCAATCAGAACTGTTTACTGTTTATACATGCTACATGTAATGGGCACAAACTGAAAGTGGTGTTTTTGTTTCTATTTTTGAAGATTACTGAAAATTTTGTTTCCTCAAAACATGGCTGTGCAAGGGGGTTTGGGAGTACAAAATTGTATTTTTAGCATGACATGCCATGCTTCAATTTGATTAAAATCAGATCTCAATTTCATGTAGGACAGCACAGGCACTTGATTCTGGGGATAACTGATGTGTACACTTCCCCATTGGGGAGTGTACAAATTAGTTTCCCCCTGAATCAAGTGCCTGTGTAGGACAGTGGTGATCTGATTTAGATTGCACCATTTTATGGCAGGTATGTCAACATATTGAAAATAAATTACCCATTTCATCAAAATTTCATCAGGCAAATTAAATGAAATTAAATATTTTTCAACAAGCCTGACAGGCACCTCACTTAGAATACAGGATGGGCCCAATCTGAAATTACAGGGGCCCCATGGCATTGGGCTATGCCGTTTCTCCTGGTAGAGTGCGTTATTTACCCCCCCTCCGTGCCCCCATTTCATATTCTATACAATAGCTCAAGGTTAGACTTAAACCTCTTTGACCTACTTCAAAGAAACTGCCTGTTCTACGGGAGTGAAAGCACTAGCAATTGATTGACAAATAAACCATGCCCTGTTTTGTTATAACTAACAATGCCTAAAATGGGTGTGAATTTATGTTAACAGTTCAAATGTTGTCTGAAGGTACCATACATGCGATAACTATTCCTCACATTTTATATCCCACCTTATTTCCTTATTGTTAACTAGTATATGCATATAACCCTGTTGACTCAATAACAATTTTTTTCCGAATTGTATTTTTTTGGGGGGGGGGCACATATGTTCTGTGATATGTTTCTTCACTCCTTCTTTTAATTTAATGATGGTGATTAATGGTTATATATACGGTACATTAATGCCAGGTGTTGACTTGTGTAAGTTTCACTGGTGGGAATGGAGATCCTAGTTTGCTTGCCGAGAAAAATTCGACAGCATCCAGTGATCATTCTTGGGATTTAGGAAGCAATTCACTATATGCAAAGCATATAAAGCATGGCAAAAATGAATTTCTGAACTACTGTCAACGGAGATGTACTTTGTGAAGCTAGCCATAAAAAGGGGGGGGGAATTTAATTACTGAATGCATGAAATCGACGGTTGCATTATACGTCACTTATCTTATATCGCAAAATACGATCATAGGATTTTAGTATAAAAATGTCATTAAAGTTCCTTACAAAACTATTATTTGGAAAATAATATACATAATATAGATTTGCTTAATACCTGATGTTTCTATTTAAAAAAAAAATGAGCGAGACACTAGATGTCTGAAAGTAGATATTTTACATTTGATAATGCATTTTTTTCAGGTGACAACAGTCATACCTATGAACTAACAATGATGCGGGATGCAAAGATCATGGAAGTAGCGAAGATGGCTGCTATCAGTAAAAGTACTACTGGTGTCACCTGTCAGCACTGTAGACTGTGAACGTGGATTCAGTAAGATGAACCTCATAAAAATTGACATCAGAAATAAACTCGGCATCTGAACTCTAGAGAATTTAATGAGAATCAGCATGTACAGATGCGAAGAATTAGACTTTGAAATTGCATTCAACAAGTGAGCAGCCCTAAAATCACAACGGATCATCATGTGACATTCTATAACATTTTAATAGTGCAAAACAGTCATGTAATGATTTATTTTGTAATATTATAGATGCATTGCTTGTTGTCAATAAAGTAATAACTATCCTTTTTCAATTTTCATTGCGTATTACATTAATAGACTTGGAAAAATAATCACTACTTGTTCTGGCAACATTTTTTGAAAATTGGCGACAAAATATTGAGGTTGGTGATTTTTTTGGCGACAACTTTTTAAAAGCCAGGACCATCCCTGTATATATATATATATATATATATGTATATACACACCACTCCCTCGATAACTCGTGCCCTGATAACTCGCGAACCCGCTTATAACGTGGGGTCAGGCGTGGATCCCATTTTTTAAACCAGAAAATACCCCAAAAGTTGATCCCTATTTATTGAACTTGAAGAAAATCACGATCAAAATTAGTAACGGAAACTTTGATATATCGCTCGTTTTATTGTCGAAAACGGCAGATAGGACCTGAAATTTTAATCAACATTATGAAGATCAAATTTAAAAATAAGTCATACAATTTTTTACATTTTCTTTCCAAATGGTAGTACACCGCAATTAACGATATGTAAGGAAATTTCGATCAATGAAAATGTCACTTACACCGAGTGGAGGCAGTACTTTAATAAATAAATACAAAATACATGTAAATAATTTTTTTATCAATTGAAATTTACGTTCTAGTTCTATCTTTTAGTTCCTTTTAAGTGTAATCATCATAAATGCAATGTGTCCTCTTGTAATTAAACGTAAAATGTGTCAATCTATCATAACAGCTATGTCCGCAAGCGTTTCTCTGAGAACCTAATTAGGTGCTGACCGTGTTTTGATAACTGACTTGCGGAAGTATTTGTTGTTTTGTTGCACTGAATTAAAAGCTGGCCTCCATTGTATTATCACGTTAATTATGTCTTTTGAATCAAATAAAGGAGCTGGAATAAATGAAAAGTTAAAAGGCACGAAAATCCTACAAACTTAAAATCTAGCTGCCACGGTCGTATGTTGGGTGAACTCACTTCATTTGATCAATCACTGTTATAAATGTTATTGTGTATGTAACATAAACTACCTTAAATTAACAGACTCATTGGTAACTGTGATCAAAGATAACCAAGCGAAATGAATACTTCGTAAAATAAAGAGCTTGGTTTCACAGATACGGACCATTGTGGGCAAGCGAGTTTCAGAGAATTCTTGAACTGGCACTTAGAGATATCCTCAGGGATGATAAGAAGTTTCATTATTACTTCCAATGAAATCATGACATCAATACTGTACTAACTGAACAATACAAAAATTGAGATTCGACGTAGACAATTGTCTCACGAAATAAATTTCGCTTGTTTTTGAAGAAAAGGAATCTTGTTTGTTTGTGTATTGACAGTTAGTCTAGTTTCCCGCTCTTTCGACTCTCGATTTGGCAGGATACCAATTAAATACCACTCCAACCAGACTCATCAAGAAAACAAAAAGCAGTGACGTAATACACAGATGTTTTCGCGTACACGTGATAGTTGTTGAAACCAGTGGAATCTTTCACATGTTGGACATTTTGAAAATAAATGTTATTTAAACAGAATAACGAACAACTTTATTAGAAAAAGCGTGTTATTAAAAATTATTATCGACGTGATTGAAAAATGAGTATTCAGTCATTAAACGGCCCAGTTCCCTACCCCCCCCCCTCCACTGTTTTCACGATATCTAAGCAAATTTTTTTCAACTTTTGGAGGTCCCTCGGTAACTCGCGCCCTCGCTTATCGTGTGGTCTATGTTTGTGGACCCCGTTGTGCGCGAGTTATTGAGGGAGAGGTGTATATATATATATATATAATATGATATAATGTGTGTTCTCTTATTTGAATTATGCCCTTTATTTCCCAGTATTCAAATTTGCATTTAACATTGGACTTAAGCAATACTTTATTTTCTAGTAGAAAATTTTCTTAGTTATTTTGGCCATATGACTCTAAAAGAGAATAACAGAAACTGCATTGTAACAAAATTTAACTAAGTAACTAGATTACAATATTGTAAGTGCAAGTTGGTAAAAATGCTTAATCAACTACCCTTATTCAATATTTTTAAAAATATTTTTGTGTTTATTTTTTTAATATACTTTTTAGAAGTTCACAATAATGGCACTTTCAAAGATTTCTAAACGCGTTTGACACAACCCCTGTACCATGTGCATGAGGGCAAATGCACAAGTGTCCTCATTTCTTTGTTGCGAATAAAACATTACCATAACTATTCTAACAACAACCGTAACTATTCATACATAACACACTAAAATGCATAAAATTACAGACATGGCTCGTTTACAGTTGGTATATGAACTAAACCCTACTTTCCAACCGAATCAACGCAGACGTGAGTGCATCTATTTTTAGAAGGAGGGGTTTTCGTAATGTAATCACTCACCTTATATAGCTTCATTACAATAGTCCATTACATGATTGTAAATTTATGGTTTATTTATTTGTCTATGTACTTGCATTAATTTTAGGCATTGATTCAATATTATCTGCTTCGCAGCTGTTTTCTGTATTTTCACAAATACGAGTCAAGTCATTAAACAACTTTGACCTTACAACACTTCTTGCGAATTCCACATCATAGCTATGTCTCATACATTTTTGACCTATATAATTGCATTTTAAAGTTAAATCTTAAAAAACATAATAATACCTAGGCTTTGCTTTCTATGAACTGTATATTTTTCTGTATATAGTTGATCGATGATTTACAAAAACAGACAATGTAATAAACTGGCACTTCCCAGACATAGCGATGTCTGCCATTTTTTCCCCGTTACTGGTACTCTTACAGTTTCAAACTAATTTTATGACAAAATAGTGTACATGAGCCAGATCACCGATTTTATTCTTAAAACACAAATTGCTATATATATACTATTGTTAAAGTTTTGAAACACAAGTTTGTATGTTTTATCATCGAAGGATAACATGGGTAAATCGGGTAGTGATGGGGGCCTAGTTGCCAACTCGGGAAATGGTTAATGGTCAATCAGCTATCAAAATTAGGCCTAGCTACTGATGGCTTGAAGAATACCTTTCGCTACAACACGATACTAGAATAAACCTGCCTAAGGTGAGGGGGCATTTCAAAAGGTATGATTAGTCAATGTACCTCTAAAAAAATCACAGGGCGAAGTCGTTTTCGCTTTCCTAACAGAAGAAGGCGAAGTTTACATTTTTTAGGCGACTTAGTTGCCCACTTTGCCTAGCAGTGTGACCCCTGGTAGTTAAGAACCATATCCCCCAACTTCCCAAAAGATATTCATTTGATAGAAGAAGGCTGATGTGGAGAGGTCAATCCCCTGGTTCCCATGTGTCACTGACAGTAGTGAAGTGTGGAAACAGGTGGGCACCCAACCATAGGTACTGGCATTGGTACATACTGTCATTTTATCTTAGGACATCCCAGGATCCCTGTCATGCACCTTCTTGGGTTGCATTACTAATGTAGGTAAGATTGTACCTTGTGAATGATCATGACTTTTTGATCAAAGGGACTTGAAAAGGGTCACCATTGAGCCAGCATGGTTGTCTGTAAGGGCACACTGCGAGGCAAGCGGGATCGAGTTTGCCGCCACATTGAATAGACCGAGGAGTTGCAACAAGACTTGTGTGTATCTCCCCTTGACTTAAATTTCTTACAATAATGCACTTGGTCGAAATCTATCACTGAAACATCATAAAAGAAAAGAAACAAACATCAATTAACAATTCAGCATGTAAAGAAGTTGCTAACATAACAACTGTCACTGAGTAGGTGTAAATAGGCAGTGTCACACTAAACCATGAATGACAACATGCACTCAACAAAAGCAGGTGGTACACATGGTCAAAACAGTCAGTCAGAAAATGCGACAAATTCATCCCAAACTGAAAAAAAAAGTAAAATGATGTATACAACCTGTAGCTAAATGATCAATACACACAATATATCTAATTTCCTGGGTGGATCACAAATTGTGACACTAATAATGTCATGGAATGTTGGAATGTATCACATTCCAAGTTTACATTAAGGAAGCAAAGTTTCAAGACTTGTGATGACTGGTGGTGGTAGCAAGAGGAGGCAACGGGTAAGAGTTATTGCCCTTTGCCTATATGAGCTGTAGAAAAGATGAAAGTTCATCTTTTTAGTAGGACTGGATTCAGGATGTAGTGAGTTTATATCCCTTACATTAATGTGATCAGGAAACATAACTGAAGGAGAAAAATACAAAAATTTAAAGCAAAATCTAATGCTTTTTTAAAATGGAATGAAAAATCATTTCAAAAACTTTTTCTGTAAATCCAAACTGACCAATGTCACTGGATTCACTTGTGCTCACACACCACTGACTTAACAAATTTCTAGATCTATACAACTGCCTGTCTAAGTGGGTTTCAGTACGAAAAGGGTTAAGATGAGAAGCAATAACAAACTTGTGTTAATAGTCAAATGATAAATGGATGACATACCATCACATAAGCTCTTCTGGTCTATCACCAACAGAGCTAAACATTGCCCAGAAGTGAATGGGATATTGATGAGATCTAACAATAAAGAAAGAACATGAAAGCTCCACATCATATTTGAAAATCTGCTTATTTTTAAAGAGCATTAATAGCTTTCATGTACTTTCTTTATTTGTGTTCCCCAATTCAATGGATGGCTGTTTTAATACATGTGACATACACATCTACAATGGCCATCTTTGGATTCTGAAGCTGGAGTATCATTTGAAGAAATTCTGATTGACTGTGCATATACAATCTGATTACAATCAGATCTCCACTGTCCTATGTAAAGATCTGACAGCGACTGTTTAGGGGTCATGTTCTGGGGACTTGTGCTATTACCATAATTGCTAATTGTACCTGCCAATCAAATGAAGTCTTATATATTTGTGTTTGGGAGACCGAGCAGTGTGGCTGAAGAGCATAACGATTTACTTCACTTTCAAATATCTGAAAGCTGCATTTCCACTGGCTAATTCAAAGGTCACCAGAACATGACCACTACTTTAATCAGATTGTGTGCGTACAATGAAATCACCAGAGTTTGTAATGGTAAGTAACTAAGTTGATTAGTAACTATGGTGATTGTACCTGTACTCTTTAAGTGCTGATGATTGTTCGAGGAGGGGGTGTAAAAATGGTTCCAAACTGCAGCAGTGTACAGTTGTTTATATTTAACATTTTTAATCCTTATCTCTCCATATTATAAAGTATACATGACTTTATGAGAATAGTTCTTACTTGAGACTTTTAATGAACATGGCTAAATAGCTATTGTATTTGCTACCTCCCCCATTTGTTTTTGTAAACCTATACAGATTTTAAAAAACAAAAAGCATAAGGATAACAACCATACACATAGCATGCCCATTTCATCATCAATTTATAATTTCTAACCTGATGGATGCCAGATGGCCCCTAACGTTATCATCTTTTCTTCATTTTGAACCAAATGGAAGCTGTCGATGTAAACATCCAGACTGCTCACTCTCCTTTTCCAGTTTCTATAATAGACCACTTTCATCTGCAATTTCTAGTTTCAATATTTATATTTTAACAAAATAACCCAAAATAAATTTGGAAAACTCTTACATGTTTACAAAAGATACAGCTCTCAGAAATGTATTCATTATTAAGAACTTATTGATGATAGTGAACTACATCACATATGCTGTCAGTAAAAAATATACTTGCCCAAGCAAATATGGCAACTGTGTTAACAAAGAAACTCCTGTTTTTTTTTTTAAATGTGAACAAGATGACAGTGTTAGTGACCCTCTGGATCGGGTTAGAAATTATAAATGAACAAATGAAATGACTAGACTGTGAGCATTTTGTAATATCCTTCATGCTTTTCTTTTTTAAAATCAGTAGGAGTTTCAATCATTCACATGGGAAGGTAAGCGAAGGTAAGCGAATACTAGAAGTCCTGTGATATCATTAGAATCAGTAAATTTAAAAAGTATGATCAAAGACAATCATCAATTCATACACCTAGCCTACACAATAACCACAGAAAACAATTGCTCTTATTATTTATCCCTTTTTGATGCTGACGCAGCTTCTTGTGCTGGGCTACCTGTCAGAAAACTGTACAGAGACTGCAGATGGGCCCTGTCTTTGTAATATGCCCTCGTTAGCCCGCTCCAAATCACATCAGACACTCTCTTGACCAACTCTCTTGTGGCAAAATCCCCTGGATACCGAGTCAGATCGACGGAGCTCTTGACAAGCGTGACAAACTTTGTAAACAATGCTTGTATGGTATCCAATTGTATAACAGGAAATATTGGTTCTATGCATTTTGATGCATCTTTATTGTATGGTACCGCACGATTGACTGTAAGAATATGTTCAATTGATCCCAAAACTATTGACAAAAATGCAAGATTAGGTTCATCAGTGTCTGAAAGTTGATCTTTGAATAAATTGACAACATCTTGTATTTGCTGTAACGGAAAATGACGTTTTTCGCGATCTCTAATACCCGCCATCTTGAATGTGGAAGTTTGTATACTTCATCTTAATCTCATATCCATGAATAATCGATTGAAATGGATACTGTTACAAGTGATGAAGCATTACTCATTCGAAATCTACATAAATAATAACACAAATTGAAATGCACGTACATCATTCAGCTGCTAATTAAAAGACAAATCACAATATTTGTTAAAAACCACTTTAGGTTCAAGATTACAACATAAGAAAAATGGCTGAGAACGATGCTGCAGTAGCCACTACTTCAAATCCTAATCAACAACTTGAAAATGCCGGTCAAGTTGGCAATCAGGGTGATCAGGTATATATTATTCCCTTTCTAGTCCTTTCTTCTTGATAATTATCATATTGATACCCCAATATTTTTCGTAGGATCATTCTCTGAACTGTTGTGATCAGCATGATGCTGCAAAGAGCACGAGTTGGAGTATTCTTTGGAGCTGTGAGTCAGCGGTGAATCGATGTGATACGTTTCCATGACAAATGTTGACTCATCTAGATTATAAAATAAAATACAAATGGGCTTTCACACAAGTCACCAAGTGTAAAAGAGATTCATTCCACCGCGTTAGTCAGCTTTTGGGCAATTCCGAATCCTACCTCGCTTTCAATAGCAGAAACTTCTTACTGGACACGTACTTCAGTTATTTGCAAAACATACAAAAGCACATATATAACATAAGTATTAATGCATCGGAAGTATTGTAACTATTAAATGTAGCATCCAAAGGGCAGAACATCCATCCAAAACTATGTGCAAGCAACAAATCAACATTTAGGCTTACAAATAGCTACAAGCATATATTCAAAATTGGAAACTAACGTGTTTAATATGCAGCCAATAATGGTAGAAACAGCAGCTTATTTACTTGTGTTTACATATGGAGCATTTACACAAAAACTCTCAGACGAAGTTCTTAAGAGGGATTTAAAATTCTTAAAATCTTGGAATTTTTTTTATGTATATATTCTTGGGGTGGGATTTCTGTAGTTTTGCTGTTGCATACCTAAAAGATTGTAACCCATACCAAAATGTTCTCACTTTCAGGATCTCCACTATGTTTATATTGCTAACAGTAAGAAGATTGTTTTAAAACTACCAGATCTTTTAAGTATATTGGACAGTTCCTATTAATATTTTGAATACTTCAAGTGCCATGGTCTTTCTCCTTCTGCTGTGATGAGTTGAAACATTTTTGCCAAATCCAAGAGTTCAGAATAAGGTTTCTTAAAAGCACTAAAGACAAATCTCACAACTCTTTCAGGGAGTTTTTCAAGTTTGTTCATTTAATTAGACTGCAGAAACGTCAGATTAGTAGGTTAGGGCACAAATTTATTCTGCCCGGGATCTAAAAAATTCATCAGAGTTATCCTCCTCAAATGGTACATTAAAGGCCAGAAAGAGCACATTACATACAGAATAATCCTGAATGGATGGTTATATCGACTTGGTGTTTTCACTGAATGAAAGACTTCTTGTCATGTCTAGACTGTGCTAAATGAAAATGACATCAACTTGACATCCAATTTGGCTGCTAGTGGCCATCTTTAAAATGTTGCTACTCTTCCTGAATGGATGGCCATATCATCAATATGGGGTTTTCATTGAAAGACATTTCATGATATCTAATGGGTCCTAAATAAAAATGGTGCTCATCTTTAGTCCAGTATGACCACCATGGCAGCCATCTTGAAAATCTTATTACAGCTACTTCTATGATACCTAGTTGGGTCTAAATGAAATGGTGCTGATCTTAAGTCCAATATGGCCACCATGTTGCTAGTCCTCTTAATAGATGGTCATATCTAGCTGGTTATTGACCAGAAGACTTTACGGGATGGTCTGTTGTATGTCATCCATCTGTTAGCACAGCTTAGTCATTATTGCTGTGCCAAAACTACTTGCAGGATTGCATAGCCACACACATGCATCCCATGATTTAGCTGGCCGTAAATGAAAATGGTGCTGCGTGGACATCTAGTCTGGCCACTACAGGGGCTATCTTGACAATTTTGTTATAGCTACTCCACATTTTCATTGATCGAAATTTCCTTGAATATCTTTAATTACAATGTACTAAGAATGTCGTTTGGAAAGAAAAAGGTAACCAATTATATGACTTCTTATGAAAAGCTGATAATTTCAAAATGTTTATTAAAATTTCCATGTCATATCTACTGTTTTCGACCATAAAATGAGCGATATATCAACATTTCAGTTAGCAATTTCGATTGCAATTTTCTTAAAGTTCAATAAATAGGGCTCAGTTTTCGGGGGTGGGTGGGTGTATTTTCTGGTTTAAAAAAAGGGATCCATGCTTGACCTCGCGTTATAAGTGGGTTCACGAGTTATCGAGGGAGTGGGGTGTGTACAGGAATCAAGCTAGACTTGAATTTTTTATTGAGAAGTGACTTCTCCTTTTGGACAATACAGGGAGAAGTGGGAGCTAAACAGGGAGAAGTGGAAGCTAAACAGGGAGAGGTGAGACCAAAGCAAGAAATGCAATATATATATATATATATATATATATATATCTCTCTGCATTATCTTATTATAATTATGTGCTCTATTTCTCAGTATGCTTTTAACAGTTTTAAGAAGTACCTTATTTTCAAGCTGAAAAATATGTGTTATATGTTTATTATCAACACATCTTGTACGTGTATAGAAATTATTATATTCATACCCATTCTATTCATACTTGTAGTATATGTGTGTTTGGATTGAGGTAAATGCATTGTGTTTTGGCCATATGACTTAAAAAAAGCACAGCAGAAGCTATACATTGTAAAATCATTTTAACTGATAGCACTAACAAGATTTGAGTCTTCTTCTTCTTGTTGTTGTTATAGGGTTTAACGCCATTTTTCGGCACAAGATAGGCTATACATGGTGGCCAGTATTAATGGTGGAGGAAGAACCCTGGAAAATCCCGGGAAGAACCACCGACCCACGAGAAGCTACTGGCAGGCTTTCTCACGTACCCACGTTAGCCGAGCCTGGACTCGAACTTACGCAGACAGAGGTGAGATGGCAGTGATCCGTAACGGTCAGCGCTTTAGACCACTCGCCCGCTCGGGGCCCCGATTTGAGTCTTGTAATTGCAAGTTGGTAAGATTGCTTAATAAACTACCACTTAATTATTTTATGTTATTTTGTACAAATTTTTTTGCAAAATTGCAGTCAAAAAGATTTCAAGCATACTTTGAAACAACCCCTAATTCATGTACATAGGAATAAATGCACATGTGACTTCAATCCATACTCTTCGTCCTGATTTCATTGTTCCCGATAAAACATTGCTGTAACTATTCATACAGAACACATTGAAGCACTAAAGTAGATATATATAACTAAACTGGACCCTTTTTTTCCCCCAACCAAAAAATCCAAGAACACATATTGCACCATGCGAGTGCATCTATTTTTAGAAAGAGGGCTTTTCTTAATATAACTACTCACTTTCTAGCTTCGTTACAAAAATTCATTGTTAGGACTGCATATTTATGGTTGTATTATTTGTCTATCTACTGGTATTAACGATATGCATTGGTTAAATATGTGCTTCACTACTATATATATTTTTTGTATTTTAATAAAAATGAATTATGGTATGTCAGAAAACAACCTTGACTTTGCAGCATTTTTTCGAATTCCACAACAGAGATTGTCCACATGTTCTGACCTACATTATTAAATATTTAGGCGAAATCTCCTATCACATAATATTTAAACTTTGTTTTCATTATATTATATATTTTCCTGAATCTATTTCCCAATTATTTATGAATACAGACAATTTAAAGAAGTGGTATATCATATACGCAGCGATGTCCGCCATTGCAAGTTCATTTACGGTTTCAAACTGATTTTATAAAGGAAATACGCAAATACTGCCTTTAAAATCTCCATTTTTAAAAAAAGAAATAAATTAGAAAACTCTCTTCACCGATCATATTTTTTAAAAGCAAATTACCATTTGCATATTGATGTTTAAATTTCGAAACAGAATTTGGTATATTTTCATCATAGTACAGTAGGCCCAACTTCTAGAAATCGAGCAGTGACATCTTGCTCCGGAAAGGGTTAATGGTCAGTTAGCTATTAAAACATGCATGTGAATGTGCAAGAGTTTCCTTGTAGCCATAAGCTGATTGGTATCAACACCACATAAATACATGTCGCCTTGGGTTACAACAGTGCCAGAACTTCCTGGCTACAGCGAGGGGGCATCTCAAAAGTCTTAAGCTACAGCCATTTTACATCTGAAAAATCAGAAGGCAAAGTCGTTTTTGCTTTCCTATCAGAAGAAGGCGACGTTTACATTTTTCAGGCGACTTTTTCGCCCACTTCGCCTGGTAGCGTGACTCCTGGTATATATATGTGTATGTATGTGTATATATATATATGTATATATATATATATATATATATATATATATATATATATATATATATATATATATATATATATACAGTAGAACCTGTCATAAGCGACCTCTGCTATGAGCGACCAATTGTCATGTACGATATGAGCGACCACCTGCTGAACGTGACCAGCGACCGCTATTTCTTGGCAAAATATGTATTTTGACACTGCTATGAATGACCGCATCACAAAAAAACGAGGATAAACTCAACCAACCTTTATTTAATCCCTGTAAGAACGACCGCTCATACCGTTCTAAATATAAAAAAAAAAAATATAAATAAAAAATAGGCTGGCTACCGATCTCTGAATTTTTTTAGCTAGGCTTATAGTGATGCACAGTTTCTGTCATAAACCAGACTAAAGTATATGTAGATTATTTCCTAGCCTGGTTCCCTGCTTCGTATGCTCCCTGTGTTGCTCTCCGTTATTCATATAGGGGTGAGGAATGCAGGAGGCATACAGAGCAGGGAACCAGACTAATTATTCCTACATTTAACTTGCTTCCCGGCTGTTGTAGGACCTGGCATCCCTATGACGACTGTATCGCAAGAACAGACAGACACCAGTGACCTTTATGTAATCAATTATTACAACGACCGCTTGATTAGTATAGATTGTTCTGATCAAAAACAAACAGAAGGAATATTTAAAAAAAAAGATTGTTGCTACCGGTGATAGATGCTACATTCCGTAAACCAGGCTAATGTACATGTCATGAAATGCTGTTGAAGTGCCAAAGTTGACAAAGTGGCCGCATATATTGTTTGTCTCGAGTTAATCAGTGTTGCCGGGGGTGAATAAGGTCATTGTCTATTAAACCAGCAAGAGAGAATCATTTGCGGGATTCGATTGATAGTGCTCAAGACTTGTGATGTTTGTTTATATTAATTGTTAGATATGCAATGCACATGTATAGATTTTTCACATTTTCCCACAGCCACCGGCTTTACATTCGATATTACAACTGAGCACTAATAATTTTAACACTTAGAATTTTAATAACAGTGGACGAACCTCCAACTAAAAAGAGACAAATTTTAATGCTGAAGAAAATAATTATTGTAACTGAAAGAAGTGAAAAAGTGCAGACCACTCGCAAAAAAGCGGTTTAAATGTTGGTAAAACAATTATAGGTTGTTATAAAGGAAAACGAGTAATTCAGAAACAATTTCATATGCTAAAATATGTGATCTTCAAATGTAAATGTGATTTCATGTCTAATTATAGAAGTATATCTTCATTACCATATAATCTTGTTTTTAGATGAATGCATACAATATTTTAGAAACAACTACTAATAAAGAATAGAATATATGTACAGTGATTGTGGTTATTTTTCTTGAAATTGTTCTGAAACTGGACCTTGGAAATGTATTTTTGTACAAACCTGCTATGAAAGACCACCTGTCTTATATATATATATATATATATATATATATATATATATATATATATATATATATATATATATATATATATACATATATGTATTGCATGTATTTTCATTCTCTTATTTGAATTATGCCATGTATTTCACGGTATGCATATCTGCATTTAACCTTGGTTTTAAGCAGTATTTTATTTTCAGGTAGAAACTTTCTGAGTTGTTTATATATTATAAACACATTTTGTATGCACACAAACAATTATCATATTCATATGTAGTGTATTTTGGCCACATGACTTAAGAACACTGTAGAAGCTATACATTGTAATGAATTTAACTGATAGTAACTAGATTACAGTATTGTAATTGCATGTTAGCAAAAATGCTTATTCAACTACCCCTCAACAAGAATTATTTTTCTTTTATTTTATGAAAGTTCACTATATAATGGCAGTTGAAAAAAAATTGTAAACTTGTTTGAAACAGCCCCTGTACATGTACATGAGAGTAATAAACATGCAGGGATGGTCCTGGCTTTTAAAAAGTTGTTGCAAAAAAATCGCCAACCTCAATACACCACTCCCTCGATAACTCGTGCACAACAGGGTCCACAAACATAGACTGTGCTATAAACGAGGGCACGAGTTACCGAGGGACCTCCAAAAATTGAAAAAAACCACTTGGACATCGAGAAAACAGTGGGGGGGGTGTCGGGGTTGGGGAACTTTGCTGTTTAATGACTGAATCCTCATTTTACATTCATGTCGATAATAATTTTTAATAATGCACTTTTTATAATGAAGTTGTTCATTATTCTGTTTAAATACATAGCTGCCAACTGTCCCGTTTTTTCCGTATTTTGGACCTGAATACAGGTGTACGTTTCTTTATATAAAAAAAAAAAATAATAAAAAAATTCTTTTCTTTCCTTCAGTTTAGAACGGGCACTCAGTTCCATTCTGATAGAAATGTATCGCATGTATATAGGAATACAGTTCTACAATGTGATTGGTTCATTCAAAATCGAGGCTACCATGCCTGTCTTTATCCGCCATATTGGATTTCGTAAACAGTTACCGCTACCACTGTGTCTCGTCTTTGTAATATTCAACTTCTAAGCATGTTGAATAGGAAATCAGAATATTCAGAATTTTCGCCAGAAAAGACAAGAAAACAGAACTGAAAGGACAATTGTGCTGTCTTGTTTAGATTTGTGAAATCATCTAGTAAAGGAGAAGACTTTACATTTTACAAATTGTGTAATGTGATTTCGCTATTGGGCATGGAGGCGCACATGAAATACAAGAGCACGAAAAAGCTAATAAACATCAGCTTGCTGCTTCATCATACACAACTCAGCCTGAACTTGGATGTATATAAATACCAGAGAGAACCTTTATGTAATTCGATCAAAATTCAGTTTATTAAATTTCTTTTAGAAATGAACCTTCCTCTTTCAGTTACTAGTGTTGCTGGCAATTTATTTCGCACACGTTTTCCAGACGGTAAAAATCGCAAAGGATTACTCATATGCTAGAATGAAAACAATTCAGTAAGAAAATCACACAGAATTGAGATTATCAATGAAAGTTGGTACATTGGAATCGATAATGGTTGGGAAAAAAAAACAATGTGGAAAAGGCTCCTATAAACAGCATGTGTCTGAGTGTGTTGCACTCGTGCATCTTCTGAATGGGCACCCGAATGGAACAGGGTGTCCGTCCAGAAGGTGCAAGTGTGCAACACATGCATCTTTGATATCAAATAATTATGTAAGGCACTGTCCTACCTTAGTGATGGTTGTGTATGTTGAAAGTAGTTATATATGCATTAAAATTTTAAAAATCAGTATTTGGTCCTGAAAATCAGTATTTTTGTCATAAGCAATCAGTATTATTGTACTTGGGGGGGGGTTGGGGTTGGCAGCTATGTAAATAACATTTATTTTCAAAATGTCCAACATGTGAAAGATCGTTCCAACTGGTTTCAACAACCATTACGTTTACACGAAAACATGTGTGTATTATGACACTGCTTTTTGTTTTCTTGATGAGTCTGGTTCCCGGAGTGGTATAGCATTGTATCCTACCAGACTGGGAGTGAAAAGAGCTGGGAACTAGACTAACTGTTGATACACCACCAAACAAGATTCCTTTTGTTCAAAGAGCGAGCGAAATTTTCATGAGACAATCATCTACGTCGAATCTCAATTTTTGTGCTGTTCAATTAGTACAGTATTGATATCGTGATTTCATTGGAAGTAATAATGAAACTTTTTATCATTCTTGAGGATATATCAAAGTGCCAGTTCAAGAATTCTCTGAAACTCGCTTGCCCACAATGGTCCGTATCTGTGAAACCAAGTTCTTTATTTTACGAAGTATAGTATTCTTTTCGCTTGGTTGTCATGCTATCTTTGATCACAGTTACCAATGAGTCGGTTAATTAAAGGTAGTTTATATTACATACACAATAACATTTATAACAGTGTTCAATTGATCAACTGAAGTGAGTTCACCCGACATACGATTTTCATGCCTTTTAACTTTTCTTTTATTTCACCTCCATTATTTGATTCAAAAGACATAATTAACGTGATAATACAAGGAGGCCAGCTTTTAATTCAGTGCAACAATGCAACAAATACTTCTGCAAGTCAGTTATCAAAACACGGTCGGCACCTAAATAGGTTCTCAGAGAAATGCTCGCGGACATAGCTGTTATGGTAGATTGACACATTTTACGTTTAATTACAAGAGGACACATTGCATTTATGATGATTACACTTAAAAGGAACTAGAAGATAGAACTAGAACACAAATTTCAATTGATAAAAAAATTATTTAATTTGTATTTATTTAAGTACTGCCTCCACTCAGCATGACATTTTCATTGATCGAAGTTTCCTTACATATCGTTAATTGCGGTGTGCTAGGAATGTCACTTGGAAAGAAAATGTAAAAAAATTGTATGACTTATTTTTAAATTTGGTATTTCATAATGTTGATTAAAATTTCCAGGTCCTATCTACCGTTTTCGACGACAAACCGAGCGATATTTTTTTTTGTAGCTAATTTTGATCGCGATTTTCATAAAGTTCATAAAATAGGGATCTATTTTTGGGGTAATTTCTGGTTTTAAAAAATAGGATCCACGCCTGACCCCGCGTTATAAGCGGGTTCGCGAGTTATCAGGGCACGAGTTGTCGAGGGAGTGGTGTATTTTGTTGCCAGTTTTCAAAAACTGTTGCCAGAACAAGTAGTGCATATTTTTCCAAGTCTATTAATGTAATAGACAAGGAAAACTGAAAAAGATGGGATAGTTATTACTTCATTGACAACAAGCAATACATCTATAATATTACAAAATAAATCATTACATGACTGTTTTGCAGTATTAAAATGTTATAGAATGTCACATGATGATCCGTCGCGATTTTAGGGCTGCCCCCTTGTTGAATGCAGTTTCAAAGTCTAATTCTTCGCATCTGTAGATGCTGATTCTCATTAAATTCTCTGGAGTTGAGATAACGAGTTTATTTCTGATGTCAGTGTTTATGAGGTTCTTCTTACTGAATCCACATTCACAGTCTACAGTGCTGATAGGTGACACCAGTAGTCTCTCAGAAGCCGCAGATGCGCAAGGATATGTTGCCCTGGATCTCACTGCCAACTGAATCAAGTCCTTAACACCTCTATACACCTTGCCATTCCTGAGAACTTAGTAAGCCGCAAAGAAAGTGTTCCTCATGGCACTGATAATGGCATTTTTACTTTTACTAATAGCAGCGATCTTCGCTACTTTCATGGTCTTTGCTTCCCACATCACTGTTAGTGCATAGGACTGTTGTCACCTGAAAAAAAAATGCATTATCAAATGTAAAATATCTACTTTCCTGACATCTACATTGTCTCGCTCATTTTTTTAATAGAAACATCATGTATTAAGCAAATCTATATTATGTATATTATTTTCCAAATAACAGTTTTTTAAGGAACTTTAGTTAATGACATTTTAATACTAAATCCCTATGATCGTACTTTGCAATGTAAGATAAGTGACGTGTGATGCGACATCAATTTCATGCATTCAGTAATTAAATGCCCCCCCCCCTTTTTTTTTATGGCTAGCTTCACAAAGTACATCTCTGTCAACCAGGAGTTCAGAAAAAAAATTTTTTGCTGTGCATTACATGCTTTGCTTATATTGAATTGCTTCCTAAATCCCAAGAATGATCACTGAATGCTGTGGAGTTTTTCTGACAAGCAAACTAGGATCTCCATTCCCACCAATGAAACTTACATGAGTCAACACCTGGCATTAATGTACCATATATATATATATAAGCATTAACTACCATCATTAAATTAAAAGAAGGAGTGAAGAAACATATCACAGAGCATATGTGCCCCTGCCCCAAAAAAACCAATTCAGAAAAAATTTGTTATTGAGTCAAGAGTGTTATATGCATATACTAGTTAACAATAAGGAAATAAGGTGGGATATAAAATGTGGGAAATAGTTATCACATGTATATTAGCTTGAGACAACATTTGAACTGTTAACATAAAATCACACACATTTTAGGCATTGTTAGGTATAACAAAAAAGGGCATGGTTTATTTGTCAATCAATTGCTAGTGCTTTCACTCACTGTAGAACAGGTGGTTTCTTTGAAGTATGTCAAAGAGGCTTAAGTGTAACCTTCAGCTATTGTATAGAATATGAAATGGGAGCACGTGGGGGGGGGGGGCAAATAACACACTCCACAGGGAGAAACGGCATGTCCTTTTTGAGAATTTCATGTGTATTGGACCCGAAAAATCAGAGAATATTTAGCGAAAATGATGCTTAAATATGCTGCAAAAAACTTTCCGATGGTAGGTTGATAATCTGCATGTTTTCGGATTCAATCTCCCGATTTGGCTTTTGAAAAAATTTATTTTTTTGCATGACACGTTAGAATAACTGTACGGTATAAACTAAATTTATTCAACGACTATTTGAATTCTTTGGAAATTAATTCATTCTGTACATTTGAAACTTCAACACAGTAGGGGCATTTTTCGTTGGAACGTATTCGGATTTCTTGGAACTGTTGGAATTGATAGGACTTTTAGGAAATAGGAATTCATTCACCATGCTGTAAGTTAATTTAATTCTTTCACTCCTGTATTTTGGGAAATAAATCATTTTCAATTATGCAAAACTTGTTTGTTTTGCTATTTCTTGTTGCGTAGTTTAAGTCCCTGCAGTCGTAACACGGGATTGACGGCAAAAGTAAAAGATCAATGAGCAAAATTAACATATATTACTTACCCCGCCTAGATTCATGTCTAGTGACACACTACAAAATATCACAGGCAGTTGTAAATTAATTGATGACTTATGCCTTGATACATATATCACAGAACATCTGCTTTAACTTTGTATCATATCTCAGCCACTGATGCCCAAGTTTCCACCTGTCGAGTAAAATTCGTGTACTTTTGACCCGTTCATCATGATGTGGTGTTGCACTTGAAGCATTACTACCATCACTACATGCAGATGATGTTGGACTGCCAGGTATAACATCAGGTTCAGTGACTATTGTCTGATGAATTTGCACTAAATCCAAATGCTGTTAATTTTGTTAACTTAATCTTAGGAAGAGACGATGAACATGCAACGTCTGACTTATGTTTACCCATGGTAATGTTGCATTGTCGACAGTATATAATTCTGATTGAGATTTTTTCCATTTGCTTTGCATTTATACACAGCAATCAGTACTTCAGAGGTAATCAGTTTTCTCTGAAGTTTGAGCAAAACTATTTTATTGGTATATTTAAAAAAAGACAAAAGGATTAGCTGTCATTCAGTTAATTGTAGCCGTTTCTGTTAGTGTCTTCAGAGGTCGGTCGATTGTAGGTATAGTCTGGTAGCATGATTGAGTGTATCACAGCATACAGTACTGGGGCCAGATGTCAACATAAGCAGATTATGATGTAACAATGCACTGTAAAGATAGGTTTGTCAATACAACAAATGATTTGTTTATGTAACAGATAGATTCCAGTGCATTGTGTATCCAAGTATGTGGCTTCCTTTCATGGTCCCTTTGAATTTCTCCACTCCAAATCCATGATTGTATGAACAAATTATACAGCCCAAAAGGCTGTCACCAAAAAAATCGCCAGATGGTATATTTTGTTGCCAATGAGGAAAAAAAATTGCAATTTGTGACATTGGCTAAGCCTAGGACGATCCCTGCACACGTGCCTTCATACAATTTTGTTCATCAATTTCTTTGTTGCTGATAAACTATTACTGTAACTATTCATAGGTAACACAATCAAGCATTAAAGATAGTATATGAATAGTCCATTGATAGGATTGAAAATTTATGGTTTATTTATTTGTCTGCTTCCTTGTAGTAATTATAGGCATTGATAAAATAGTATCTGCTTTGCTGCTTTTTCTGTATTTTCACAAATACGAGTCAAGTCAGAAAACAACTTTGACCTTGGAGCACTTCTCACAAATTCCACAACATAGCATTGTCGCATAAGTTTCTGACCTACATAATTGTATTTTAAAGTTAAATCTTAAATAACATAATAGTATACCTAGGCTTTGCTTTTTATGAATTGTATATTTTTCTAACTATATTTGCATGATGATTTACGAAAACAATGTAATAAACTGGTACTTCCCAGACACAGCGATGTCCACCATTATTTCCCTATTACTGGTTTACTTACAGTTTCAAGCTAATTTTATGACGAAATAGTGTACCAGAGGTTAAAATATCAAGATCACTGATTCTGTTCTTAAAACACAAATTGCTATCTACATTGTTAAAACCGCTCCAGTGGCCTAATGGTTAGAGCATCCACCTCCAATGCATATTTTCAAGTTATTAAAATCCAGGTAACTGTAGATAAAAGTATTGTTTAATGAATAACATCCTGAACACATTTCTAAATGGGAACAGAGGCATGAAAATATGAAATTATTTGAATGGAAAGTGCTTTTTGTGCTGCAGACATATAGAGTGACATGTAAAGTTCCAACATTACTCCCAGATTTATGAAAATAAATTTTATGTTGTGCTTATAAGATGATCCCTACTATGCAGGGATAAAAGTTTCAGCTAAAAAGGTTGACTTATAAGTGAGTATATACAGTAAATGTGTACCCATTGGCAGGCCTAATTAGAATAAACAAAAATGACCCTAAACAACAATTGGCTGCAAAGACAATTTATGTTGGAAAAGAGAAACCCATAAATAATATCTAGGCAGCACTGTGTTAAAACATTATACAGTCAGTACACACACAGCCACAAACAGTTCAGTTCCAGTAAGAAAAGCATGCATTACCACACAGTGTTAATCAATACATCAACTGACCTGGTACATATGAATAACCTTAGCTTTGGGTGCAGGCTTCCTTAAGGTTGTGGCCATCATATGCTCTGAGCAACTGGTCATAGGGTTTGCCAAAATGTCATTAGTTCAAACTGTCTGATTTGTTTATCCATCAAACTAAGATAAACACTCTTACAAAGTAAAATTCAAGGGCTACTCATAATGTCTGGTTTGTCAGACAGTGGACAAAGTTGTCAGCCACTAAACTTAATTCAGAAGTAACTATGTCTAGTTTGCACATTGTTTGTTGTCAGATAATCAGCAGAGTGTTACTAAGTTTGTTAAAGCTAGCTCAACTGCCTAAAGGCTATGCTGCTCACAGTCAGCTGGTTAAAGGGGTGATAGAAAAGGGCAACTTAATCTTTAGTGAACAGTAGTGCAGTAAACTTCAAAGATCAGCTTCTCAGTAAAGATGTTTGTTTTTTTTATGCTGAAAGTCCTTTTTTTAAATGGTACCAATAACACAAAAGTATCAGTCCTAGTTACACTGCTTGAAAGAGCACCAATCACCATATCAAAGTTTAAGCATTATACCCGTTGTTCATTTCCAGTGATGTCACTTGAGGCAAAGTTGGCAGTACAAACCCTGCTGATCAAAATAACTGCTCTGCACCCCATTGGGCTCCAATATCAATGCTATATGTAGCTGCAGTGAATTTTCTAAAAGAACAAAACCCTTTTATCATCTGTAACCATACACAGTTGGCCATAGTTTCTTGCAAAAATCTGTGTGCATCAAAAGATTGGTTTTTAGTTTTGCAGGCAGCTCATCATCCACTATTATGGTGGCAGCACTGATCAATCCATTAAAATTGCTGTTGGAAGGAATTAGTGTCAGCTGCAATATAAAGAAAACAGTTCTAACCAGAGACCAAGTATCTTCAACAGAAATCTTGCAAAATGTGAGGAAAGACCCTGAGCTCCTGCAGAAACTGCAAAACCTTCATTAGTAGCTGTACTGACCAGTCAAATGGCCTATGCATCATCTTGTGGGGCCCCTTAGGGTACAAAAGGTTCAATAAAATAATCTTGAAAACAGCAGCTTTGAGTCAGTATTTGTAGACAAGAGATTTGCCATGCATTTCCATGAAGCAACATGTTGATGGATTTTTTTATCTAAGTGAAAGCCAAGTACTTTGGAGATACAACTCATTTGCTGCCCTCTGCATTGAATTTATTACAGCCACATGTATCAGGGATAGTACTGAAGTAAAGAAGGAGTGGTTGAGTCTCAAGTAGAGCAACAGTTTTAGAGGGATGTCAGCAGTTGAATATACTGAAATAATTGGACAGTAACCAGATGTAATTTGTTTGATAGAATTTCACTGGTGCTCTACTTCATTGGAGTGTGAGCCTGGATTTTCACACCAGATTTTGATCAAAACAAAGCTGAGGTGCCAGCTTTGTGTTGATACTTTTGACAAACATATAAGAATAGATCTTGTTTTTATTGGTATGAAAAACCTTGATCCAATGCCAGCAGTCAGGAGGTGGTAGAGTAATTTATCAACAAACAAAGACAATGCTTTCACCAAACTGATTTACTTTAAGTAAGGGGATTTGTGGTAGAGTATATTTGGCAGCATCCTGATTTGTCAAAGGATAACTGTGTAAATGCATTCATAAAAATAATAAAAATTGTGGAAATTCATAGCAAATCATTGGAATTAACTTATCATTTGCTGCTACCACCTGATGAGACGTGGGGGGGGGGGGCCAACTGTTGTTATATGTATCTTTGAAGTCCATCAAAATATGTCTGTTTGCACTTGGGGAATATAAAAGGATGCCATAGGTGTATATATATATATATATATATATATATATATATATATATATTGCCATTTAGGATTGTATCAAATGTTAAAATCAAATTGAGCACATAAGCAGCTGTTTATTTGTTAACAGAAAATGAAAAAAGGGCATTTGCAACTGAAGCAAAATGTAAGTTCTTGGAGAACACGGCATTGCAATATGTAAAGTGGTTGTAAGAACAACGTGGTGCAGTGCAATCATACAATAGCATGGGGTGGTGGAAACACTTTACAAAGGATTACAAAGAATGGTCAGTAATAATCAGATATTTATTACAGTGTTGAGACATATTTTTGCCTAAAAGTTATGGCCACTAGTCACATTAAAAAAGTGGTTGCTCATGACAGTTCATTTATATGATAAAATCAAACAATGCACAATGATTTTAGTCATAAATGAGAAGTGGTCACTCATAGCAGAGGTTGCTCAAATCAGGTTCTACTGTGTTAATATATGCATGTGGAATCAAAGGAATATAATTAAGATGACTCTAAAATTTAAATCAAAATCTGTGAAGAATGCATGTAATTGAGTCAATATTTTAAAATATCTCTTGATATTATTCCATCGTCACTTTAAAATAAAATATGATTTTTTTAGTGAATCTATTATAATTTTTATCTTACCTGTATGGATTGACTTGTGTCTTGGGTTTTTTAAAAAAAAAAGCCTTTTGATTTTGGGGTCAAAGATTAAGGCCACTTAAATGAAAGAAGAGCATTGTTTTGCATCAGTAATTTGACCACATACCTTGACAAAAGTTTGTTGAGATCTTGCACTTAAGCTAACAGAAGCTATGCAAGAGGCTTACTGACTGTGGGGTCAAATCTTCATTGGTCATTGTGGCTTTAAGAAATATGGGTTTTGCAGAATAACTTCTGTTCTTGAACAAGTTTTTTGACCAAATTGTAGATAGATTGTACTTAAGGTAATAAAGAAACCTCTAGATTCTGTGATCTCAAGGTCATTGGTCATGGTTATGATAAGTTATAAGATAATGGTTTCTACACGAGTTTGGTTCAAGACAACATGCCTTGACCAACAATCCCTTTCTAGTGCCCAAATAGGGCAACTATTGAACATGGGGCAGGCATGTAATATTACTCTTGTTTGCCTTTATCTTTGTTTTGTATGCTCTTTTTAGCATGTCTAAACTTCCTTCTGACTTTATTGCTGATGTGCCATTACAGAAGTCTCGCTATGATTTTAAAACTAGGAGTCCAGGAGTCTCACCAGCAAAAGTTGCAGTCCCCTCCCAGAAAATGTGGAACATTGCAGATCAGAAGAACTATTGGTTGCCATTGAGTTTAATTTCCACATTCTTTATACCACTGACATATAGCTCTTGTTTGTCCATCAGAGTGAGACTGAATGTTGTCAATCCAAGGACAGTAAGCCAGGCATCATTCACTTTCTTACACTTGGCTACTGTTCCATCCAAACCATCAGTTCTAGCAACATTAGCCCTCTTCTGAATCTCATTACAATCTTTGTCAGTTTGCCATTTAATCCCAAAATACTTATCCAAATTTGCAAAATGGCATTTTGTCTAAGTCAAAACATGTCTTGATTTCAGGGTCATATAAACTACTTATTCACCTACACTCGGAAATGAACACAATAGTGAAAGCTAAAGTTGTTCACTTGATGTGCTGTTATAAGTTACCACATGTAGATCTTGAGGTTTTTTTAGCCCCAGAACTCATCATTGTAAATATCAGCACATTTTCCTACCAGTGATCGACCAGTCAAAGTCTTTGTACTTGCCACCCAGCTTTTGCATCATGTTCTTTTTATGTACTCTTATAATGACAACATGCACATCTAGGGGTCTTTCTGCCACTGAATTCTGTCATTATAAATATCAGCACAGCTAAAATGATTAATTGACCAACACATTTTCCTACTCAGCAAGTGGCTGAAGCAGGACTGGCAAGCCTTTGAATTTGCCACCCAGCTATTGCGTGCTTATGGAGGACTCCCATGTAAGTGATTTTCTGCATCCCAGATAAAAATTTGTGTCCATATACATGTGATTAAGCATTTCCAAGACCTCTGCATTCAATCTCATATCTAAATATTTGGGGCCATTTTCTCCTGCATTTTGACTTTTAGGTAGATGTTATCCATGTGAGTGATGACATGCCAGCTTGGGGTTCTTGCATTTATAACCATCTACATGTGGCCTAACCAGCTGAAACAGGTTTCATTTGTAACATTTTATAAAAGTTGTAGCTTTTTGACTCCATAACGTCAAGTTGTTTTGGTAAACAAGAAAACTTATAGATCCCTCAGTAAGGAACCTTTACTTTTACGTAATAAAAAGTTACTTATAGAAATGTTATTCTGAATGTGCAAATGCAGCCTTTTGATTGGTTATAATATATTTTAATAAGATGTGAGTCAGTTTAAGTTTTATGACAGAGGGGCTGGGTCTTGTCTCTGGAATTACCACTTTGAAATGTTGGGATATTAATTTAGTAAGTGTTTGATCACAGCTCTGGCTTTATAGTCATGTTCAGTTTAAGCTGGTAACATTTTTTCTTTGGTTGTTTCATTACATACATGCCAACCATTATGCTTATTTTCACCTAATGACGTCATATACTGGCCTGTATATGGATTATGCTTTGTTTGGTACATTTGCATTTGTCAATTTTATTTTCGTCTTTTTAATTCCACTGGTATAAGTTTGAGAATATTCTTAAAAAGATGACTGCTGCATAAGAATATTGTAACAGTACTAGATCTCCAACTGCTCTGGTGGCCTAGTGGTTAGAGCGTCCGCCTTGGATGCGGGAGGTTGTGGGTTCGAACCCCAGTCAAGTCATACTAAAATAGAACTTACAGCTGCCTTGCTTGGCGCTCAGCATTAAGAGGTTAGTGTTAGGACTGGTAGCCTGGTGTCAGAATAATGTGACTGGGTGGGACATGATGCTACGTGTCTGCGGCATGATGCCCTAGCGCTAGACATCATATAAACTGCCACACTGCAGACGTTGTAGCGATATGACTGAACAATTGTTAAAGCTACGTTAAAAATCCAAATCACACACACACTAGATCTCCTAGATATACATGTGTTTTACTTATTTTCTGTTTTTAGCAACTATATATAACACATTTCCAAGAAAATGTGAGTTTCTTCAATTTGAAACATTTTGTCACAAAATGATAATATTGATAAGACAGTATCTATTTTGATTAAAATGGTGTCAGATGTTAAGCAAAACAGGCTTAACATTGGGACTTGGTGGATGTTTTGACTGAAAATGTTAGAGCAGATGGATCTTTTCAGACTTAAAGACATGTCAGATCAAAAACAGGACAAAATAATACCACATAACAAACTTTTAAAAGAATAGTAGAATAATGCAATCAAGCACTAGAATTGAGCACACAATCATCATGCTTATTGGAGAATTCACAACCTTACAATTATTCTGTGAAAGTTACAGATATAGACTAGATAAAGTGAGTGCTGAATATAAATAATTTGTAAGTATATTTTGTATTTGTATTCTTGTTCTAAACCACATGGATTTTGGCCATTTGTGACAAGAATTTTGACCAGCTGCACAACCAGGTTAGTAGCAAAAATAAATGTACATTTTTCATACAGTGTGTTGTAATTATGGCATGTAATATATACATAACACTTTTTGCCCAAATTACTATTTTATTGCGACTTATGTTAGCAATAATTACACTTATACTTTGGGTGTGTGTGGCATGTATGCTGTTATAAAAAATAAACATGTAGTCATATGTATAAACATCTTAATAGACTATTCTAGTTCTTTGTCACAGTTTTGAAGTATGTTGTACTGTATGCTGTATTAGGTTGATCTGTGGTGAATTTCCGCAATGAAAAACTTGTTCTTATTATGTACTTTCAGGCACAGAACCGGCCTGGCTTCTGGGGTTTTATGAAGACACTGCTGATAAGGATGTTGTTTATTTACATGATCAGCAGTTTTTTCAGAAGATCATCCACACCTTCTACAGACAATACAACCCAAAATGGAAAGCCAGCCACATCTGTATATACTTCAAACATATTCCCCAACGGAGCAATATTTGTAAGTTGAATTTAGCTTTATGTCACTTTATATGTATCTCAGAAGTATGAAGAGATAATTATTATGGATTTTTTTCAGATTCATATATATATCTGTATTATCTTCTCTTTGTCCATGGTATAATATATGTAATGTCTTGAAAGCATTAGTGCATATTATATGTATCAAAGTCATGGCTATGTGCCTCTCTTCTTGTCCATGGTATAATATATTTATGTCTTGAAAGCATTAGTGCATACTAAATGTATCAAAGTCATGGCTGTGTGCCTCTCTTCTTGTCCATGCTATAATATATTTATGTCTTGAAAGCATTAGTGCATATTAAATGTATCAAGGTCATGGATATGTGCCTCTCTCCTTGTCAATGGTATAATATATGTATGTCTTGAAAGCATTAGTGCATATTACATGTTTCAAGGTCATGGATATGTGCCTCTTTCTAACCCAAACCCACCCACCTCCCATAATGACATGTGCAAAGATCCTGCATTATATAGTCATGCCCCACTTTTAGTTCTGCTGCTTACAGAACCCAAGAGCTAATGGGTTGGTCTGTTGTCCATCAGCTGTATCTGTCCTCCTTTTAGCACAAGTTTGTTATTACCTTTCCATTTTGTTGTTATTAGAGAGAGAGAGAGAGAGAGACTGAGACAGAGAGGATATGTCTCATTCTGCAGGCTTGACTGCATTTAGAGCATACTTCGTTGTAGCTGTTATGTTGTGTAATGTTGGCAAAATGATTAAGATGGTTTGAACATGTATTAGTTTCGGGTACTATTTGTTGGTAAATTGGATGCAACGATACGAGTCCATGTTGTCAAGAAATTAAGTGCAACTTGTATTCTTACAACAACAATAACATCAATATCAAATTGCAATTGAAAGAAAATGAAGAACTTGAAAACGTGTTTTAGTTAATGTGCGCAGGTGTGTAAGAGAGAGAGAGAGATGAAACAAAATTTTGTAGTGTACAAGACCATATTTATTCAGGGCGGTATTTATTTGTAGCTTTTGCAAAGAGAAAAAAGACTGTATTTTCAGTTACTTGATGATTGTGATAATCCTCATGTATTGCAACCCTGCTATATTCCATTTTCAATTAACACCTCTAAATCAACAATTCATTTTTCTTTTAATTACGATATACATTGTCACAACAACCACATGACTATGCAGTGTTATTTACATGGTAATTAAACATGCTTAGCGCTTTGGTTATTCCAGTTGAAACCAGACAGAGGGCAAAATTTGACAGAAGAGGTCAAATCAGTGAGGCTGCCAGTAGGGAAATGAGGCTCTCTTTAGGGAAATGAAAATCTGTCAATGTGCTATTGTGGCCATTGTCCATACAGCAGATGTTGCTGTAAGGTTTACAAGTGATCATACACATTCCTTGTTATTTGAACTCGCCAATAAAGATAACAATAGAGGGGTACATCATAGAATAGATCAGCAATAAAATGTTAATTATATCCTAGTCAAAGCAGACAGTACAAGCACTTAAAAGCTAATAAATATATATATATATATATATATATATATATATATATATATGTATATATATATATATATATATTACAAATCAATTTAACAGAGTCTGTGACTTTCAAATTTACAATAGAAAATTACCATGTTTTTATATTTTATTTTTGTATGACTATAATGAAACAATAAGACTAGTTGACTAGTGGTCTGTTGTCTTCATGCTTATGCGTCAATCATTGTATTTTCTCACCAACAATTAATTATTAATTTTTGTAGGACCAAAATGGCAATACAATATTTTCAATCTTTTTTGCAAATGTAAATCTTAGTAGAAATTTTATATCTGATAATTTAAAGGATTTTTCGAGAAGTACAAAGTGATATGTATGAAAAAATATACATTTAAATAATTATTATTTTGATAACTGAATTGTGTACAGAAAATTAAAGGGTACAAAAAAAACCATGAAATACAGTAGTTGATCCTAAATGTAAGTGATATTGATCTGTAATCCAATATGGCCACCATGACAAAATCATTATTGCTACTCTTCTTGAATAGAAATTAATAGCAACATGGGATTTTCACTTAAAGACTTCTTATACATAGGGCTTTCACAAGATAACTTCTTATGGTGTCTAGTTGTTCTTCATCTGATGTCCAATAATCCTGTCAGTGGCCATCTTGAAACATCTTATTGCTACTCTGCCTAGATGGAAAGTCATATCAACATTGGGATTTTACTAGAAGACTTTTTACAATGTCTAGTTGGTCTGGATTGAAAACGGTTCCAATTTAAGATCAAGTATGGTTACCGTGATAGCTATTTTGAAATTGTGTTTATGTTACTCTTCATGCTATGGCCTGGTTGTCTAAAACTCTCGCCTTTTACTAATCGCTGCCAGGGTACATCCAGGGACCAGATACAGCTCATTATTTCAGAACTCAAATTGGGGAAAACAATAGATATTAGTACATTTAGTTCAGCATTTTATTGCAATTTTGATTAACCACTGAGCTCGCAAAAGTGGTATCATTCTTAAAGTGCAGTGACAGGGAAACAGCACCCAGCCTTATTTGATAGTGGAGGGTCAACACTGGTATGGATGTAGCTTAAAATTATTTAATAATTTTTCAGGACATGTATGTTTACATCTCGGAGCAGGAGGATTTTACTGACTTTGATAACACTGATACCCTATTTTGGGTCAAGAAAGGCCTTGTGTATGGGGATTGGGAGTCAGGTCCAAATGGTGATGGATCCTTTGTCCAGTCAGGACAGATTGCAGCTTCTGAGGTAGTATAAAGACACGCTCTAAATATGCCAATGTGTAGTTTAACCTTCAGCCTGCCTAATTTGTCCTAAGCTAATTTATTATTCTTACTCTATTATAAGATTCAGAAAAGAGAATAATTCTGTTCATAATGAGAAAGATATTTATAGTAATTAACAATATTTTTTTACCAGTGCAGGTGACTTGAACAAAAATCACAATCCCTGACTCCAATTCTACTAGACCAACTCTCATTTCCATGTGCCCCATTTTAACCATTATTTTGACATGATGTTAAAATTGCTGCACTTTAAATATGAAAAGAAATAAACAGCTCATATTTAATTGACTCATATTTATTCACCTCTGATTATTTCACATTAAGCAGTGTTTTCCTCCAGTAGCTTTAAGTTCGTAATTAGGTTGTGTGATAGTACTTTATATGTCACAGCTACAGAAAACACTCAGTATTAATAAAATCATTGGCTGTTAGCTTAAATGTCAAACATTTGCATAGGTACTGTTCAGTATATTTAACCAACAATGCATTACAAGTCAGCATTCACAAGGGACAACTGATTATTATTCATGCTGTACAGGTGAGTGCTAATTACAGGCAACCAATGAAATACTGAGAAAAAAGATATTGTTTTCTATTCATAGGTCACATGCTTTGCTTTGTACACACAAAGTGTATGGATTTTGGATACAATTAAGCAGGTGATCTTCATGATTAGAGCGATTTGCAGATAGGATCCAACAGTGAACAGTGTTAATGATTTACAAGTGTCTTTCAAGAACTTCAAAATAAAAATGCATTAATTCATCAATGGGCTCAAGGTTTCTTTCAAACAAATTAGATAACACTTTTCATTTTATGCTAGGCCATAAATTGCTGGATTTTCCAAGTAAAATAATTATGATAATTCCCTTGTGAATTGCAATAAATAATTTCACTGCCATATCTAATACAAGATAACATTGAAATTCAAAGATATTCTTGGATGCTTACCTGACCTAGTGGTAAGTATGTCCTTCTACCAATAAAGACAACTTGAGTTCAAATTCAGCAAGGAGTGAATCTTCTTTTCTTAATGTGCTATTTAACTTTGAATTGGGAAAGAGAATTTTGTAGCTGTTTATAGTTTTTGTGTGAATAATCACAGAACACAGCAGAACATAAACAGCAACACATGCACATCATGCTGGATCAGCAAGAAGTCTGCTACTTCAGTGTGTTATACAGTAAATCTTGCTAGCCAGTATGTTTGAGCTTAAAATAAAAAGAAAATTTGCTTGCTATGAGTCAGTAGCAGATGTTTCATTTTGTAGGTAATAAACTTAAGTATTTTCATTTGTTTAAAGCAAATATCCTCTTTGTTTTTGAACAGGTCCAATGGGCAACTGTCTTATAATACAGGAGGGGCCCAGTCTAGATTTAGAGAGGCCCCAGGTGTCAGGCTATCAGAGTCTATGTAGCTCTCTGTACACAAAACACTTGTTCTGCATAGCAGAAATTAGCGCAATGTAACCATATAAAATTTGGTTTGGGCTAAATTTTAACTTTGGAAAAATATTTGTTAATCCTGATGCAGTCTTGACATCAGTTGAAGTAGCAGATTAAAGACTTTAAGCAGCAGCAGTAGCACCATCACACTCAAATGTTTAAATTAACTTTGTTGTGCTCAGAAACTTTTCTGACACTTTTTTGAACATGCTTTTGCAGGTATGGCTTTGCATCTCATCATGATTCAACAACATAGAAGGTACATTACAGTTACAGAAAACTAGTTTCTTAAAGTCCCAGAGACCCAGCCCTGCCACTTATCCCAGTTTACTTGGGATCATTAAAAAATTATTTAAAAATCTGAAAATTCCAATTTTCAGATTTTATTTACCCAAAATCCCAATTTTTATAAACATCAAAATTGTATTTTTAAAAAATATCTTTTTGATTCATCATGGCTGCACCTCCTTCAAAGAGAACAAAAGTGATGCAGAAATTCCACAAGGAGTACTGTCGTACTGTGAAAATCGTATCATTTTTCTGTTTTCAGCTTTAATGCTGATATTTAGTGTGTTGTTGAATTAACACTAAATATCGGCATAAAAGATGAAAATGGAAAACTGATAGATTTTCACTGTGTGACTACTGTAGTGCATGTTTTTCTTGTTAAATAAATAGCATAAGACAGCGGAGATGTTAATTCCTTTGTCAAGTTTTGTAAACATGGATGCAAACACTAATCCTGATTTTCATTCCACTCAAGGTGGTGGTTCTGTAGACCCTATTATTGAAAAAAGTCCCATAGACCCTATTATTGAAGAAACTAACCTGTATTAAGTAGAAACTTGTCTACATAAGCCATTTTTCTCCCCTCACTGAGGTAGCTGCTTAAGACAGATTTGACTCTAATTGTATCTTTTTTTTCTATATGCTGACAGGTTTGACTACTTGTATCTTTCTTTTTACAGTCTGTACAGAACAATGGCTCGCTATACATACATTGTTACATAGTGAAAGAAGGTTATTCTCCGAACCCAGAAGATAAAAGAAAATATTCTAAAAGAAACACAGTCTACAGATCCATGAGTAAGAATAAATTGTTAACTTAATGAGCTGCATTTAAATCTTAAATTTAATAGGTGACAAACTTGTTCCTGTGTGATTCTCAGTTACAGATATAAAATCCTGTAGGATTGATTTCCCTTACCATTTTTCTTCTCTTCTCTCTCTCTCTCTCTCTCTCTCTCTCTCTCACACACACATCTGGCAGAGGTATGATATCATACTTGTCACATATAGTACTAAATCACTTAATTGTTTGCTGCCGTGTTTGGTCATTCCACTGAATTGTATCAAGCAGTGTGATAGATCTTTACAACTTAATAACATTAAAAAGTTTGACAAGGGGTGATTTTATCATCAACTTTCAGTATTGAGGTTTGAAATCATGGGTCACACCTTTGTACAGCAGCTGCAGGTGCAATATCTTATTTGGGGGTAAGATATGTAAAATGTTTTCCAGAATAATTTTATGAGAATGTGATGATGCATTTTTGTCAGTGAGCATAACACTTGAGTGATTTTTACATTCATTTTGAGATTTGCAATCTTCACTTAAGATCTGGTCACAGATTATTTTAGAATCCATCTAAGCTTTCTGTTATATTCCCAGATAAAAGGTTTTGCTTACCATTTTTGAAGTGGTGAGGCATGTTACATTTACCAATAAGCAATGGTTTCTGTTTCTCCCATGTAGCACTGCATGCTGACATGGTCATAAGTCTTTGCATTTTTCACAGCTTTTACAAATTTTCCCCCTTTTTAAAGAATTTTTTTTGCAGCTGTGCCCAATTGAATAAAGCAATCTCATCACAGTTGAAACTATTTTTCAGATGATATTCACTGTGTAGGGGATATGATGATTCATCATCTACTGTTCTTGTGTATACACTAGCACTTTCACCACACTGTTATACTTTTATGGAATAACAAGCTCTGAATTTATCCAGCCATTCGTTTGACACCTTGAAATCAGGAATGCCTTACTGAGATGCAAATATAGGTGTTTTTTGTATGATTGGACTGAAATAAGATTTGCACTGCTTGCTGAAACCAGTCTTAAACAAGTTCATTGAGTTTTTCACATTATATGTGGCCCATAATTTGGTTCTCTTGCTGTCAGATGTATTCAGATTTTCTTTTAGAATGTCATTAAAAGCTATTCTGATTACTTTCTGGGAAGGTTTATGAACTGCTTCTCACTGCCTTATGATAGCAATTTTAAGACTTTGGTTTACATGTGATTTTCAGTGAACATGCAAATACACTCTAGCAAACAAACTTATTAAACTTATTAAATGACCTGATTGGAACTTTCTTGCTTTTATACTGAACATGGTTACAGGAGTTCTTTACAAAAAGAATTTTTAGAATAATTTCAAATAATGATGATTTCCTTGAAACCGCCTTTTTTAATCTCGGTAACTAAAAACAGTTGAACTTGATAGCACTTTTAATACAACTATTGTGAAGGTTCAATCCATAAACAGACAGCTTTGAGATCACTTATTTCACACCAGTATTAAATGGTTTCATTTAACAGATTGCTTATGCACAGATATTTAACATTATCACCCAAATTAACATAACACATTATGCATCACACCTCAGTTTAATTTTGGATTAATAAATTGACACTTCTCGGAGTGCTTGAGTTTTGGAGGTAGCTTTTTAAGCACATTCAGTTTTTGGCAGTAGGTTTAAATTTGCAAGAATGGTTCTGAGAATGTATCCTAAATTTGTAGCTTCCTGTTTGTAGAGATTTTTATAACAAAGAATTTATTTAAAAAATCTGTTCCATACCAAAGTGGTCAGCTTATAGACATATCTGGACAAGGGAGGGTCGGGTCCAATTTTCATAAGTTTTTCAATAATACTAATAATTCTTCAGATATGAACATGTTTCATCTCTTTTAAGTGTTTAACTCTGTCGTGTTAGATCATTTATTAGAACATGAAACTCATAATGCAAGGGTTGTGGGTTTGATACAGGCCAAGGCCACTACCCTGGGTTGATTGTCTCAGTCTGCCCTCTACAAGGCACTTGGCTTCTATTTTCTCTGCATGATACAGCCAGTAATGTGCACTAAATGCCATTAAAAACCAACCAACAGCATTTATGTTCGCATCTACCAATGCATTTCGTAAATAATTGAGATAGATTGAAAGTCTTGTGCATATTTAGTAAAATCTCCCATAAAGAAAGAAAATTCTCCCTGAAGTCTGTTCTAGAAGTATGTGTATGCATACCCATCATCTCCTACAAAATAGAAGGAAACAGTGGATGGGAAGCATTGTGATAAATGCTGTAAAGCATCAGTTTAAATATACAGACAGTGAAAGGATTCTTGGCAAAAAGAAAAGTTTAGCACTCAGTACTTACTGTTATGTGCATTTGGTATTTTTATTTCCATTTCAGAGCTGAATAAGTTTAAGAAAAGACGTTATCATGAAACTGTGAATCTGTTGACTGGTGAAACAGCTGCCCACCCAGACCTAATCAAAGTAAGTAAATTTTACAGAATAGTCATGAATTCTGGTTTATACATTACCATATTTACAACATGATTAAATTGTACAAGTTACAGTTACTTTCACTTTGATTACATGTCATCTTCAGTGACCGAGAACTGTGAAGTGATAATTGCAAAATGTTTATTTGCATAATAGATGACTTTTTTCTTCGTCTAGTATGTAATCAAGAGCATCTTTTGAATTATGTTTATGCAAGACTTTTAATTTGGTTTCCTTGAACTCTATGAAAAAACCCTGAATTAACAAATGCATTTAGTGTAGACTGTAAGAACATTACACACTTCAATTTCTTAGCAAGATTTCTATCAGAATTTTTTTTATTTTAATTTTGTTTTAATTTTTTTGTCCCTTGTTAAGGCAATGTGGTATATCTAAGACTAAGAAATCAGAACAGAATCTTTTTAGCCATCAGATATGAAAGATGGAAGCAGCCAGGACAAGGCAGTCACCTACTAATTAATTCCAGAAGGGATCATGACACCAGGAGGGATCAGAGGCACTCTAACAAGTTGTCAAAACCACACCTTTACAGCATAAGGAAATGGCGGTTTTCTTGAGCCAGCTCATCTGTTGCCAATTGGGCAGTATTCATAGATCTCTAGGATGTGTACCTTCACATCCCAATATTTCTATTTGGACAAGGATGTCTTTCAATACATGGCTTATCTTTTTGGTTTAGCTTCCTTGCTTAGAATCTTCACCAAGGTGATGGTACTCATAGCAACTCGTTTAATATCTTTTGTGGTTCCAGTCATCCATTATATTGATAAATGCTTTCCACAGCATTCTCAGACACAGTGACACATTGGGTTTAATCCCAATTCGGGGAAGTCAGATCTGATTCTTAAGACTTGACTTACTTGGAAATGAATTTCCTCACAAAGAAAGGGATGGATCATGTTCCTTTTGGCAGGATCACACAGATTCTCTTCCTCACAAACAAGATACCTCTTTATCCTGGGGACCCTGCATACGACAGTGGATTTAGTTCCCTTACATAGACTCCATATGAGACCTCTCCAATTTCTACTGTTAACTACATGGAGTCCTCACAAGAACCCTCTTTCAACTCAACTTCCATTTGGATCCAAACTTCACCACTGAAACAAATTTCAAGCAGGATGACTTGATTAGACTTCCAATTTCTGCTGTTTTCAGATTGGAGACCTCAAAGGCCCCCCCCCCCCCTTCAACCCAGATTCGATTGGGATGCAGATTTCACCATCTCATTAGCTGGAGGAAAAACCAGAACAGGTTTTGGGCAGTTAGCCATCCCCACCTCCATCCAGAACCTCAGTACTTTCAGTATAATGATGCTTAAATATTCAGAAAGGGGTGCTCACCTAAAGCCAAAGAGTTAGTTCTTCAGGAATTGTGGTCCAGGCAGGACTCTTCTCAACGTAACAAATGCAGGCTAGCTCAGCAGGGATGCATCAACAACTGTGTTATTGTCATTACAGACAACATGCCAGTAATGGCATATCTATCATGCCATGGGGATACTCATGCCACTTCTCTTTGCATCTAAGACTGGAACCTCCTTTGATGAACAGCGAGATAGAGGATAACTCTTAGAGTTGCCACATTTTAGGCAAGACAGTATTGTATTGGACAGCCTGTTCAAGCAAGGATATTCAGTCCTCACAGAACAGCATCTGCATCCCTAGTTTCAGGCAGATTTTATGCAAGGATTGATAAAAACAAATATCTTTGTCCGATCAGATTCCTATGTTTCTGTTCAACAAAATCAAAAGGAATGTCTTTTTGTCCCTCTCAGAGATACTTGTGGTATCTCTGCAGCAACCATTACTGGGTGGATTAGTTTGACTATCAAAGAGCTTATCAATCTCTCACTGCTAGAGATCTTTCCTTGATGAGAATTAAGCCCCTGAATATTGGGCTTTTTCTGCATTGTGGGCCATTATTACCAATTTTTCTTATGATGATATTGTGAAAGCTACCATTTAGTGGCCCATCTCCACTGTTTCTTCATTTTATGGTGCACGAGAGCAAATTTATTTATGGATTAGGCCTGACTGTGTCAGACCAGTAAGTTGTCAACAAGCCATCCTCCAGTCTGCAGTAGCATCATACTAGAACAGATGATAAGTTATTTCTGACAGATTCTTATGAGGCTATCTGCATCCTTCCAGGAAAGGTCAGGAAAGTAATAATAACAGGCAGTGCATTACTGCACTTAAAATGTTGTTTTGGATGGTAAAACTAATTGTAATTATGCAGTATTGACTTGCTGTTATTGCCAGTTACCTTCTCCCACCCATCTATGCTGTCCTTAAAGGATGATATTCTAAATGCAGAAGTGTTGAAGGTAACAGACTGGGACTTTGTTGTTTTTGTTCTTGGCTTCCAATTACTACTTAGGGAAGGAATTTTCACCTTTGACTGGGGACTATCACCAGGAAAATAGCAAACTAACAAAAGCAGGTAAGTATTCCATAATTAAAACTAGTTTTACCCCACAAAAATAGTTTTACTAAAGGCTGCTTATTGATGTACAGTTATTCCTTAATAAAAATGGTGCTAATCAGACCTCTAATTTTATGATCATATTAGCCATCTTAAAGATTAAGTTATGGCAGCTTCTATGGAAAAGGTGGTCATATAGACATAGGATTTTCATGTGACATCTTATTGTTCCTAACTACAAAGGGTCCTGATCAATAGTGGCCATCTTGAAAATCTGTTATCACTACTTCTCTTGACGGTATTGTTATATTGACTTCTTTTTTATCTAAGAACAATTCCCACTATATGATGTTGGTCCTGAATGAAAATGATGCCAATATGACATCCCCTTGCTGAAAATCTTTACTTGGCTACTTCTGAATGGATGGTCATATCGACATGTAAGTTTTCACTGAAACACCATAGCAGTGGTTATGAATGAAACTGGTGCCCATCTGACCTCAACACGGAACCAAATTGATGTTTAAATTACACATTTTTTGTGTCTTCTAAAAAATATTCAATTTAGATCTAATCAAATTTAGCATTGGGTATATCTTGACATCATTTGAGACAAGTTCAGCGAGTTTCTATCCATGGTATAAGGACATGAAAAAGAATTTTGCCTGCACTTAGGTTCTTTGAAAATGTTAACATGTACACACAAGAAAATAATTTTTTTAACCAAATTTTGGTTGGTTGAAGTCCTATGAGTATGAGAAATGGTTTCAGTACTCGACAGTTAAAAAGATTACACAAAGAAATGGACTTAACCTTGGGTTTCTTTTTGGCCGGTAGAGTATAATTTCTTCAAAGGACTCCTGTTTCTGACATTTCAACCAGTTGTTTCAATCAGATGAGATTTTAGAGTAATGCAGAAAACCCAAAAGTAATCTAAACATCAATAACAGAGAATATTGAGATTGACCTTTGTCTTCAGGGGGCAAACTAGTATTGGGGTAAAAACAGGTATGTATAGGGACACATTTTACAAATAAAGAAGTTCAGCCAGTTTTAAGATAGTATTTAGCACAGGTATTGTCTCCTTTGAGGAATTATAAGTAATGTTTTGCCCTGATGTCAAAACTTGTCATATCCTAGCCATTTTGTTTTAACCCGTTACTTTAAAATGCAAATATATGAAATGCAACAGCTTTTATCTAAGTAAGACCTCCACATGAGCAGTATTTAAGCTTTTCTGTGAATGATATAAACACAACTGAATTTGGTTGATTATTGCCATGATATTTTTACCATTACAGAAAGAAAACTCCTCCTCCTATGAGATCCTGTCTCATTGGCATCCCAATCTCACTATAAACTTAATTGAAGACCAGACTGCTTGGATGAGGGATCATGTACCGCAACCCCTGGATGAGTGTAAGTATTTGACAGTTGGTTTCTTGTGGTAAAACACTTAGATGAAAAACTTGATCTGTTGGAAATTGTATTGACATAACACATATCGATTAAACGCTTAATTATAGACTATTTTCTATGTAAATTAATGCTATAAACATACATGTAAGATCAGTTTGAAATTGAATAGTTTGATAATTTTACAGTTGAAACATTACCAAACTGATGCAGAGTACAAAATAAATAGGACAGCTGTATGAACCAAATTTTGGATAGCATCTTTTTGGGGATTACATGTTTATTTTGCACATTTGACAGATGATTAAGTTTGCAGATGACATTTAAAATGGCATTATCAGGAAAGAGCTATAGTAAGTCGCAGTAATTTGGAAGACATTAAGCATCTTTAGATAAATTGATAGTTTTGATATATTTGTTTCAGACACGAGCACTGTATCACAAATTTACAATGACAATACGGAAAGTTTAATTGGTTGTAAAAGTCACTGTAGAAATGAAGGTCACTAAGTTGAATAAAGTTAACTGTGATCACATACAAATAAAAAAAGCAGCAAAATTATTGCTTTTGAAACTGACCTTTTTGACAGTAAAGTTACCTGTGACCTTTTTTTAAATATTTTGATGAATGCTGATATGTTTCTTATAGTTAAAATTTTGTGCCAAATTTAACAAAAATTCTTCACAATTCTTACACTAATTGATTATTACCCTTGTCTTATGATCTGTATTGTGTTTGCAATATCGGTGGCTCATTAGCATGTTTTTGCATTCTTCAGATGTGGAGTTTGTTCCAGGAACTGACAAATACAAGCCAGTCCTGTACTTCAATGACTACTGGAATTTAAACAATGAATACCACCCTATAAACGACACCACAAAGTAAGTCAGTATTTGGCTTCATAATGTAATTTCAAGGAAGTTGCTTGATATAATAGCAAGTAAAATGAAATAGTTGGCATACAAAGTATGGATATTTCAAAGTCAGTTGGACAATTCATAGCACTAAAAATGCATGGAATATTCTCAACTATATAATCTGATACTTCAGCTTTTGTCACTTGTTTACCACTGAAAGGCTTGTAGTTGGAAATTCAGTTTAAAGTGTTAACTACATGCACTATAAATTAATTTCACAACAATTTGTATTTCATTATATTTGTTTATACCTTTCCATAAGGCCAAGTGAGCTTACGGCTTTACCCTTCATCGGTTGTACATCATATGTCATACACATGTCAAAAATTGCTATTTCAAACTTTATCTCAAAAACCCCACCACCAGTTTTGAGAAAATTTGGCACAGAGCATCCTGCTATGAAAAGCTTTCAAGTTTATGCAAATGATGCTGATATGCAGTCAGATATGGCGAGTTATTAAATATAGTGAAAACCTTTAAACAACTGCTGAACAAAATTTTATTACGTATGACAGTAAGCATCCTGGCCTTCAAGTTTGTTCAAATGATACAAATCCACCTGCAGATATGGCCACAATTTATGAGAAAAATGGGAAGCCTATCAAACAGCATCTGAAAAACTTCTTTAAGCATTAAGCCAGACTTGACACAAAGCATCCTGGCATGAAGACCTTTGAAGTTTATACATATGATACTGATCCACCATCAGATATCAGATATGACCACCATTACTAAAATTGCTTTTCACTTTAATATAATTCATATGTGATGTTCCTTTGTTTAAAATTCATTTAGTATATAATTAAACTCTTAAGTTGTTTCACTTACAAATAAGGAGTAAGGATAACAGTGAGGCTGATGCTAATGCCCCCTGCAAATACAGGTGTTAAAGTTTGAAGACCACCACATATTACAGGCCTAGAAGGTTGAGAAAAATTCTCATCCATCAAATAATGCATCAGTTAGAAACAGTTCAGTCACTCTCTGTGAGAAGTCAGAGAACATCTATATTCCTACTTCCTGGCCTTTCCCATAGATGGATATTTCTGGGTCTAATACTCCTGTATCCCACCAAAGTTTGGAACAGGACAATGATAATACTTTGTACATCATAGTAGATTCTCAGGAATTTACTGATGATCAGGAGGAGAAGGTACACCATCCCCTCGTAGGGTCTACCAAGTATCACAGGTGGTTGATGAGGATAAAGACATGGTCCTTCATCAAAGACATAAATAAAATATACCACCTTTTCCCCCCTGATTTATGCAATAAGTTTTTGTGGTCAGGTGATGCAAAGATTCTTTCCATCTAGAAAGACTTGAGGGGCAATGCCCAAACCAAATTTGTTCTTGCTTCCTCACTCATCTGTGTTCTGAGAACTTGGCGCTGACGTTGAGCAAAGGACAAGAATAGACAAGGCAGAATGGGTGGTGGTCAATCCTCCTTTCCACTTTGAGACCTTTAGCCCCCAACTATAGGGTTCATTCTCCCCACTGGATGCTGAAGCTTTGCATGTGGGATTTCATTGGGGTTATCTACTCGCCTCTTTGTTAAAGCATTATAAATTTTATTATGAAACACGAGGGCATAGTGACTGTAGCATCAAACATCGAACTGTTTTAAATAGCTTCCCACATTCCCCAGAAAGAAGAGTCATTATCTTTGTTGGAGGCTATGACAAAGACATCAAGGCACACCATGTCTGCTGTATTGGTATTATTGGCAGAGTTCCTCAATGTACACAGAGATGTTACATGTTTGTGATCCCCCCAAAAGTTGGGAAAATTGATCTTGGGATGAATAATTTTAGATCCTGGTGTCAGACACTGTAACAAAGACATCAAAGCATACATTGTCTACAGCCATGGCATTGTTGGCGGAGTTCCTCAATGTCCATGGAGATGTCATATATTTATGGTCCCCAAGAAAAAGGGGGAAAATTTATTTTCAGGATGCATATTTTCAGATTTCCTCCACAAGAAATACTTCCTATTTTTTTATCAGACAGGAGGTATTTCATTTCCAAGCCATGCCATTCAGTCTTGTTTGAGCACCCAGGGTCTTCACCAGAGTTTATGGGAGTAGTAGCTGCACACTTGAGGTATCTGAAAGTTCCATTTGTCCATTACTCTGACAACACACTGCTGCACAGCAGCAGCAAACAATCAGTTATGTCATATGACCCCTGTTGGTTCATAGTTACTCATTTAGGACTTACTCCTAACCCTGAGAAAAAAGGTTACCTGATGTCATGGACATTGGAATGAATTTCCTTACGATGCTGGATAAAATTATTAATAATTGCTGATACTCATAGCATAAATAACTTACAAATTCAAAATTTTTGGCAGTATCACACTGACTTCATCAGCAACTAATGTTGATCACGTGACTTACAATGGTCATATGATACAAGGAGACTGGTGTAGATGGGTGGTAATTCAAGCCACTCTTCCCTGTTTAGTTTTGGCCTCTACTGTTGTATTTCAATCACCTCCTTCACCTTCCTTTTCCATATGTTGTCTTATGATGTGATGACCTTTCTGTGATATTGCAGAAAATTTCAAATTCTTAAGATATTTATGCTCTAAGTATCGGAAATTACTAATGATCATGAATTATCCAGAGCAAGGAAACAACCTTTTCAGTTGCTGGATTAGGTTTCTTTTCCCCTCAGAAAGATAAACAGAATCCTGGAATTGTTGAGGACTTCACAGGCCATGACTTCTGGAAACAACACAAGGATATCTGTGGCCTCAGACATCTTGGTTTGGTGACCTCCTTGACCAATTGATCAGCCAACTCAAGGTACTCTGCTTGACACCAATCTTTTGTGGTTGATGCACTTTGACATGTTAATCCTAGCTGTTCCTATCCTTCTGCAGGAACAGATTTTCTATTCTTCCATTTTGAGGAAAGATTTTGTTTGGTCTACACAATCGGTGGTTATAGGGCATCCCTTTCCAACACCCTTAAAGTCAGTCCATTGATTCCCATCCTGATTTGGAAGATTTTATTAAGTACTCAAAGCTTCAGAGACTGGTGTCCTGCTTCTTGGTACAAACCAAAATGGAATCTTTCATGTGTTTTGTGGGCCGTGACTAAGACCCATTATGAACCTTTGAAAATCTTAGGCTTAAACCCATCTTTTTTATAGCCATTGCTTCATTGAAGAGAAAAAAAAAATTACATGTGTTATCAATAAAGGAGGGATGCTTACAGTTGAGTGGGATTTTTATGATTTTATTTCTCTGGTTATGTCAGACAAGTTTTCTTGTTTTTTAAAAAAAAAAAAAAAAGCAGCTTCCCTCAGTACTTCCATCCCTGATAGAACCTGAGTGCCCTGATCATTCAAAGGAGTCTTATTTTGATCATCCCTAGCACAGAGGTAACTGAGATAGGTGACAATCAGGACAGACTCCATTGCCCAGTAAGGTTGCATAGGCTCTATTTATCAGTTGCCAAAGGGAGAATAAAGGGTTGTAAAAGGCTTTTTCTCCCTTAAGGGGCTCAGCTGATATTTCAGCATCCACCATCTCTAATGGATTTTGCTCTTCCACAAGAAAGCTTATTGGTCTATCACCAAGAGAGATCTCTGATTATTCCCTGGATCCAACAGGTGCCGTACAAACAGGAGCTCAAGACTGCTGCTGTATAACAGCAGTTGAGTGACTGGCTACAAAGTGAGCAATTTTTCACCTTTTATTCCTTCACAAAACAATCAGCCTTCTGCCTTACTGACAGATTCAAATAAACAATGGTATGTAGGGGGGTGGGGCAGGTAAAACTAATTTTAATTATGTAATATTTACCAGTCATTATTAGATGCCCTCTTCTCACTCCACTCTCAGACCTGTTTACCCATCTGTATTTTACCGTATTTGTACAGAATAAAGCGCTTCCATACGGTCATAAGGTCATTGATCTGAAAATACGATTTGAGGTTGCATTTATTTATTAACTCTTTTAAATTAATTTTTAAGCTGTTTTTTATTCCATTTCCTTTCCTTGTATCGTCTCTTCGGTCCGTGTCCGTGTCCACAGTCTGTGCCACATCACTGATTTTAACATTCTCAACATCCGGTTGTTTAAACAAAGAAAATGCCGCGGACAAGAAAGTTTCAGCATGAAACTGATGATGAAAATGGAAAGTCTAAAAAATAGAAAGCAGCATTTTCTACCAGTTTTTAATACTCTGTGGCCATGCCTTAAACCATTGTCTAAAGGAGAAAATTTTATGCTCTGCACTGTTTGTAACTTTTCCTGTGCACATGGTGGAAGGAATGACTATTCATGGCACATAGAATCAGAAAATCATGCAAAATTGGAATCATTAGTGATGGGAAATAGAAATATTTTGTCAATGATGAAGGGAAAGGAAGTCAGTGATCAACACATACTTCAAAAGCAAATAACACGTGCTGAGGCGATTCTGTGTGAATTGATCATAAATATGAATTTGTCATTGAGCACAGCTGACAAGTTAACAAAAGCAATGAAAAATATGTTCCCAGATTCCAAAATTGCACAAGGTATTTAGAAACACTCTCTCTCTCTCTCTCTCTCTCTCTCTCTCTCTCTCTCTCTCTCACACTCACTCACTCACTCACTCACAAAAAGACAGATGCATGCTCATGACACATCATTCAAATTGACACCTTAGACCGAGGTGGGTTCCTTTTCCTTTCATTTTAGATCCAAACTTCTGCGGGGGTCTTTTTTTTTTTAAAAAAAAAATCAAAACGGAAATTCCAGAATCACAGTTTTGAGGTCAAAGAATCGCCCCCACCCCAGGATCTGATGTGTATGCTAGATGCATGAAAGCTGCTAAACTTGTTTAAACAGTAAATATTTCCATGAATATTATTGAATATAAAAAATTATCAAAATGGATAGAATTTCATAGATATAGATACTGAATGCAATGATCTCGGTGTAAAAGTAAAATATATTTTAAAAATTCAGGTTATGTATGTTACTACAGTTGTACATAACTCTGCTATACTTGGTCATTAGTTAATTAGTTTGCAGATATTTGAATAAGGTCTGAAATGCTTTGTTTTGTTTGTATTTTTTTTTCATTTCCTTATGGAATTGGGTAAAGAATAATGTTGCCTTCTTGTTTTTCAGATGCCTTGCAACATTGCTTAAAAATTGGGATCCATTAAAGCATTTTTTCCATGAAGAACAGAAGTAGAAAAAAACCCAGGAAAATCTGAAGAGAAGGGCTACTCTGCACAGAAGATTGATGTAATTTTCCAGTTTCTTCGTTCTCCAACAAACAAGCTGTATTGTTTATTCCTCAGCTATACTATCAAGGCATTAGAAAAAGTCCTTTTGAAGTTACAGGTAGAGGAGCCCATGATCCATGAGGTGCGGCCATTGCTGTGTAGTCTCTTAAATGATCTATAGTCGTTTTATTAGGCCAGATGCTATTTTGAATCATCCTGTGGAGGAGGTCTGTTTCAGAGATCGACAGAAACAAAAGGATGACGAAGACCTCTTAATTGGAGGAGAAGCAAGAGATATTCTGGGCAAAGCAGAAGAAAATCATCTGCGAAAGAGCAGAATAACAGACTTTTATTCCTTGGTGAGGGCTTACTTTGAAGCCATCAGCACCTATCTTTTGGAGAAGCTGCCACTACAAGACCCCCAGCTTCAACACATTTGTGTTGTGGATCCTAAGAATCAAGTAACAGCTAGATCATTAAACTTTAATTACTTTCTGAAAAGATTTCCATGCTTGTTACCACCAGTTGCAACTGCTAATACCATCATAGAGCAGTTTTGCCAATCAATGACATCTCAGTGTGTTTGAAACACAGAATAGATGCATTTTGGATTGCTGTTTCTACCAAGGAACCTATCTTCAGTCTTTGTGTAATGTCATGCTGAGCTTACTCACTGTGCCTCATAGCAGTGCTGCTTGTGAATGCCTTTTCAGCTGTGTTAGGAAAAATATTACAGATCAGTGATCCTCACTAGCCAATCAGACCATTGAGGATCTATTAGTCCTGAAGTCAAAACCAAAGAATTTTACCAAAGAGTGGACAGATGACCAGCTGGATAGGATAAAGAGTGCCTATTATGTTGCCATTAAAAACCCATAGACTAAGCCTTCATTAAAACATTAATTCCAAGTGGATCAGTTTGAAATTGTTGACAAACTTTGTACAAAATAATATATGAAGCTCATTTCCATTCAGATAAATGTTGACAAAGCTGATACTAGATTTTATGAAATAAACAATATTTCCTTCACCTATCTAGATGAAGTTATTATTTTCTGAGTGGATGGGTGGTAACAATGTCTGTCATAATGTTTTATATCAAGTCTTCCTTAACCATGTAAAATGTAGAGAATTGGCTTTATTTAAAATGTTATGGATATGTGTGAAGCTGAGAAAACAGAATTTCTAGAGAAAGTAAGGGAGGTAAATAACGGAATGAATTTGGATGTGTGGAGGTATTCTTTTGGTTTTTATCACTATAATATAAACAGGATTTTTAAGTCAGTGGTGTTCAATTTCTGCAGATTGTGCCTTGAAACACAGAATTGCCTGAATACCAGCGTCTTTACAAACTTGGAGTTATTTACAGAATATTGTACAGTATGTCGTGCAATACTACATAATGGTAATTATAGTGTATTGATAGTGTTTCTGTTTGTGCGTTATTTCACAGGTGATGTGTGTTGTGTTAAGATGTTAGAAACACTGAATGAAAACACTGACTACCTTCTAAAAATACTGACAGACATTGCTTAAAATATTGACAAGAAAATGTATGGGTAAACAGGTCTGCACTCTGATGTATTTCATTAGTCAAGTTCCTAGAATAGAACGAGGATGTGCTATTGTCCATGGGGCTAAGACAAAAAATCAAACTGGGTCAATGCACATGTTCTAAGATTTTCTAAAACATGAGGATGGTGCATCTTTCAAGGATACAGGATTTTACAGTGTAGAAAGAGTAAGCTAAACAATAATGACAGGTCAGTATTACATAATTAAAAAGAGTCCCCCCCCCAAAAAAAACATTTTTGGCTTGAAAAACACTGAAGTATATGCAGTTTGGGAAATTAATTTTTTTATTGTGTTCATTGATATTACACTTTACTCTGATCACTCAATGTAAACTAACAAAAGTCTGTCCCTTAACTTAAAATGATATTGTCAATAGTTTTATGTTAAAATGTCAGAAATATTTGTTTTTATGATATTACACATATTTGCATTATTATAGCATCTTCAGAATCAAATGACATGAATCACAAACTATTTTAAAAATTTACATTTTGTAGTTTTAACTTTTAATAAAAAAGATTTTTAAAAAATAAAAGGAAGCCCTGTATCCTTTTCTTCTGAAACACTTCCAAATTTAACAACCATTGTTAATTCAAATATCAAACCCTCCAGTTTTCTGAATGCCAAACCTTTCAATTTTTTGTCGATTAAAAAAGTATTTTGAACAAATAAAAACACATGTTCTGAATGTTGTGACCAGACTGTTGTTCATTTCATTCATCAGTAACAGTATCAGACATTTAATTAAGATGCTTACTGTTTCTCCCAGTATTTTTTACCACCAACTAGTCATAGCTGGAAAGCATGATTGACTAATAATGGCTTTCTTTCTGCATTTCTATAATATGACATCTTGTTCTTGAGTAATACTGTCAAGGTTTTTTTCTCAAAAGAATAAAATTAAGTCATGCAACCATGGTTCCCTTTCAGAAAGTGGAGGGGGGAATGAATAAGAAATCTTATTTCAATTTAGCCAACACAATTTTTGTTTTGCGTGAAGCCAGAAATGTGCATATAATTCTTTAGGACTTACAGACTATGACAGATAAGTGCTCCATACTTTTCTTTCCACTCGGCAATTTGTATATATATATGAATTTGATTCACAAGCTTACATGTCAGTTATGTAGATGAATAACATTGGACCCACATGGGCCTCTTGTTTTGTTGTACACAGTGATCTTGGAAGTAATTGGAGCACCCAGATTAAATGTGACACCGTGGGTAAGGAAACACAAAAGTTTTTATACATAGGCTCCAGAAGCCAATGACTGCAAAGATGCAATTCATGTCTTTACCATTGTGCAGTCCTTGTACTCCATTCAGAAAATACATGGCTTTATTGTACAAACATTTCTCTTATTAACCAGACAGCTAAACCTGACCTTGACCTTCAGCCCAATCTCGCTGCTTCGCTGGCAAATGTATGCAGCCCAAGGCATGAGGAATAAATGGTACAATATGTTTGGTGCAGATTTCATGGAAGACTCAGACAGTGACCAGGATTCACTCAAGGTAGTTTTTGTTTTTTTCACATCAAAATCATCTGCATTCAAATTTGAGGGCAGAAATTGTCACTGATTGGGATGCACACTATTCTTCTAGATCATGAAACTTAGAATATGATCACTATTCAGTTGCAGTTGCATTTATAAATGGAACAAAAATTTCCATTGGTCAGAATGTAATCATTTGAGCTGCATTTATTTCTCTATAAGCTCTATGGAGAACCACTTTATATCAACTTCTGTAAATAGAGTCATGTGCAAAACACTGAAAGAGAAGGCAGACACACCGCATAACTTCAGAATGACAAAAATGTAACCTTTTTTTGAAAATTGAATAAATTGTTTTTTCAGAATCAAATAAGCAATCTTCAGACAAAATTTTGTTATATATATAAATCTGGTTAAAAACATTGCTTGCGTGCTGAGTTAAAGTCAGTTGTGTTGCCAGTATTCTGCATGCATCTGTTGTGTACGTAATGGCAGAATTCTGAAAATCTTCGCTAAATCTTCCATATCAGGTAAATTTCATACACAGAGCCTGACCTTGACCCATACATATCTGATGTGCCTCCTGAAGTTGGCATTATTTCACAGGCAGAATTATCAAGCATTTTGAATGAAATAACTAAGCTTTAATAGCAGGATGAACACAAACCAAAATGATTTAAATCTCTCCAAGAGAAAGGATAACCAGAAACCAAAATAATAACAATCTCTGAAATAATAAGATCTCATAATTTGAGCACTATCTCAGAGCTGATAAACTCAAAATATACAAGTCAAAACATGAGGGCTTGTTACAAATCAAAGTAAAACTATCAGTAAATGGATATAGGGAGGGAGCAAGGAGTCCAGAGACTTGGAATACAACACTTGGATCCCTAATCCTTCAGTGTGATAGTATGATGGGGGTGGGTGGAAGATAGATCCTTCCCCTTCAGCATCATAACTGTAAGGGTCAACATTTTACTGTTTATGACAGTTTGATCACTATAACTAGAACCATTTGTCCTTCATTTGTAAGGAGCTCCTGCAGGTAACCTGGCCTGTTAAAGAATAAAAAAAATAGATTTAAAGAAATCAAATATTGGATGTTCATGAGTTTGGATAATAATGTGTTGGCCAAATCATATTGAACTGTCTTTGAAATCATCAAATCTTACTCATTTTTATGTCCAAAAGAACAACACATCCTTTTTTTGAATATTGAGCTTGTATTCGGAAAATGTGTGCCCATTTAGATAAAATTTTAATACCAAACTGTGGTAAGTTCAAAACAATGAATTACCTAACATTGGTGGAATTACTTGTTTGATGTTGCCGCAGCAAGTTCTATAAATGGCTATGCACCAGAGCCCTCAACAAGTATTTTTATGCTTAAATATAGCTCAAAAACTGATATGTAATGTTTTTCTTTATAAAAAAAGCAAAATGAAAATAAAGGAGTTAATAAAATTATAAAGAATTCCAGTTATAAAAGTGTAATGATTTTTTTCTATGTTTATGGTGATTTAAACTGTCAGTTGCCAAATCACACAGCTTACATATTCAAGGAAAAGGATGTGGTGTTCTTTTGGACAAAAAAACTGAGTAAGATTTGATGCTTTCATAGTCAGTTCAATGTGATTTGGCTGACACATTATTAACAAAGCTCATGAGTAACCAGTTTTTCATTTCTTTGAATCTATTTTCGTGTTATTTAACAGGCTAGGCTACCTACAGGGGCTCCTTACAAATGAAAATAATGCCATTTGGGCTTTATTTGGTGTGGGATCAGGAACTGGCATTTTATATCACTATAAATGCAGAAAAAACAATATTATACTCAAAAGATTGATCAACATACCTCCAGCTTAATTTCAAGCATTTCTTAATCCATTCTTGCATTTATGCATATATTGATTTGGCCAGCATAGGTCCTTTGATGTTGTTCATAAGGTAACATGTAGTTAAGTTGTAGTCATGTGCAACATGTTTACTGTTTTATTCCCTCTACTGAGGTACATGGATGAGGGCAGAAGGTCAGATTTACTACAGTTTAAATAACTCTGACCTTTTTTGATATTTTGTGCTAAAACTTTTATCAAGATAGTCACTGCAGTAAGATATCATTTATGTGATGGAATTTGGTTACAACCTATAGTCAAGGTGACTAAACAGTGAGTAGAGGATTTAAAATGAGAATTTTGCAAACTATGCAATACGTAGAAGAAAAAGGAAGAAATTTGTCATGATGGTCAGTTTTAGTTGCAATATAGGTTGTTTTAATTTCAGATGGCCATGCTGGAAACCAACCCTTACCTGTTGGTCCTGACCATTGTTGTGTCCATTGTTCACAGCGTCTTTGAATTTCTTGCCTTCAAAAATGGTAACTGATTTTTTTTTCCAAGCCTGTATTTAACAGACAGCGAGAGAAACATGTAGCAGACCTGCCAACCCTTATGAAAATTGCCCTTAAAATACGGACGTATAGCATACAAGCCAAAACTATGGAAAATGATCATTGCCGAAAAATCCGGATAATTGGTTCATCCATGTTTGATTTGGATCTGGGTTTCATATTAGAATTAGTGAAATTAGTCAGAGAACCAGACTAACTTTACAGCAGCACCCCAGATGCTTTAAACTGCACCTCTTTGTTCATGCAAAGTGTCTGCATGATCAAACTATTGATTATAGAATTTTTTTTTTAAATGATGCATGTTTAAGATGAAAGGGAAAATAAGCTTCTAGAAAAGTGTTAATAATCAACACAGAAGAATAAAAAGGAATATTCAGATTGTTGTGAATAAAAGCTGGAAAGGACACAATTGTGTTTATTGGACATCACATGCCAATTTGAGCATGTCTCATGGCAGGAGATATGATTGCCATCATCATGTGAAATGGAAAAAGAATTTCCAATAATTATGTCAGGTTGAGAGATAGCAACAAGCCATTGAGTTGCATAGGGTCTGGAACTAAAGTTTGTGCAACTGTACTTGTGGGAAGTAAAGTCTACATGTACGTTACAAACTTTTCAGTTGAACATAATGTTTATTGTCGCTGCATCAAACTTTTCATTACGTTTTCCAGCTTTACAATAGCAGGTATTGATATTTTGTTACACCTTACTGAAAACTGGTCAATCTTACGGAAAAAAATCAACTACCTTACTGAGATGGACTCATCAGGCTTGGCTGGTCTGTTGTAGGTATCACTTTTCCACCAGTGGCAGTGTAGGTGGTGGTGGAATCAGTTTTAAGATTTGTATGCCAGATTGGGGATCGTTATGCCATTATAGTTTGCAGGTGAGTGACCACTTTCTGCAGAAGCACTTTTTATTTTAATTGACATATGATAGCCAACATCACTGTTGTGGATGTGTGATGAAAAATCTTACCACTTCCAGATAAAATGTTACTAGTGTGTAACTAAAATGATTCAGAACTGACAGAGTTTATGTTACCTTAGTGAATATCAATCATAAACCTACAGAGCTAATGTTATCCAAGAGAATGTGAATTCTAAATCTACACTAAATTTTATTTTGATCTGAGGCCATCTGATTTTCAAGAAAGTTAAGTTAATCACTGTAAATGTTCTATTGTGCTCATACTGTATCATATTTCGACTTTGGTCAACGGAAGATGTGCTGTAATTTATTGACTTTGTATTTTTAAAGATGAATAAGTTAATATTCTCCTTCAAATACATTCCCTATGACTGAAATATTATTAAAGCTTTGTTAAAAATCCAAATCACACACACACACTCAAATACATTCCCTGATCAGATGAATGTTTGGAAAGAAGCTCCATTTCCCCACAAATTCAGCAAAAAGTTTTACATCTAAAGATATATAGGTGAAAGAAGGTGTTCTTCTGATTATCTCCTCTTTCCACCACTGTTTATTTTATAACCTCTACAGGATATGGCATACATTGTGTCCTTTACCTCTTCCAAGTTATACTTTGTGGCTTACTGGCTATATACAGGATATGGCATACATTGTGTCCTTTACCTCTTCCAAGTTATACTTTGTGGCTTACTGGCTATATACAGGATATGGCATACATTGTGTCCTTTACCTCTTCCAAGTTATACTTTGTGGCTTACTGGCTATATACAGGATATGGCATACATTGTGTCCTTTACCTCTTCCAAGTTATACTTTGTGGCTTACTGGCTATATACAGGATATGGCATACATTGTGTCCTTTACCTCTTCCAAGTTATACTTTGTGGCTTACTGGCTATATACAGGATATGGCATACATTGTGTCCTTTACCTCTTCCAAGTTATACTTTGTGGCTTACTGGCTATATACAGGATATGGCATACATTGTGTCCTTTACCTCTTCCAAGTTATACTTTGTGGCTTACTGGCTATATACAGGATATGGCATACATTGTGTCCTTTACCTCTTCCAAGTTATACTTTGTGGCTTACTGGCTATACATAGACAAAGTTGATGTAGTATTGAGTGTGAAGGTATTTACTACATGTTGCAATCATTATTTTACAAGTTGTTTACTTATGTAAGTTTTTCACTGTCGTGGACTTGGTTGTTTTTCTGACCTTGTTTGTCAGTACAGTATTGTTGATGATGATCATTAATTCACACACACTGCATATATTTTCACTTAAGTAATTTGTATGGTTTATGTTACATTTGAGTACTTTTGGACTGTTACTTTCCATTTTGCCATTTTCATCATTTCCGATAAATAGTGACAATGAAATGCAATACTAGCTTGGAGTCAAAATTAGAGAGAGTGTCTCCCCCTTCTTTTGGCAACCAGTGACCACAAGTCCCCTTACATGTCTAAATGTGACCTTCTGGTCTGTAATTCTGGATGTGTGGTATTTGTTGGATTTTGATGATCCATTTTGCCATCCTTCCATGCTGTATGCCACTGGTCAGGCTGTCAAACAACCAGTATAGCCAGTACTCCACATTTGGGTGCATGAACCATGCAAAATTTGTATGAATTCATGCACTTTGAGAGCAGAGATGCACGCAGACTCTCTCAAATTAGTTTGAAGTCATGCATTAAAAAAAATGTACTTTGCACAATGTACAGTTTGTCTTTGTTAACTCATAAATTGCATGTAATGACATCTGTCACACCACCGGTAGAGATCTTATACTCCTTGTCACGACATGTCTTTTTTCAGGTAGGCAACTGTTTACACGTCTTTGACTTAACCTGAATAGCAGACCTGCCAACCCTTGCAAATTTGTTGTAAGTCTTAGGGATATGACCCTTAAAATATGGACTTAATGAAATCAAAGCACAAATTATGGAAATACTATTGTTTGCGGTAAAATCCAGATACTGGCTTGATTATTTGATTCAGATCCGTGATTCATATTAGATTCAGTGGAGATGGTCAGAGAATCAGACTAACTTTATAGGAGTACCTTAGACACTTTAAACTGCACATATTTTGTGATGCAAAATGTCTGCAGAATTAAGTTGTTGCTTTTCTTTTTTTCAAATGATATCCAACAAGCAATACACTTTCAGGATGAAAGGGACAATAAACATCACAGAAAGTTTTAATAGTCGGTACAGAAGAATAAAAGGGAATATTCAAATTCTTGGGGGGAAGTTGTGAGATAGCAAGAAGCCATTGAGCTCCATAAATTGAATAAATAAGAATCGAAACAGAAATTAAAAAATTAGGATCTTTTTTTGATCAAAAGATTTCAGTCTGAACAAACAGACTATGACATTGTCAGACTTGAAACCCTAATAGAGCATCATGGAACAGATAAGAAATCTGGCATAGAAGTCAGCAAAGGAATTATTCAAGAAAGTGAAACTTTGGCAGAGCTCATATTAGTAAAAAGTCGTATCTTGGAGTAGAGATATCCTAGGGCATTCTGGCCATATCTGTCTCAACAGCAGCAGATAGGATCATCAGCAAAATGAGAGGAGACCAAACACTGCTCAACTACCGTTTTGACCTCAGTCTAATTGCTGGCAGCAATAGGCCCATCAATTCCTGAGGCAGTAAAGGGAATTGGAAACGAGGTCTCTTCTTAACTAAGCTGTCCAGCAATTGTTGATTACTTGCCATCGCATCCCATGTATATTTCTGCCTCCTCCAGCATTGTGACTGAATCATTTTCAGCATCAACAGAGAAACAAGGTCACCAAGCATCACATGATGTCATGATGGTCACCACACATCCCCTCACCCCTAATCAAATGATGCAAAAGAAGTCAACAGCTATAATTATACCTAGCAAATTGCTGGCCTGCCATACCTGTTTAGTGACCAGAGATCTGGCACTAAAGTGAGCTGTGCTGTATACCAGCTGACAGTTCCAGGTATGTGAAAACATATGGGGATAAGTTTGACCAATCCATCCATTTTCTGCACATCCTAATCCTACGTAGGTGATTCCAGAGCCAACAGTCAAGCTGACAACTGTCCAACACACCGTCTGGCCGTTCACATCTGGGGACAAGCTGTGGCACTTTGCCCTACCCACTGATTCAGCCAGCAAGTAATTTGTTAATGTCTTATTCATTGAAGAGACACAGTGACATACGCTGAGACTGACACACTTAAAGGTGATGGTAATGCCTCTAGGAGTTCAGCTTTATAATGGATGTAGAGGAAATATATTGTGTTGCCTACTCCCAAATGCTCACTACCATCAACTGCAAGCCAAGCCTAAAAGGTGAAAGCTTCATTTGACTTGGAAGACAATGATGTGAATCCCTCCTTCCATCTAGGCCTGTAGTCAGCAATGATAAAAAAATGAAATATCAATCTGTTGGATAAGATCTGTTTGATCCAGGCAATTCTAAGGCACTCCTTTCTGAAAGTCAACTGCCAGAGATGTTATCATCAAGCTGATATGAAACAAACTGGGACACATTTACCAATATGCTTAAGACATTAGGCATTGAATATGATGAGTGAGCAGTTTATTAAGGTAGATACAGGTGTATTCTACGCCACCTCCTTTGTCTCTCTGATCCCAGACCCAGAAGCCTGGATGAATTATCAGTTGGTTGGAAGGGGTTTTCAGCCTATGCCTTGCCCCCTCCTACCTAATACAGAAATTAAGGGGTCAGAACTGCAAAGCAATTCTTTTAGTCCCTCTAAGGTGGAAGAAGTCCTTTGTGAATGATCTGTGAGATCTTGTGGTAGATGCTCCAAGAAAAATCAGTGTGGCTCAAACAGCTGCAGTCACAGGTGTTCTATCCCTGTCTGGATTGACATCTTTATGCATGGCTTTTGTCAGAAAAGCCTTGCACGGAAATGAATTTCAAGCAGTTAGAATCTCACAAACTATGAGGCCATTCCATTTTGAAGATCTTAACGGAATGGTGCATGGTCAACCACATTGTCTCTTTGGGTGCCTAAATCCTGCAGTTGGCTGGATTTTTCTCTTGGTTTTTTTTTAAGAGAAAGAGTTCTGATTGCTATCAAAAGCTACTGCTCCATGCCATGATATCTGACACATTCAGACATCATGATGGAAGAGATATTGGTTATGATAAAGATATGTCAGACCTGGTAGCCAGTTTTGACTTTAATAGTTCAAAATCTATCACCCTGTTTCCTGAATGGTATCTTTCATGGGGTTGATGTGGATCAACTCAGATCATATTGTGCATTTTAGCCAGTACCTGGCTGAAGCTGCTATTTATACAAGATATGCTTTCTGATTGTTTTAGTGTACAGAGTGTGAGTGAGTTGCAACGGACCCAAACTATCTCCAGTTCAGATTTGATGGTTCCATGGTCCTAATGATGCAACCCGGTCTTGTTGTCAGCTGTCAATCAAGACTGGTCGTAGCTCATAGCTCACTGTCTCTTTGATTAATACACCAAGAGAAGTGGTGATGAGAGACCCTGTCCAACCTCTAAAGCATTACTTGAAGCCCATGGAGAGAAGTCATGGGGCATGACATCTTATTTCTTCTGGTGTAAGCTTAAAAAGAGGATATGCAAGCCCAAGCATCATGGCTGAAGTGGGTAATATGCTTTGTATACTCCTAAGTCTTAGGAGATTAGATATGCATCATGGAAATTTTAGCTCATGAGATTAGAACAATGTCTGCAAGTCTTGCATTCAGACATAACATTGTGATCCAGAACATATTAGAAGCTCATGGATAGCCTTATTCAGTTACTTCCATAATCTAACTTCACTGAGAAAAGAATGGAATCTAGTGGGTCCAGTGGCTATGGCTCAGATGACCATCATGCCCAGTTGATAACAGCGCCACATTCTCACAGACATTGGGTTTCTGTTTTCACTGGATTCTTATCCACTTTTGGTGGTCATGTGTCCATCAAGTGTGCTGCTGTCACGTTAGGAGAGAGAGTTATCCTTTATATAGGGAATCCAGCCATTCTTCCATGAAAGGGTACCCATGTTACGGCAGGATGCGCAGCATTTCCTCCTCCTATTAGCTGCTTTCCTAACATAAAGTTTCAGGGAAAGTATTTAAACAGGAAATCAAGTCTTATGTATTATGTTTCTCCAAGAATACTTATGCAGTTACATTGCTATTAAATCCTCCCACACCTCAACACAAATGTAGGCATCAGCATTGAGCTATCAGTTGAGCTAATACAACCATGGCACCTAGCATTAGTAAGGGGAGGTAATAGGAAGAGCTGGGAATAGTTTCTTCCTTTCATTTATATACCTGGATATAAGGAAGCTCTTCCCAGCCCTTCCCTAAACTTTCTCATCTTTCCATGTTTGCTGGATTTGAGAGGTAGCAGGGCTCTTTCCACACCTTAATCTGATAGGGTACATATTCTCAGAGAATCATAATTTACTGAAAACTTTTCTCTTTAATTCAATTATTTTGACTGTAGTTGTATGTTTTCTTTCTTCAGACATTCAGTTTTGGAGAAGTCGAAAGTCCTTGGAAGGCCTGTCTGTGAGATCCGTCTTTTTTAATGTTTTCCAATCACTTATTGTGGTCCTATATGTTATGGACAATGAGACAAACACAATAGTCCGCATAAGTGTCATCATCGGACTTGGAATTGAAGTCTGGAAGATCCATAAAGTTATAAATATCAAGGTATTTATTTCAGTCTAGTACATCTTTTGTGTTAGGTTAGAGTTGATAGTTATAAATTTGCACCACTTCATCCCACTTTAATACAAGGGGTTTTTTTTATATTATTTTCCATCGGGTTTTGTTAAAATGTTCCAAAATGTTGAAAAAAGTTTTGTGTAGCTTCTTGCATCCTTTTTCAAGTCAAAGACTTTTCACTTGTTTATGTAAGATACAATGATAATTTGGGTTTACCAGCAAACAGTCACATTTGTCTTGTTTTGTCTTTTTTGTTTTTTTTCTTTTAATTATAACTTCCAACAATCTGATATTACCAGGCTATTATGAATTTCTTTGGTTTACACCTGCATGAGGTGAAAAACAAAACCATTTAGACCTGCCCACTGGCACTCAGTTATGGAAATTTTGTAGAGAATCATTGGTAAAATAAACTGCAAACTAAAAATCGTGCATTGTTTGTTTACAATATGTTGACAATGAGGGCAGTTCATGTGTACTTCCAAGTGCTGTGCATAGCAGAAGTTACAATAGAGACATAAGTTGACTTTAAAACTGCTCCAGCAACCTAAGGGGTTAGAGCGTTTGTCTCAGATGCAAGGGTGGGTTCAAACCCAGCTAAGTCATACCAAAGACTTATTAAAATGGCACTCACACCTGCCTCACTAGGCACACAGCATTAAAAGGTTAGTGTTGGGACTGGTGGGCCTGGTGTCAGGATTATGTGACTGGGTGAGACAAGATGCCCCAGTGCTAGACATCACTATAAATAGCCACACTGCAGACATTGTAGCGATATGACTCAGAAATTGTTAAAGCTATGTTATCACTTCCACACACACTTTAAAAACTCCAAAAGAAAAGTCAAAAGATCAATCAGTCAGATCCACAGAGTGAGAGATGGGAGCCCAGATATTCCATGTTCATTACATTTTAACACATATTTTGCCATCTTGCAGGGTCACAATGAGTTGATTGTTCACATGGTACTGAAAAAGTGGGCTTTACCTTGCAGTTGAACAAATTGCATTTCGTGTATTGTATGAAATTGTAGCTTATAATGCTAAAAGAATTTAAGAGTTAGCGCTTTAGTTGACTTGCCTGTTTAAAAAGTAGATGTTATTAAAAGATGGGCAAAAGAATGGGCTGTTTGTGTTGGGTTAGTATGGGTTTTAAAAAAAAATGGAATTCAGTGTTGAAAAACCCAGATATAGTGGAGAAGTAAAAAATAATCTGGAAGTCTAACCCATATATTTCAGACAGAAAGGAAATTTACTTTAGCTGTGGTTATTTAGTTAGCAATCTTGTAAAATCACTCTAACATGTGCACACACACACTTTTCCATTGATATTTCAGACAAAGGAAATCTACTTCAGCTTTGGTTATTTACTTAGCAGCCTTTTACATTCTCTGTAACACACACATACACACAGACATTTCCATTGATGCTGGCCATCAAAAATACATTTAATCAATCAGTCAAAGTGTTATGTGGCCAGATTAATTTACAATTTCTTTGGATCACTCATGTTTGATTTTCAGAAAAATGACCATTGCTTCATTTCATTGAAGCAATCACATACTCTCGCTTATTTTGCTTTACAAAGGTTTCTTGTCACCTTTTGTCAACTCAAGATGATGATTTCATCTGAGCATGTTTACAACTCATTGCACAGTTGAGGGCCATACACAGTGTCAACTCTTTATCTGTTAGGAAATTCATTGATGTACATAGATCTCCATTGAGTAAACTCCCAGATCATATTAATGTTGGAAAAGTAAACACTCCCAGATCATATTAATGTTGGAAAAATAAACACTCCCAGATCATATTAATGTTGGAAAAATAAACACTCCCAGATCATATTAATGTTGGAAAAATAAACACTCCCAGATCATATTAATGTTGGGAAGATAAACTCCACAACCTCCAAAATCCAGCCCTTGTGCAAAGATGAAAATTTCATCTTTTCCATCTATATACTGTATGGCCCAAGGGAAAATGCTATGACCCATTACCTCCCTCTTACCACCACTGCTAGATGGCTCCTGTTTTAAGCTTTCACTCAGCACTATTGACAGAGTACTGCAAGACCATCACAAACCTCCATGGATAGTTTGGAGTTTATGGGGAAGTGTCCTCTTTAGCGATGATTTTAGTCAAAAGTTAGTCTAGTCTTAATACAAATGATGCCATTGTGCCATCAGATATGACCTCCATTAATAAAACAACAAAACCTTTTAATGACCTCTTTTCCATAATCTCGGAATAGAATTTTACCAAATTTACAAAGCATTCTATAATGAAGACATTTCACATATGTGCAAATGACTTTTTTGACCCATCAGATATGGCCACCATTACTAAAAATAGAAAATCCTTTCATGACTTCTCAAAAAACTGCTTAACTGACTTACCAACTTTGACAGAAAACATCTTGGCAAAGTGGGCTTTCAGATTTGCACAACTGATATTGTTTACCCTCAGAAAAGGATGCCATTACTTAAATAAAAAAAGTTTTTAAAGGACTTATTCCTAAAAACAGTTCAGCATTATTTGACCCAATTTAACAGAAACCACGATGGCATGTAAGTCTTTCAGTTTTACACCAGTGATAAAGATCTACCATCAGATTTGGCCACTGTTGGAAAAAAAAAAAGAAAAACCTTCAAACAACTGCTCAACAGAATTTCACCAAAATTTACAGACTGGACCTTGGCATAAAGGGCTTTTAAATTTATACTAATGCTAATCCACCATCAAATTTTGGTTGCTATTACTAAAAATAGAAGAACCTTTTAGCAACTTCTCAGAAACTGCATTGCAGAAACTGACCAAATTTGAAAGAAGGCAATCCGTTAATAAGGTATTTCAAATTTATATATCATTGATGCCAGTTTGTCATTAGATGTGGCCACCATGACTAAAAATTGAAAACCTTTTCAACATATTCTTCTCAAAAAGCTCTACAGCAGTTAAATTTTACAGAAAGTATTCTGGCAAGAAGGTGTTTTAAGTTTATACCAACGATTGCAGTGTGCTGTAAAATATTCCAAAATTGAAAATCCATTAATAACTTCATCTTATGAAAAAAATGTTTCACAGACTTGTTTCTAATTTGACAGAATCCTTGCTTTAACACCCTGTAGATTTGTTTAAAATTTGAAAAACATTTTTGCAACTTTATCGGAAAGAATGGCTGAACAGTATTTGACCAATTTTGACAGAGTGTCCTGGCATGTAAGCCTTTCAGATAATGCTGATGTTGCACTAGGATGAAGATACAGAAACTAGAGAAACTTGGAAACATTTGTTTTCATAACATGCAGTCAACAACATTAAAAATATTTCAGCAGAAAGCATCTTACTGACTCAGATTAATTGACCAACTGCTTTTGTGTTTCTCTATTAGGCACATGTGATCCAGATGAATGATATCAGACCCACATGGGAATCTTGTTTTAAGAGATAATTCCAAAGAAAGGACAGAAAAGAATGAACATTGACAATGATTGTTCCAGTAGTGGCTTTGCATAATGGTACAACCAGCATCAAGACAAAAATACTCGATCATTGATGGAACTTGTAATCTTATTTCCAGTTTAGTAAAATTTTTAAAAATACACATTCCTGGTTTGAAATAAAACGACAAACAGGAGATGTTTTGCAATTGGTGTTTGAAAACTGTGAGGGGAAAAAAATGTTCCATTCATGGAAATACAAATTTTTTAACATATGCGTCATATAATCTTGTTTAATTACCCTCCCCAAATTAGGCCATTAACATGACACATTGTCTGTTCATTAGATATGGGTGTCTCAATAATGATTTATTTTTCTTGCATTGTGACTGGTATTTTCTTTATAAACCTGCAAGCCATGATATTATATTCCACAGCTTACAAGTGCCTCATCATTTTTAAAAAGACAGATCAAGATTTTCTTTTCTTTCTGGGACTGAGAAAATTATGACATACAAACACTACAGTCTTTGTCATTACCGTATATACTCACTTATTAGTCAAGTCAAACTGCAAACAACAAATATCCTGATCTGCTATTGCATAATGTGCCTTTAGACTAGAGTCTATGTTGTTCGTTTTATTGATTACCCATTACAAGCTGCACAGACCCAGAACTGCCAGCGCATTATGGGACGGCAGATCTGGGTCTGTGCAGTTTGCAGTTAGACTCGTAAGCGAGTGTATACAGTAATCTGTGTCAACTGCAGCATAACCATTCAGGTTTGTGGGGTGGGAGGGTGGGTGGGATTTAAGACTTATGCTACAAACATATTTTAACAGGTTTCATGAAACATTGTATGTTGCTGTGGGTTGGATCAATATGTTGGTTTGCTTGTATAATTTTGCATTTGTGGGAATTGTTATTGGGTGACAGACTTGTATGAACATTTATTTGTGATGATTTTATTTACTTGTTCTTAGAAAGCTATCATATAAATTAGGAAATTTATTTAAAAATATTTTTTTTAATATGCCTTAATTTGTACTACACCAACATTGTTTTCAAAGTATTTTCTATGTAGCTGATAACAATGCAAGATCTTTACTTGCATACCTATGTTATATTTTCAGATGGATAGAGAGAATTGTATACTTGGTTTTATTCCAAAGATCTCCTTTCAAGACAAGTCAAGTTACACTGAATCACATACCAAAGAATATGACACGGTTTGTAGAACTTTTTTTCTGCATGAAGTTAATACCATGGGCATTTGCATTGTGTTACTAATAATTTTCAGTTTTCAAACAACTTGATATGGTTATAACTCTGCTTCTAACACATTAACTAATCATAATACATAAGGAATACATCTACTACTTCACAAATATAGTCCTCCCAGGAGTGTTTTAGCAACAAAAATGATAAAAAAAAAAAAGTCATCTTCTTTCAAAATTTGAACTCAGATGAGAGTGGTCTTCCCTTGGAAAGAAGAATTTGTGCCAAATCCCAGTAATTTGTCAGCTACTTATTCCACTTGTGCGAGGAAGCTTTCACGAGACATCACAATTCCAAAACGATTTGTATCTATTCATCAGTTGATCAGTTCTGTGGACTTTTCTCCCACCAGCTCTATTTGTGCAAATTTCAGAATCCATCTTCATTGTAGAGAAGTATTTCATCCTTCATTTGCCTAACTTCATCATACAATAAGCTTATGAACTTTTTGGTGCCAATTTAGTATCAGTAATATGTTACTTGACAATGTTGTATTAATATACCTTTTCCACAAGGGAAAAACCACTGCACTGTCCACCTGTTCTGGAAAGTTCTTACACCCATGCACAGTAGCATATCTTCATTCTTTTCTAGATGACATATGGTCAGCATTTGAAAATTCTCATTCGAGGGGGAAAAATACCTTTCAGCTTTTGCTGTACAGGACTTCTTGTTGGCCATGAGATTGGACAACAAATTCCCATTTTATGCCTTCCCAGTCCCAGACCAAAGAACCTGGGCAATGGACATCTTCATCCTGAGGTGGGATTGGCTGTTTGCTTGCATTCCCACACTTCAGATTGATTGGTTCAGCAACCTTCTCGACCTGTTGATAGACCAACACATAATTTTTTCGCAGAGGAAGAATTAACTGTTGCAGCACAAGTGGTCTCATCTTCACAATGGTCCTTCAGACCTGACTCATCTCAGGTGAACTGTCTACCAGGTGAAGTTTTTGAACAGGTTCAAAGAATGATTCATTTTGACCCGGACATAATCTGCCTCCAAAGTCTGTAATGCAAAGTAGAGAATCTTTTGTTATTGGTGCACTAAGAAAAACACATTAATCCTAGCTGCCATCTCTTTCTACAGTAGCAGATTTTCTTTGAGGAAAGAATGAGCATCACATCAAAGTGCAGCCCTTTCAGACACACTTAAGTTCTGGCTATTGGCTGTGATCCTCACTTAGAGAATTTTATCAAGTGCTGTGAGCCGTGGAGACTGGTGTCTTGCATCTTTATGCCAAGATGGAATCTCTTGTATATAATTTGCAATAGCAAAACCCTCTTATGAATCTTTGAGTGAGGCTTTGTCTGAAAATCTTACACTTAAAACTGTTTTTCTTCAAGCTGTAGCTTCAGCATGAAGAAACAAATTAAATTCGCTCACTATAGAGGAGAGATGTGATTCATTGGGAATTATGATTGTTTCCCTTTCATGTTAGATAGCTTTTTCCACAAAAAAAGGAAGAAATTACTTTCAGTACTGCCGTCTCTGATAAAGATGCTCATCTCAGTCACATCGTTGTTGGGGATGATCAGGATAGACTCCTTGACATAGTTGTGGCACTTAGGTCCCATTTGGCATCTTGAAATGGGAGACAAAATGGTATGAAATGACTTTTTCCTTCCTTTAAAGAGCTAAGCTGATATTTTAGCATCCACCATCTCTTGATGGATTTCATTCACTAATAAGAGAGCCTATTGGTCAATCACTGAGAGACACCTTTCTGCTGTGAGAATTTAAGCCTTTAAAGTAATGGCTATTGCTACTTCTTGGGCCAATCTTGATCATTCATCCTTGGAGGAAATTGTGAAGGCTGTATTTTGGCAATCACAAACAACCTTCTTTTACCTTCAGTCCTTCTCAATCAAAGCCAAAGTATTTTGTCTCATGGTCCAGTAGTTGCATCACAAACACTAATCCAACAAGCTAATATTTAACAACAATGGATCCTTCTCCTTAAGGTGAGTGATTTTTTTTTTAACTGAGGTCATCAACCTCCCTCCTTGCTGACAAATTCAGCAAAACAGTAGTGACAGGTAACATAATTACTGATCTTGAAATGTAGTGTTTGGGGAGTAAAACTAATTTTAATTATGTAATACTGCTCCCCTCCCACCTTGCTCTAATGTTCTTCACTAGTCAGGGTCCTAGAAGAAAAGAAAAAGATGCTGTCGTGCATAGGCCTATGAAGTTGATTCAAACTCGGTCGATGTACATGTTCAAAGAAATTTCAGGGAGAGCAGTATGGCACACTGGCACAGATGAGTGTTTCTTCTGTTGTTGAAAGGATAAGGTAAACAGTAGTGATAGTTAAGTATTATACAAATAAAATTAGTTTTGCAGCCCTCCTTCAGCCCTTACAACTCAAACTTCATTTTAATTGTTTGCCCTAGAGACCATAGTTCAACAGTGCTCAACCTAGACGGTGAATTATGTTAGGTAATTGTCTGTCTGTATGGTTTGTTAAGTTATACATGTAATTTCTGTATGTATTTTATTTCGTCAGTAGTGTCCTCTTCACAATAAGTTCAATGTGATACTCGACTGATTTCACCTGTGCCATTTTTATGCTTTCCATATTTCTAGGTGTCAATACAGTGGGCATGACTGATGGTATGTGGTACATTTCATGTAATACTTGTCAGTGGCTTGAAAATGTATGGCAACCATCAGTGCTAAACTTGCTGCAAATAGAAGGGTGAGGAAATGCACATTGAAAGTTGTGGACTCCACATCTTGTTGCCACCACCTCCATGTTGACACTTCTCCACCTGACCCAACAGTATCATTGACCAATACCAACATGGTATGGTGGCCCATACAGTAGTAGGTATCCAGTCAACACAGACTTACCCAGTACTGACTATGGTGATCTTTCATGGGATAGCTAGTTCTGGGCTTTGGCACCTGACACTATACGGCTTTGGACAACTCCAGCTCTAGCAGAGTCTCAACCTACACATTCCGCTCCCAAAACCAGGTACCATGATCTATTTTCCTGGTATGCCTAGTCCTAGCTTCATATATGGCTCTTGGCACCTAGTCGCAATTGTTCCAGCACTGGCTCTGACCCAGGTAACAGATATGACAAGTACATCTGGCACTAGAATCAGATATGATGATTGATTTTCCTGGTATACCCAGTCCCAATTTCAAGATGTCACCTGGTCATGACAGGTCAAGCACTGGATCTGACCAAGATGCCAAGGTTATTATACATATCTGGCATCAAAATTAGTAAACAATCTTACACACCAGTTTCCAGACCCATGGAAGTATACCAGACAAGAAATAAAAATGTTCCATTACTGGTCCAGGCTCCCATCACATTGTTTTGGAGGGCTTCCAGACCACATTGAAAAACTCTTATCCATTATTTTGGGTTCCCATGATTACATATATCCCAAGAGACCCATGTATAGTGGACATTCTGCAGTAAGATTCACCACTCCTCACAAAAAAGATCAGATGAGATTGTCCACAATACAAAGTCACTGTGTTTTACTCTAGTCCTGCTCCCAGGTCTCAAAGCCAAAGGCAGGCTTTGTCCAATCATGGATTTAAACTCACTGTCCATCTGTTTTTCTCTTTTTCTCCCTTTTGCACTCAAACATCTCTCTCTCTCTCTCTCTCTCTCTCTCACACACACACACACACACATCCAGTATGATGGGCTTGGGTGCTTTCTTTCATAAAAGTGACTGGGGCCAGGTGCTTTAGAAGCACTCATTACTCATCAGTCTTCTTTAGAGGCCATACTACAGACAGAAAGGTGTGAACAAGTCTCCAGATTTCTGCACTCTGGTTTAGGATTTTCTCAGGAGGTTTCTTCATCAACAGATTGACATTCAAATCAGGTTTTATGTCCTAGTGGACTTAATGCCTTATTAGATGCAGCAGCTGATTCATGCTGAATAGTCCTTTCTCCCTTTGGCCTTTGTTAAATCTGGCCCCTTGGGGTAGACCTTTCATAGGCCTCTTCACAGCAAATTGGAACACAAGTCCAGACCTTGATTGTGCCAGCCCCAGATCCTAGAACCTTGTATGTTGACACTTTTTCCCTGAGCTGTAGCAGTCTTGAAACATGCACTTTTACCCTCACTATTCATATTCCCAAAGTCTTGCAAGAAAGCAAGGGAATAGCATCAAATCATGTTTGCTCTCCTTAATGGTCTTAGCAGCAGAAATTCCTGAAATCTCTTTCCTTTTCCCTGCCTACTCAAACATTAGTGAATGCAGGCCTTCCATCCATACCCAGAAATGCTGAATATGCATGTGTGCCAAAGATGTTAAGAATTCCACACTTGAGCATGCAGAAATTATGAAACTATTGAAAATCTTAATAGTTTTGAGACCCTCAACAGCAAAATTTGAGAGTTCAGTCCCATGTGCACTGCCAAATGTACAAAGAGGAACAGTTTAAATTAAGACGCATTTCAAATGCTGTGAGCATGAACTCAGCTGATTCAGTCAGGAAAGAGGACACTGATAGAGCAGTTGGACACTGGTTGTCATTTGGGCATAGAGTAAAACATTGTGTTTTGTACAGTGGAATGTAATTTTAGTGAACAAAGTTCGACTTAAATTTGTTTGAAAACACAGCAAAGCATAAACTGTTTTTGTACTGAGTACTGGTTTACATCAGGATTTGGCGAAAGCATCACTTTAATGAAATCTAATAAAAATTAAAATCTATGTAGACAAGGTTACAGTTTTTGGGGTATACACAATTAAGATATGCATGTAAAAACAATAAGTCAGTTTAAGACTTTTATATATTTTTTAAATTTTTTTTATTATTATTTATGATTTAGTGCTACAATGACACACTGGTTGTTGTATTTATCTGTGCATAATATACACTGTCTGCAAACAACATAGACCTAGGTCTGCTGTCATATAATGTTCTTGTCGATCAGAGTCAGAGTTGTTTGCATTCAGTCTTAAGGTAGAATGAACCATATAGACCTTGGAACTCATCATCCAGTAAATAAAACACACAGACCTTGGACTTGTTCAGTTAAATAGATTGAACCACATCCAACTTGGACTCATCATTCAGTAAATAAAACACACAGACCTTGGACTTGTTCAGTTAAATAGAATGAACCACATCCAACTTGGACTCATCATCCAGTAAATAAAACACACAGACCTTGGACTTGTTCAGTTAAATAGATTGAACCACATCCAACTTGGACTCATCATCCAGTAAATAAAACACACAGACCTTGGACTTGTTCAGTTAAACAGAATGAACCACATCAAACTTGGACTCATCATTCAATAAATAAAACACAGACCTTGGACTTGTTCAGTTAAAAAGAATAAACCACGTCAAACTTGGACTCGTCATTCAGTAAATAAAACACACAGACCTTGGACTTGTTCAGTTAAATAGAATGAACCACATCCAACTTGGACTCATCATCCAGTAAATAAAACACACAGACCTTGGACTTGTTCAGTTAAATAGAATGAACCACATCCAACTTGGACTCATCATCCAATAAATAAAACACACAGACCTTGGACTTGTTCAGTTAAATAGAATGAACCACATCCAACTTGGACTCATCATCCAGTAAATAAAACACACAGACCTTGGACTTGTTCAGTTAAATAGAATGAACCACATCAAACTTGGACTCATCATTCAGTAAATAAAACACACAGACCTTGGACTTGTTCAGTTAAATAGAATGAACCACATCCAACTTGGACTCATCATCCAGTAAATAAAACACACAGACCTTGGATTTGTTCAGTTAAACAGAATGAACCACATCCAATTTGGACTCATCATTCAGTAAATAAAACACACAGACCTTGGACTTGTTCAGTTAAATAGAATGAACCACATCCAACTTGGACTCATCATCCAATAAATAAAACACACAGACCTTGGACTTGTTCAGTTAAATAGAATGAACCACATCCAACTTGGACTCATCATCCAGTAAATAAAACACACAGACCTTGGACTTGTTCAGTTAAATAGAATGAACCACATCCAACTTGGACTCATCATCCAGTAAATAAAACACACAGACCTTGGACTTGTTCAGTTAAACAGAATGAACCACATCCAACTTGGACTCATCATCCAGTAAATAAAACACACAGACCTTGGACTTGTTCAGTTAAATAGAATGAACCACATCCAACTTGGACTCATCATCCAGTAAATAAAACACACAGACATTGGACTTGTTCACTTAAATAGAATGAACCACATCCAACTTGGACTCATCATTCAGTAAATAAAACACACAGACATTGGACTTGTTCAGTTAAACAGAATAAACCATATCCAACTTGGACTCATCGTTCAGTAAATAAAACACACAGACATTGGACTTGTTCAGTTAAATAGAATAAACCACATCCAACTTGGACTCATCATCCAGTAAATAAAACACACAGACCTTGGACTTGTTCAGTTAAATAGAATGAACCACATCAAACTTGGACTCATCATTCAGTAAATAAAACACACAGACATTGGACTTGTTCAGTTAAACAGAATAAACCACATCCAACTTGGACTCATCATCCAGTAAATAAAACACACAGACATTGGACTTGTTCAGTTAAATAGAATGAACCACATCAAACTTGGACTCATCATTCAGTAAATAAAACACACAGACATTGGACTTGTTCAGTTAAACAGAATAAACCACATCCAACTTGGACTCATCATCCAGTAAATAAAACACACAGACCTTGGACTTGTTCAGTTAAACAGATTGAACCACATCAAACTTGGACTCATCATTCAGTAAATAAAACACACAGACGTTGGACTTGTTCAGTTAAATAGAATGAACCACATCAAACTTGGACTCATCATTCAGTAAATAAAACACACAGACCTTGGACTTGTTCAGTTAAACAGAATGAACCACATCAAACTTGGACTCATCATTCAGTAAATAAAACACACAGACCTTGGACTTGTTCAGTTAAACAGAATGAACCAAAATGAACTTTGACTCATCCAGTCCAGTAGAGTGTCTTCCCTACCAGTCTGATGTATTAACTTTGTGTAAATATGTCTTTATTTTGTCAACACATTTATCTATGGGTTTTTTTGCAGATGGCATTCAAATACCTATCTTGGATTTTGTTTCCCTTGCTGATATGTTACAGTATATACTCCTTAATTTATCAAGAACACAAAAGCTGGTATTCCTGGGTTCTGAACATGCTCTATGGCTTCCTTCTAACCTTTGGTAAGCAAACAAGTATTTGATACTTACTGTTATCTCTGTTTTCAATAGAAATTTTACAGATACATGTACTGCTTGTCAACACAGTGATTTTCAGTCCTTAAAATGCCATATCCCATCTGTTTCATATATATATATATATATATATATATATATATATATATATATATATATATATATCTAAGTATTTATTAGATATGTCGGTAGATCAAAGGTTTTGACAGGCACATACTACGAGCAAGTCATAGGAGTTTTCAAATATCATTATATGAACTTGTCTTTGATTCGTTTATCCATTTAACTGCTATATAAACACCGTAACAAAATAAAATTAAGAAGATTGTTCCTTTGTAAGACATTAAAGGTGTTGACAATTAAGCTTAATTCAAAAGGGTGGCTAGGTCTGATTTACAGTTTCTTTGTCGGACAGTTGGTAGAGGTGTTGTTGACCAAGCTTGTTTGGTTGGTATCCATGTGGGTTCTAGTCTCAGGCTCGAGCAATACAGGTATGTGAGAAAGCTTTCCAGTAGCTTCCCTTAGGTAGGTGATCCTTATCGGAGTTTTTCCTGGTTCTTCCTCCACCATTCTAGCCATCAAGAATAGAACAGAAATTCAGATTGTTATGCCATTTTTTCCCCACATCACCATTGTTAGGCATGTAGGTCAAAATAGTATCTTTTTGCCCCCTTAAAGAAGTTTGTAGCTTACCAATCATTAAGACCAATAGATAGGAAAAAATGCAGTGAAATAAAAGTTTTTTAATTGTCGATAAGCACCATTGTATCACAGGCAGAGTCCATGAACCTGAAGCAAACCGTCCAGTACATGAAGTTGTAAATTACCTATCGGAGGTCTTTTACCTAAATTAAGTACTAATAATGTACTTAAAGAATTTTATTGCCTGATTACAATAAATATGAGTTAAAATCGTTACCCAATCTGGCTGTAGGGAAACAAGTCATTCAGCATTAAAATCAGAAGGATTTTTTTTCTTATCTTTTTTTAACAAAGAAGTCTTTGATTGTTTTCTGCTGAGTTTTCCCATGTAAAGTTAATAATGAACACTATTTCAAAGACCTGTAAAAGGACATGGAGATTAAAGTATAGCAAAAATGATGTGAATTTCAAGAAAAGTATTAAATGTTAAACAATGGCATCTGTTGGTAAATGAGGGTGGCTGTTTGATGCAGAAATTATTGAGTAGTGGGCAGTTTGTTCGTGGTAAGCAAGGGTGTCATAACAGGTGCAGACCGGATATTTACAATCTTAGTTGAAAACATGAAAACTGACATAAAATGAAACATGCAAAACTTAACGTTTGCTGCAAGCTTATTTAAAAAAGATAAATATGGTTTTGAAATTCCACATCAATACAGGGACCCTGGGTGGCCAAGTGGTCTAAGGCACTCAAATTTACAGATCACTGATATCTTACGTCTGTCCACTTGGGTTTGAATCTTGGGCTTGGCTAACAAGGGTGTGTTAGAAAGCTTGTCAGTATTTTCCCATCCCTGGGGGTCTTCCTTCACCAGACACCATGTAGCCTATCATGTGCTGAAAAATGGCAGTAAACCCATAACAGTCGAGCAACCATATCAGTACTGAGTATGATTGATATCATTCTGATATTAATATAGTACCATGCTATAATTTATATTGTGATATTGATATAGTGCCATACATTTATATCATTGTGATAATAATATAATATCACAGTATCATTTGTATCATTGTGATAATGATATGACAGATTAAGGACACGTGTCCCGGTATTGAAAAGGTCATCGGACACCATAATAATGTAAGGAATGTAGTATATGTGTGTTAGGTTGTAGATGAAGATTAAGTTTTCCGTGCTTTAGTTGAAGAAACTCGGCACTGTTAGCAAGTGGATGAAATGTTTCATTCTTACCTTCCATAAATGTTAAACAAGGCAAGTTGGGGAAGTTGCAAGGTTTTTTCTTTTTCCATCACTGCTCACAGTCATCTGTTTTCTGCTATTTTTTTTTTTTTAAGTTCAGAAAATTTGTTGTGATATGGTTGATCATTTGAAGCTAGGGTTGCATAGCATGGGTCAAACATCAAAATCAGAGTCAGAAATAGCTAGTGAAAAAGCAATGAATTTTTATCATTCGCCACTTATGATCTTCACTGTTAATTTCCTTAATATAATAAGGCGGAACTTATCTTATGCCACTCAGTTAATTCAGTGCCTTACCGTGTATTAAATAATAAACACATTAAAAGTTTTTTTCATAATTTTCGTTATTTTATGCATGTGGAAATTATGTCCCCATATTTTCATGAAAATGATAATATGAGTAGAGAGGAACAAAATACTAAAAGCAAGTGGACATTGTTACAAATAATAATTGTTGCACAATGTTGTTTCCATTGGTATAACTTAGTTTGGCATGTGATAGGTGTTCAAAAATAGAAGGTACTCAAGATTTTTCCAGTACATGAAAATTTGTTGCACAACATAAGTTCGTATGACCATCATTAGATGTGATTTTGTAATCTTGCAATGGAATTCCAGTTTGCATTGAGAAGATAACTGATTTTTATGGGGTACAGTTATGTCAAGTTTTTGCATTAGTTCTTTATAAAAGAAATTTGTGTTCATAAAATTTTACATAGTTTGTTTATAATTGAATGTGTTGGTAATCCTGATTACAAGCCATGTATTACATAGTAAATCAATTTACAGCAATTATTGATATTCATTCATTGCTTGTTTTATTTCTTTTCTTGACAGCAGTATTTAGATAATTATGTTTTGTGTCTTTACAGGCTTCATCATGATGACACCACAACTGTTCATCAACTACAAACTGAAATCTGTGGCACATTTACCATGGAGAATGATGACTTACAAAGCCCTCAATACATTTATTGATGATATATTTGCCTTCGTCATAAAAATGCCAACTCTCTACAGAATAGGATGTTTAAGAGATGGTAATTACTTTTGAAATATTTAGGATGAATTTGAGTATTTTTCTTTATTTATATGAGAGAACAATGAAGAATTACTTTTACAAAAGATTTGTCAGATGATAGAAATCCATACATATCACAACACATAGGTGGTATTTAAGAATGTTTATCATAATGTTCCCTAAGCTTAGGTGTTAAATAAGGTACCACTTTTCCTACACATTTTTGTTGTTGTTTATCCTTTAGATGTCAACATCAGTTTTTGCATTTAACTACATTTCTCTGAAACTATGGCATGTAGAGTTGTAAAGCTTTATGGGCCTATTCATCTTTAGGATTCGGGGCAAGAAGTAGACATTGATTTTGCCCACTTTCCACCCACCCATATTAAATCATTTTCACCTGAAATGGGGTATCACCTGAAATAGGGTAGGAAACATTTTTCAGTTAGTTATGATTACATCGAAACACACCTGTCTTAGGGGGCCCCCGAGTACCTGAGTGGTCTGAAGTGCTCACCGTTACAGATCACTGCCATCTCACCTCTGTCTGTGTGGGTTCAAATCTTAGGCTAGGGCAGTGTGGGTACATGAGAAAGCTTGCCAGTAACTTCCCATGGGTCGATGGTTCCTCCTGGTGTTTTGCCAGGTTCTTCCTTCACCAGTTATACTGGCCTCCATTTTAGCCTATCTTGTGCTGGAAAAATGGCATTAAATCCCATAACAACAATATCTCAGTTGATGTGGGTTTAACACCATTTTTCAGCACATAATAGGCTATACATAGCCAGTATATTTGGTGAGGATGAACTATGGAAAACCCCTTGAAGAACCAATGACCCATGTGGAGCTACTAGCAATCTTTCTCACACACCCACATTGGCTGTTATTTCTCTCTTTAAACCATGAAATATGTGATCCACCATTCTCCTGTGATGTCATCATTTACTTCTTTACAGTACGTCTCCAAAATCCTAAATTCTTTAATCTTCCATTGACAGTGCTTTCAGAAACATGAACACTGACAGACTCGTTAAGAGCTGCAGTTGATAAAAAATTGCTGAGGTTGCTTTTGTGAAACATTTCAAAAGTTTCTGAATTGTGGAAGGTGATATTCCAGTTTCAGATATTCTTTCTACCACTATAAAATCTAATTAGCAAACTGAATTATTGCCTACTTTATTATCATTTCCTTACAGTTGAGACAATGTTTACATCACAATGGAGGTCTAAAAGTTGCACTTGCTACAAATGTAAAATTTTAGACCATGGTCAAAATGTTCATTAGTACAGAGATTATATTGGGCTTTTGGAGCTGATTTGAAAACAATATAACTTAAATGGCAGTGCTGAAGTGGGACATACTTTTAACAAACAAGACAGCAGGCTGCCAAAGTCTTATGAATAAAGGATATATATGCAGAATAATGCATCTTAAAATGAGATTAGAATATGTTGATGTAAATTTACATTAGAACTCACTAGTGTATAAGACTTTTGTTCCATGAAGTAAGAACTCCAGGAACATAAAAATCTGCTCAGATCCAAAGCACTGTTTTTTGTCCCAGGTCAATACCTTTGTCAATATCAGCAGAGAAAATCAGTTGTAAAACAAGTACATACAAGAAACAAGTTTGTCAGTTTACACATCTATGTTCACTTGTCAGACTGTGTGTTATTCAAAGGCATGTTTTGTTAAGCTTTACCATTACTGACTACCCCAAATTTTCTGGTTTAAATCATAATTATTAAAAGTAATATGCCTGAAAGTATTAGGGATCAGTGGACACACTTTTTATTGTTGTTGTCAATTTACTTCGATATTTTACATTTTGTTATTTGTGTATAGTTTTGACTACATGTAATAATAAAGTTTTAGCAGTAATGGAGGAAATTATTTCAACCATTAATGTTACTAGGGTCTGGACTTGTTTGAGGATTCGGGTTAGCTCTGTTTTGTGGAATAGCAGGAATTATTTAATAGCACAGATTTACCCATTGCCTTCTGTCTTTGCAGATGTAATCTTTTTCATCTACCTGTATCAGAGATGGGTTTACAGAATTGATCCCAAGAGAGTAAATGAGTTTGGCACTAGCCAGGAGATGCTGGAACAAAATGGAAATGCACCTCATGCAGAACAGTTGGATGAGCCAGGGGAGTTACCTCCTCCAGAAGAATTACCTCCCCCTAAGTTAGATGACGAGAAGAAAAATGACTAAGCTGCCACAAAATACAAAACTGTTGCTAATTTTTGTATGTTGTGATATTTTAGATTAATGTTACATAGCTGTTTGTATTTTAGATAAATGTTACATAGCTGTTTGTATTTTCATGTAAGTTACCATAGTCAGTGCAATGTCAAACTGAACAATAGTTTTGAAGTTTTGTCACATTTATTGAACCATTTAAAAGTTTTTAAACACACACCACCACCCCTGTTTGTAGAGCTTTTTCAGTAGTTGATGATGAAAATGTTTGAAAAATTATTTATTTTTGTGTTATATTTGACAATACAGGAATGATAAGCTTGTCATCTGTGGACTTTTATGAACATGTATTTTTTTCATATTGACAAATGTTAGGTTTTTGCCATGCCCACCATAGGCTGAGCATCTAACGTTGATGCTCTCCATCTGTCCACACATATATTTGTACATCTGTCAGTTGACTTTTTATTTTGTCCTCACAATAATATTAGTTCACACCATCTACCTTTACCAAACATTGTGAATGGCTTAAACTTGGGGTTAGAAATGAGCCTAGGTCAGAAATTTTATGGTCAAGGTCACTGTGACTGAAAGAAGAAGAACGGCTTCCACACAGTAACATCAGTTCTACATCACAGACCTAGACTAAGCTTTGTGGAAGACTTGCACTTCAGGTAAGGGAAAAAAAGCTATCCATTTTGAGGTCAGGGTCCTGTGATCAAAGTTTCTGCACAATAAGTTTACAAGCTTTTTGGCTGGTTCATCATATTAGGAAGAGGCCTTTTTTGTATTGGGGGCCAAAAGGTTAAAGGTTAAGGTCATTGTTACTAAAAGAAAAATGGGGGTTTTGCACAAGAACTATTATTTAGAATAAGTACTTTGACAAAACTTTGTGGATCAATTTGCTGTTTGGGTAAGAAATAAAGCTATAGATTCTGGAGTCCAGAAGTCAAAGGTCAGGTCTGTCTAATAAGAGAGAATGCTTTCTGTGTAGTACATTTAGTTCAACACCACATGCTTGGGTCATAGAGACCCATTGGTCAAAAATCTTATTAGTCAACTATGCTCTCTTAGTACATACTTAGAGTTACTATTAAACGTAAGGCAGGTGTACCATTCATGGTTGCTTGATTAAATTAGTGATGTTGTATATTTACTCTGAGATAAAGAAATTCAGTTTTATAACTAATGTTTGTCGGGGGTGTTTAACTTTAAAAAGCTTCAAGCTTCCTCATATATATTTTTGTCATGTTGAGACTCAAACAGTATAGCAAGTTGATCATAGAAATCCTCATAAAGCCTACTGTGGAAGCAGAGGAGACAAGTAAGTAATGGTATTTATTCAGTTTCCTGTATTCCCAGTTCCAATTTATACAGTTTATTTTCATTAGCCTGCTATTTATTAAATTTGGAAACAATTTGTCAAATTTATATTGATAAAGATACTAAGCATTGAGTGAGAAAAGAGTTAATTTATTTTCCAGATGTTCTTCTAGAATATTTTGTTTATCAGTGTTTACTGTGTTGAGGGTTATGCAGCAAGTTAAAGTACTCTACAGAAACTCACTTCTTTTTGATTGGACACCAAAGGTAAAGGAAATTTGTTGTGTATATATTTCTGTTATGAATTCAGTGGAAATGATATTTATACTAAATATTTAATATTTTACATATTGTGACATTCATGCTTTAAATTCTGTTAATGTTTGTCCATATTTTATTTAACACTTTTGGGGGTGGGTGTTATTTAAATTTTTCAGATTAAAAGGTAAAGAGCTTTATATTTTATGCATAAGAATTCCGAAAGCTTCTTGCTGTCTTTTCTTTAATTTTTAAGAAAACCCTTAAACAGTATACTAAATTGTGCTGAGCAAGACGTGCAGGAGATACTTGACTGCTGAAAAACCAAAGAGGATCAGTATGTGATTAGTGGTAGGAGTCAGTTTGGTTGAGTATAATAATAGACATAAATCTGGGTCTAAAACCAGTCAAGGAGCAGTCTTTGATGTTCAAGTCAACCTTGTTTGATGAAATGCGATTCATTTGTATGGATGGTGCACTGTTTGAATCATGGCTCTTAATTTTCTGATTTTAAAAATGTCAAAATTGAAAGCAAAATTTCCTACATTGAAAGATTATTACATTAAGAATTGTATGTATTTTATCAAAAATCTAAATTTGAAATTAAATGTTTGTGTCATTATTATACACTTGTAAGAATGCCGGTAATATAATTCACAAGTAGCAATTTGATGTCTACATCAGCAGTATGTAAACATTTTATATAATGAAGTTACATATATATATATATATATATATATATATTTAAACTCTTCATTTATTCAGAAACATCTTGCATCTGATGTCTCTTTGTTGATTAAATCAGAATTTGTTATTAACTTTTGCAGGGGTTAACTAACAAAGTGTCTCTTTGGACATTTTTTTCTTCTTTGAATTGCAGTTTGCAATAAAACGTGTTTCTTTCACAATATTTAAGCTCTTTCATTTTAGTGACTTCCTAGGTTTGTACACAAAATTGTAAACTTTTTTATTATTCTGATACACATGGTCTTTCCCCATCATCATGAACTGTGCACCAGATTTGAAATTGGACTTAAACTTCAGTATTTTTTTTCCCCCCAATTAATCTCATGAGATCAGCATAGACCCTGATCTACCAAAGCATGGGGTCCACTCGAGGGGGGGGGTTTTGGGGCGCTACAGAAAGAGAGGACATTATAGGGAAATGCTGGTTGGTCAAGAACTCTAATGTTGTAGAGAAAGTTAGCATAGATCTATATCAATTTCACTGACTTGACTGTTATTTTGTTATCACTGTTAGGAAAGACATATATTGATTGAAGCAAATGGCTTTCGAACAAAACACACAAGTTTACCTTTTAAAATATTGAGTGACTTTTCATGGTGTAGGCTCTTATACTTTCTGAAATTGCACTTAGAAATTTTAAAATTGCAAAAACACAGCAACAAATATATTGGCTTGTATTCTTATAATTTGCCTCACCAAAGTTAGGAAGCAAAAATACCCAGCAGTCTTCTTAGAGATCCACATTAGAAGTAAGTCAAGTTTTATACTCTAAATCCCTTGTTGACCTCTATCATTCAAATATCAAAGTAAGGCCCAGTTTTGTATTCTAAATCCCATGTCATTCTCTATTATTCAGACATCAGAATAAAGAAAATTGTAGTTTCTTTACACTCTCACCAAGATATACACATTCCTTTTTTTTTGTAACTGGGATTACCAGTGGAAACAAACTTCGGAAATTCCTTTTCTTTAAATTTTTAATTCTGTGCAAAGTTCGAAACTTGAGAGCGCAACCATTATAGGAGGGTAGATATAAGTCAACACTATTTACAGTTGTGTTTATATTGTTATTTTTACATAATTTGATTTTTTGATGCATGCATTTTTCAGGATATAAGCTGTACTAAAAACTGGCAATTCATGTGCTGCACAAGTATGAATTTTTCAGTACTTGTGCCATCTTTGGGACAGTCTTTTGTTACTTGCAGATGCCATTGCAGCAATATGAACACAGCATTGATATTTTGCTGAAAATGAGCAAGTATGATTTTGTTATCAGAGGAGATGGAGTGTGTGATAACTAAAATGAGGCAAGAAGACTCGTGCCATGATTACGGTCTCTGCAGAAAGTTTACTGCAGAGTTACAAGATAAGGTCACATGTATGATGAGGATTAGCTAATACTGGTATCTTTCCACAATAATTTTACTTTCAGTAACAAACAACACATTTTATATTAATGAAATGAGTTGCCATTTTCTGGTCCCATAAAAACATGTAGATGACATATTTAGTGCTACTGAAACAGTTTGACAGTCTTCACAAGTTGTTCATTGATAACTGGCCACCATTTTTGCTTTGTTACAGACTGGTTATTTAATTATCATTAACTTTGCAATAAAATTCAAAACTTTGTTCCAGTCCAACAACATAGAACCAGTCTAAAAAGAATGACACTGCAAAAATGGCATCTGATTGCGATTGTAAAACATCACAAGGACTATCCAGTGCTATTTTAACACTGAACTTGGCATCTACATGTTTTTACTTGTCAAACAGCAAATGGTAAGCTATTTGATTGATGTATGCCTTTTTATTAGTCAAACATCAAGTGAACAAAATTATTGTGGAACAATGCTGTTATTTCTGATCTGGATTTAGCACACTTATTGTTCTTACCACGGAGTGATTCTGCTTTGTGGATAGGAAGTACTACTTTATTTAGACAAAGCAAAACATTGCAATGAAGTCATACTGCCCATGATAGTTTTCTTGTTGTGTAAGTATATCTTTATGATTTTTCCACCAAAAATTTCCATTATATTAATTTTCTTGTTAATTTGAAATCATTCAGATCATTATACTGTCTACCAAACAGTTTGGAAGGAACATGGAATATATTTTAGTAACATATTGTATCCAACTATTGTGAAGCCCTTTCATAAAATCCAGGAACAGTATTGTTATTTTTTTCAGATAACTTGTTGACCATATTTTTAAAACTATTTAAACAACATTGAGTCTTTCTAAATTTAAATATACAGTTTCTGTCATATCTTTATCTAGATAAGAAATTCAATGCAAATTTGTGTCACAAAGGTTTATTAAGAATGTATTGTCAGTTGTAATGGTTGTATGATTGTTTATGGTTTATTCTGTGCAAAGACTTGTGATCTTTATCGTTTAGGCATAACTTTGTAATTTCTCTTTATTAAATAAAACTAAAGGGAAAGCTTGACCACTTTTGGAGTATTAATGGATTTGATCTCTTGACATTATTATTGGTAAGAATAATTTCACAATTATAAAATAGACATTTATGACATCAACTCTAATTATGTATACCTTAAAAGTTTGTATCTATCTATATCATCTGGCACTTTGACTTTTAATTAGAAAAATCATTAAGGTCCAGTGCATCTCATATATAGGTAAAGTTTCATTGCTTTATTTTGAATAGGAGAATTTGGTTGAATATTTTGAAAATAATACAAATGCAAAATACCTTTACCTATCTGTAGAGTAAAAACTAGACCTTGATAAAATTTGTAACGAAACACCAGGTTATTTTGGTCACACTATACCCTAATCATGGCTTGCAAAAGATGAAAACACTAGAGGGACATGCAGGAGAGGGATCATGAATGTATGAAACGATTGTCCAGTGAAAACTGAATTTTCTCAGAATCAGATTTTAAAACCAAAGAATGTGATTCAACCCATTGGTTCTTTTGTCATCAAAGTGAGTATATTTTTTAAATATAGGAATCTGGCTCCACTATTTCTGATCAGCTAAGTTCATGTCCTACTGAATTAACATGAGAAGTGCCAGATATGTATTAATGTAGCACCTGAATTCTGATGTATATCCTGATTTGTAGTACATATCAGCCCTGCAAGGTCTTGGACTTTTTGAAAGACTGAGAATTGTATTGACTTTGTATTTTAAGGATTTTATCTTTGACCTGTATGCTTTTTGAGGTGAGCTTTTGTAGCATCATTACCCTTTGTCATTTGTCCCATGGTGTGTGTTGACTTTTGGATGGAGGGTTTTTGTCTTTCTGGGATTTTCCCCAAGGTTCTGCCTTTATCATTTGCTACCTGGTTTTTGCACATCACTATATTAGCCAGGATTGTTCTGATGTGCCATTAAATCTCCATTCGATACATAAATACATGATTTGTCAAGAAATAGAATTGGTTGATCTCCATGCATATAATTTTTTTCAAAATAATAAATGAGAAGTAATGGACAGAGCAAATCACATTCAGAGATTTTGAAAATGTATATTCATACATACAGATGTATATTTCCAATGGTCAGTTTCATTTGTATTGGTAATTCTTCTACATAACTTGAAAGTCTGTCTCATTCTGTCTTACAATTTTATCAACACAGCATCACACAGAGCATTAGAGGTTGGTGGGTGTGCCCTAATTTCTACTAATATGAATTATTCTTTCAGTCTGTTACCTTTGTCCTTTAAGATGTGTCAATAAAATGTTACTTTTGCACCAAAATGGTTATTTTATCCAAAGAAAATAAGAATATATTGACCAAAAAATCGGAATGTGAAATGTAACAATTAGAAATGCCCAGTTTAGCTTTAGCTCAGTTTGTATTTTGTATCAATCAGTGATAAAAACTGTAATTCTTTGAGCTGAGTTTATTTTGTAATCTTGTATGTGTTTTTGTACTTTATTGTTTGCTTGTAAGGTTCAAGAAAATTTATCAAGAAGCAAGCTTTTCCACTTACTGTACTGATTTTTAGGCAGAGCCCAGTATTTTCATTTTTTAATATCTATCTTATGCCAGAAAGAGTTGCATTCATGATTGCCATCAAACGACTTTATTGACAGTCAAAATCTTAACATTTTTTAACAATCTGACCATAATTTAATTTTCTGTTGTCTTTCATTCTTAAGTTTCAGCATTCGTAGACCTCAAAACAAGGCTGCAACTGTCATTGGAGGGATAGTTATTGTCTATACATCAGATTTCTGAATCTGATTCATAAAAAATGGACATCATTTATTTTACAGATGTGATTCTTCAGAAAAATTATTAGAAAATAACTATTAGGAAAATAGAAGTAGGTATACATCATGTATATTGTGAAGTTGTTTCCCTCTTTTTTCAAAGTGTAAATGGCTTTTAATGTGTGATTATTAATGTTTATGTGTTAAGTGATATGTAGCTGTAACTCTACAAAAGTTATGTATTTGGAGATATTTATGCCACCCAAAAACTTAGATGATATTGAGAATTGTATCGTACAAAATAAAGCAAAGAAAAGTAAAATGAACATTCTGCCTTTCTGTTGTTCCCTTCATTAGCGATATATCTGTTAATCTTTCCAATCATGTATTAATCTATCTACCAGTCTTTCTTTGTTATCATTTTGGTCCATCTATTCTTTTTTGTTGTCCTGCATATTCCACTCGTCTATCAATATTTACATGTCCATCCCATAAATTTGAATTTGTTGGAGAGATTTTGTGAAACTTTACCCAAGTAAATGTTATAACTAGACAGTGTCATGTACCACTGCCATGCCTGTAAGTCAAGAACATGGAAAGGGAAAATATATTTCTGTGAACTTAGTCCAGTGTATTACTTGAACACTGAGGACAATGTAATAAAACTTGGAACAAATATATATGATGGCAATATGTCATATACAATAACCCTTTTGCTGGCTGAAGGTTAAGATTACAGCAAGGAAAAATGTGATTCAGTCTCTTGTCTCTTGGATAATCTATCAGGAATATAATTTTCAAACTAATGAAGATATGTTAATGAAATTTTGCCCACAGATATAAATCTTCTCTATATGGTGTGGTATGTGCTATTGCCAATCCCCCTGCCTTAAGATCAAGGTTATGGCAGTGGAAAATTCTGTTGTGTTCTTGTTGCAGTCCTTTTCATGTGTTGTGCCATGGCAATGCCTCATCCCCAAGGTCAAAGTTACAGCAGAGCACAATGTAAGTCTCTTACTTCTATTGTCCAGAGTTTAACTTTTGAACCAATGAAGATATTTTAATGAAACTTTTGCCAGTTATATATTATATATGGACTGTTGCATATTGTAGCCACACCCTCTATATCTATGTAAATGTCACAGCTTGGGAAATGTAACTCTGACTTGTATCTTTGTCTGAAGTACAACTTTTGAACCTTGAGGATACTTGAATGAAACTTGAACTAGTTGCATATCATGATAAGTATGTATGTCACATACCATTGCCATAGTCCCTGCCTCAAGGTCAAGAGTACAGCAAGGGAAAATATAAATCTGTGACATCTTCCATCTACAGGTATAAATTCTGACCCAAGGAACATATTTGAATTCAATTTTAGCCTGTTAAATAGCAAAAGTATCATGTGTATTTACATTCACTGCCCTTGCCTAAAGGTTAAAATGTGGAATAATGCAAGTTAGTAGTTTGCTTCTTTAACCAGACTGTCACTTTTTAACCCCTACAGATATTTTAATGAAACTTTATCCTTGTCAGACAATAGTTAACTCCCTGGCTCAAAGGTCAAGGTCATTAACAGTGGAAATGTCACTAGTTGATTATAACATTTTTCATTTCTTGCACCTTTGCAGGAATTAATATGTTTCATTTCTGTTTTACTTCACAATTTTAGAATTTAGCAGAATTTGTCCGATCTGTTCTAAACTTGTGTTTGTGTCACAATAAGTATTTGTAGTATGTGTGTTAACATCATTATCATCTTTGTCTTAGATTTATGAAATCGAAGCTTTGTTCATGCAAATTTAAATGTTTAATTCATATAGTGTAGTGCACTTACATTTTCTATTATTTGGTAATATTCGTTTCTTGAATCAAACAGCCCTAATAGCCAGATTCTTAAAATAGTGTATATGAGGAAGGAATAAGCACATTTATATATAGCTAAGTTTCAAGTCCAACTTGAAGGTCTAGTAAATTTTACAAGATCAAGCTACAACAATTTAACAAATGCTGAGAGATAATTTTGAGAACAAAGATTTAAAACAGCATTTCCATATTTAATATGTGAAATGGCTGTTTTAGCTTCAACCATAGGAATGGCAAAATGTAACAAAATTCTGAAACCATACATGATAAAAGAATGATGAAGCAAACCATTGAAATGAAAGGAACTGTTGTGGATGAATGTCCTGTTGGCCTGTTTTTATCACCAAAAGGTAATTTATCAAGTTCTAATAGGATGAATGTCCTATTGGCCTGTTTTTCACCAAAAGGTAATTGATCAAGCTCTAATAGGATGAATGTCCTGTTGGTCTGTTTTTATCGCCAAAAGGTAATTGATCAAGCTCTAATAGGATAAATGTCCTGTTGGCCTGTTTTTATCGCCAAAAGGTAATTGATCAAGCCCTAATAGGATGAATGTCTTGTTGGCCCGTTTTTATCGCTAAAAGGTAATTGATCAAGTTCTAATAGGATGAATGTCCTGTTGGCCTGTTTTTATCGCCAAAAGGTAATTGATCAAGCTCTAATAGGATGAATGTCCTTTTGACCTGTTTTTATCACCAAAAGGTAATTGATCAAACTCTAATAGGATGAATGTCCTGTTGGCCTGTTTTTTTTTGGTTTTTTTTTTTTTTGTTTTTTTTTGTTTTTTTTTTTGTTTTTTTTTAATCGCCAAAAGGTAATTTATCAAGCTCTAATAGGATGAATGTCCTGTTGGTCTGTTTTTATCGCCAAAAGGTAATTGATCAAGCTCTAATAGGATAAATGTCCTGTTGGCCTGTTTTTATCACCAAAAGGTAATTGATCAAGCCCTAATAGGATGAATGTCTTGTTGGCCCGTTTTTATCGCTAAAAGGTAATTGATCAAGCTCTAATAGGATAAATGTCCTGTTGGCCTGTTTTTTATCGCCAAAAGGTAATTGATCAAGCTCTAATAGGATAAATGTCCTGTTGGCCTGTTTTTATCACCAGAAGGTAATTGATCAAGCTCTAATAGGATGAATGTCCTGTTGGCCTGTTTTTATCGCCAAAAGGTAATTTATCAAGTTCTAATAGGATGAATGCCATGTTGGCCTGTTTTTATCGCCAAAAGGTAATTTATCAAGTTCTAATAGGATGAATTTCCTGTTGGCCTATTTTTTTTTTTTTTTAATCGCCAAAAGGTAATTTATCAAGTTCTAATAGGATGAATGTCCTGTTGGCCTGTTTTTATCACCAAAAGGTAATTTAATTTATTAAGCTCTAATAGGATGAAGACAGGTTGGGATTGGATTTAGTGCGGACACTAAGAGCAATTTTGTGAATGAGATGTTTATTTATAACATAACTGAACGTGAATCTGGCATCATACTCATGCGCATGAAGTCAAATAATAGATTTAACAGAATTATGCACACCAAGTTCAGAGATTGATGTAAGTAAAGGATATAATTCCTAAATGGAACTAATCACAACAACAAACTTCAGCAAGTAATCAGACGAGAATCAATGTGTGGAATTTATAAACAAATATGATTGATGTATGGATCAATCACCATGGATGATTAATGTATAAAATTTATACACAAATATGAACAAAGTTTGGTTCTATCACTGATCAAAGTAAAGGATTTATACATAAACTATGATTTTATCACCAAGGGTGATCAATGTATAGAATTTTTAAAAGAATATATAAATAATGTATGTTTATCCACAAGTAAGTTGTATGTATTATTGATTTTCACTCTTATAGTGATTTTGAATTATTGATTGTGCTCGTATAGTGATATTGAATAATGTTGATTCAAAACTGGAATGTGTATCTCGTGGTGTCCATTTTATGATCACAATATATTTCCAGTTCCACAGCTCTCATCAAATAGTCTAGGAGGCACCACACCATTGACTGCCCATTTCAGTTTGTTAAAGGATCCCTCAAGAGCCTCCTTCAACTTCAATATCTGGGTTACATGAAACCGTACAGAATTTGAATTTGATTATTTCCCATCCAAGAAAATACTAAAACATAATGTTTGAGCCATGTAGTACATGAGACATGGTTCAGTACGAATTACATTATGCATGTTCACACATGACTTGGCTTTATTACAAATTAAATCATTTTATCAGAACTACTATTGTACAAGTTCAATACTATAATGACCACATTAATACATGAATCTGTGCCCGACAAGAATATCTCACTGAATTATAAGCCATCGAACATTACGTATCCTTTAATGCATGCAACGTATAATTGAATTTAAATTAAGTTATAAAAATGGCCAACTTGAAATAGAATATAGTCTTTCTGACAACATGGCATTATTTGACATAGGGCTATATTATTATAATAATTTCTGAAACATTCTTTAATAAATAAATCTATCACATAATACGGATTGCAAGAAAGAAAACAATTTTACATTTCACATAGCTCTACAGCTGAAGAGTCCTCCTGTAATGTGGACAGTTTCCTAACAAAACTCGTACTGTATTAGGATAAGACCATGAGAATTTGCTCTAAAAATACCATGGTTGTGGTGAAAATCAACAGCAAGAAGACTCGAGATAGTCAGATTTTCTCACTGCTGGTAATTTGCCTGAGGAGTAAACCAAAAACTCGGTGTTTTGAATAACTGAGGTGAAAAATAAATCACCTTTTGATAACACAGTATATGGCAATGAAACCCAAGTACATTTTCATTAATAAATAATGCATACAAATTTTACTACACACAATTCCATGACAAGCGTGAAGTATTCTCAGGTTCTTTTTATACTGTTCTTTGTTAGTCACCTCCAGTTGACGTGTGTATTACTAGTTGCATAGCAAGAAATTCTGCCACCCTCCTCAAAACTTAATTCTGCGGCCTCATCCCAATAAAATGTTGCATGTTTGATGGGAATTTTGGGTCCCCACTGGGCATGGCCCCCTCCTCCTCAGCAGTTGCAGGAGTTGATCGTGCAGTTGCTACGCCACTGTGTATTGCCACTTCATTGGAGATGACTTACAAACAATAATAATTAAGATATCTGTACGGTAATCCTATAGATCCATTTGCTATCAATCAATTATAGGTCCATTTACTCTCAATCAATGAAGCATGTCATTGAAAGAATGACTAACTAAACAATCTAAGGTCCATTTACTCTCAATCAATGAAGCATGTGATTGAAAGAATGACTAACTAAACAATCTACGTACACGTTACACAAGCAAGTAGATTTCCCTTACGATTTTCTTAGTAATCTGGATAGCAAATGAGGAATTGGGCATGGCTATTCCATATGGAACATGCAAAGAGATAACAAGTAAAAAAAATAACTAAACCAGTTCAAAAAGATGTGTGAAAAACAATTAAAGCAGAAATACAAAGTCTTTGTTGATGCTTGAGCTGTTTTAGTCTCCAGATCATTAGCAGATATAATTTACAGTTGACATAAATAATTAGCAAATGTCTTTAAGATTTAAAAGATCTACATAAAAGTCAACTGATGGAACATGGCACTCCCAGTGTTGTAATAGATTTAGCATTTTATGTTAGTGCTGGTAAAATCTTCTTGCTAATTGTGATATCCTGCTGTTTTTGTTGTTGCGATACCTTTATTTAATGTACATATTTATTTTGAAAAGGTGTGCATTCACTTTATTTATTTATAAAACTTGGTTGCATATTTAACTCTTTTGCCTTCTGAACATTTCTTCATATTCGTTGTTTTTACTTCACCAACTACTTAGAGTAACATTGAAAGATTACGTTTGCACAATGTCTTTGGCACAATGGCTTGCAATTAACCTTTATACCAGCTAAGATTTGTATTGAGTTAACCTTCCACGTTTCCCGACAAAATAAATGGAAGGTGAACAAAATAAAAAAATGAAACAAAAACTAGTTTGCTTCACATAAACAAAAGATTCATGTAGGGAGAAACTTGGCTGACAAATCGGAAAACGTTCACAAGAATTTTCAAAAGCCCAATCTCAACGTTTAAAGAAAGAACAAGAAGACTAAAACTTCGTACGTTGTTGCAGGTACACTGTGAAAGAAATTATACAACTTTGCAACGTTCATGCAAAATATACTAATAAGTGTCAGCTGTTGTTAGGCATCTTCTTCATTTGACCAAAGAAAAGATGTTTCAGTTTTTAAAGCTGATGAATCGTCAAAGTGTACAAAAGCAATGAGACGAAGAAAATCAACACCACTAAAGGTTAACATCAGAACCGGTACAAAGCTAACATAATAAAACTCTGTCTACATACAGTAGAGGACCGCTCCGGTGGCATAGTAGTTAGAGCGTCCGCCTATGATGGTTCGAACCCCGGCCGAATCACACCAAAGAATTACAAAAATGGTACCTACAGCTGCCTCGCTAGGCGCTCATTATAGAGAGGTTAATGTTAGGACTGGTGTCAGGATAATGTGACTGGGTGTGACATGATGCTACGTGTATGCGGCATGATGTCTTGGTGCCAGACATCACTATAAACTGCCACACTGCAGACATCGTAGCGATATGACTGCAAGATTGTTAAAGCTACGTTAAAAATCCAAATCACACACACACACACACACACACACACACACACAGCAGAGATACCATGACTTTATCGAACCCAACCCCTGAGATGCCTCAACTTGTCATCTAATAAATAACACTTTTTTTTACCTGCAGACAAACGTCGAGTGAAACAAAATACATTATCAACATATTTGACCAGGTAATACCCAACTCGGCTCTTACGGTGTACAATATGCTTTAGAAAATAAAATCTATTGAGGCCAACCGTCACACATGGATATTTGAGAAGTCGCACACACACACACACACACACACACACACACACACACACACACACACACACACATATATATATATATATATATATATTCTTGGATTTGCGCGAAGATTCCCACCCCTCTCGGTCTCTGTCTCTCTCTTTCTCAGATCGATAACCATCATATATACAGTTAAAGGATTGGTATCAATTTACGTGAAACACACGGTCCCTGTTCCTGTTTATTTTCATTATTACGTGTATGAAACAAATATACAGTTTGTGCTGAGACAGACAATGCAAGCATGTACATTTGAAACAGCGGATCGGAAGTTGCAGACATTGGTAAGTGGTGGTACTTTCCATAACGGGTCTTTAAATATGGGCTGCGCACTGACATTAAGCACAATTTCCGCCAATTCATTAGTAAAACAATTACGTACTCAAACAAACACGGATGAATTTGCATCGTTCACATGTATGAATACATTTATCTATATAAGTGCACATCTGTCTACGTATGCGTGCATCTACTTAAGCCAGTTGGCACTTAAAAGGTAGGTATATGAGTGGAGAATGACACGCACTTATGTATGTATGTTTGTATGCATGTATGTATCTATGTATGAATGTATGTATGAATCGGTCATTAAATTGTTGTTTTATGGGGTATAACTTTATTTTTCAAGCACAAGATAGGCTATAGATGGCAGCCAGTATAACTGATGGAGAAAGAACCCGATAATAATCGACCCACAAGAAGCTACTGGAAAACTTTCTCACGTACCCGCATTAGCCGAGCCCGAGGCTCGAACCCTCGGAGACTGAGGTGAGATGGCAGTGATCTAAAATGGTGTGCGCTTTATACCACTCGGCCACTAGGGGCCTGGAGCCCCCCGGTCGCTAAATAACAATCGTTCAGCTTTATATTAAAATAAGAAGAGGAAAAAATGCCTAAGACTTAAATGGGTGTGTACCGTTCTGGATACAAACCTTGATTTATACTGGAATCAGTCTGATCCAGTTAACCTTTATATCTTGTTATTAATTCATATATATATATATATATATATATATATATATATATATATATATATATATATATATATATATATATATATATATATATCTTTTTATTCCTTTATTTCAATGCATATAATCAGCTGAAATATAGTCAGTATATATTGGTACAGATAATTTTTCTGCGAAAAAAAAATTTGTAACTGAATATTAGTTTGAATCCAAAGACAAGATTTACGCGGAACACTATCGCTTTTTTTTCGGCCTCAGTCTGCTGCCTGACTTGGTTGATATAAAGTAAGTTCCCCTTTACGTGTCAAACAAGTATAAAAAGTGTATTTATTATGGACATGTTTCAACCGAAGATAACGGACTTACTATGTGCAAACAAATATCATGGTTCGAAAAAAGCGATTATAAAATATAGAAAATAATACCTGGACAAGTAGACTCATAAGTTGTTAAAAATAGGACATTAAAACGTCAGGAATTATTTGAAAATGTTAAAGTCACGTGCTTTTGACAAACATTAACATTTCTGCCGATGAATTTGCAAACTGTGCAAATCAGTAAATCTGCATAAGGACTCTTTCATAATTTTACCTGATGAAGGAATTCAGACAATGAATATATATTTGAATACAGAGAAATCTTATTTCACCAACTTAATATTTGTACTCAGTAGTAATGAAATTTCTGAAGTCACCAAAGCAAATAAAACATGTGAAAAGTGCTGGTCCAGACTAATATTGAAAGATATGGTTACACAGAACTATTGCGTTATATACAGTCTTTTATAAATTTCATGTTTGATATAGGTAATTTTCTACAGTAATCGACAAAAGGTTATATTGAACCATTACATTATGATGGCTAAGTTACTAAGGCTCAAAACTATCGTGGGACTATTTTACTTAGTGTGTAACCTTTTTATCCGTTTCTTAGATAAATGATAAGTGGTCAAAAGAAAACGATATATATATATATATATATATATATATATATATATATATATATATATATATATATATATATATATATATATATATAATATTATTGGAGGCATCCAAACATGGCCAAATTTATAGATTTACTTTCAAATAACAATCAGAAGACTATGTGAACTTGCAGTATTTTTGTTAGTTTTAGGTCTTGTGAATTACATAGTAAATTGTTCAAAATCTGCACTATAATCTGTGAAGTACGTTTTCGAAACTCGTCACAATCAACATATATATATATATATATTCTTTTGCCTTGATTGTACTTCAGTTGCTGATACTGTACTCACTTTTCGCTTTTTTTAAAATTTATTGTTTGTATCTTTTCCTTCCTTCTCTAATTTTTATGCCTTTTCCAGATTGTTTTTCAGTATGTTTGTTAATTAGTTCTTCTGTAGAAATTAAAATATAGATACCAGAATCACAAGGATTTTTATGTGGAAACATAATGTAAAATTTTGATTATGATTCATACTATTGAATTTTAAATTATACTGTGTGATTTGAAGCGATGCAGACAATAACAAATAAAATCACAAATTTAAAATGTATCGAGTTCAAATACATTGACAGTCTGATTTTGTGCCAGTATATACGTCTGCGTGAAAATTCATTAGTTAACCTCCAGCTCAGACATGTAGTATGATTAGTGTCAAAGGAGAGGAACAGATGAATGACTGGAAGTTAGTACAGGTTCAATACCCATTTAAGTACTGGGTTAAATTTAAAAAAAATAGAAAATTTAATTGTTTGTGTAACTTTGAAATGATATATCACCTAGTACTTTTCACTCTTTATATTAGATTATTGAGCCTGACGTTGTCCTCTACATCTTCATAGAGTCGTATTTACTAGAATGTAATTTTATTTTGCATATTTTTGCGCCGTGAGTTGACTATAGTGGGTCACTAAGTATTGCACTAGAATGCATAGTCATGTCACCATTTTCAAATCTGGCTAACTTAGAATTTCTTACTATTAAGTAAATGCACACAATGCAGGACTTAGGAGCTTGCTGATGCCAATGCCTATCCAGAAATAGACTTATAGGGTAGGGCTATGAGAGTTTTTGATAAGCTTTAACCCAGAGAACCGTCCCCAGTAAGTAATCAAGATCAAAGGGCCCTGCAGGTTCCAGAAATGACTTACGGTTTTTTCATGCCAAGAAAGTATATGTATCTATAGGGCGAGAATCTCTGTGGTTACTTAGTTATCACTCGGAGGCTGTGCCCCAGAGAGTATGTAAAGACACAGAGGCTTGATTGGGACAATTTTGGATAACAAAAGAAAGTTAACTATCTTCTTATGCAATATTCCGAGAATATAAATTTCCTTCGAAGCTAATGTGTATTTTTTTCCCATTAGGATATGTAGAAAACATGAGGTGACGTTTTACACCCACCTATTTGTCCTCTACCATTTCTTTACCTTCTACCGGAGGGGGTGGTGTAGATTCACCATTAGATACTTGATGGACCAATTCTAAATCAAGTTATAGTTATTTACATCTCCATGTAATCCGTCTGTAAGCTAGAAAACGTAGTGAGGATGAATGGACTGATGTGAAATAGAATCATACTGAAAATAATCAAAGATTCAATTGGCATAAATGTAAGTGAGCATAGGTCTTTTTATTACAGCAATAACAATTTCATTTACATTGAAGCATCTTTATAGATATCACAAGTTTGGCTTCTATAAAAAGAACACTAGACTTTACAAACACACTTATGAAAATATCTACGCAGGAGACAATGCAATACCAGTATAACAAATGTTAATACAGAACAAAGCCTCAAAAGATATTTAACAGAGTCGAACTGGATAACGTCACTGGATATGTGTTTCGTTGTTGATATTGTACATACAAAATTTGGACAAGACACAATCAAAAGCACAAGATGGACGTTTAGCATGATTTTTGATCTGGGAAAAATAAATATTTAAAGACAAAGAGACGGTGAAGCACACACGCATAAGGTGCGCTATCACGATCATTTAAATGGTATACATAGAGGTCCAGCACATACCGAAATAAATCTGAATTTTCAATATACGAATTACATATCACTGTTCATTCATACTTTTTTTTTTTTAGTTTTATGACAGCCACTTATTCATCAGATCAAGATATTGGTTTAAAATAATCCAGATGAAGATGTGAAATCAAATAACGATAAAAAGCATATCGCATTAAGCAAAGATATTATAGTTGATAGGTTTCTGAAACAGAAGAAATGACAATTAAACGAACAATTTGGATTTTAGATAGTATAAGATTCGTAGGACGATTTATGGAGTAGTTTGCAACAAAAAATAAAAACAGACAACGAAAACAACATGACAAACTGCAAAAACACTTAACCAATCTACAGATATGAAGTTCGAGTCGAGCGAAGCACACGATCTGCCGTTCCGAACCTACAATCAAAATATTTGAGGAAAGTTACTCCCCCTGATGAATACAATCATATCTTTGAAAGGTTTGATGGATCAGCTATATAACAATTTAAACGTTTCATGCAGCATTTAACGATTCGTACTTGTCAAACGTCGATATAATACGTTAAAGATATCATAAAAAATACAACCTTTAAACATTAGGAGATCTATATAACACGTTATATTGTTGAGGAATTTAGAAACGTCTGTTTGCCATATTGCAACTAAACCATGAACATTACTGCTGTTTGCTAGGACTAGCACGTGCCTCGTCATTCAAGAAAACAGATGTTGAACTGCAGCCTATTACAGATTGTATGTTTCTGATGTTTGAAAATGGAATACGGGGTATAATTAGCACCATACTTGGATACGCCGAGCAAATCGCAAACACTCTTGGACAAAGATTGCCAGACAAGGTTCGATGGTGAGTACCAAAGATCAAGGTCAAGACCACTACTATGCAAATACCAGTTTCTATGAATGTGACATGAACAAATACATGCCGGTAAGCAGACATTAGATTAGCGACTGATGAGCACATTAGATGGGTGGTGGAGCCTGTGCACGGCAAAACAGGAGGACATCTGTTGGAAATATGAGACGATAATGATAATGGTTGTATTTTGAAGTGAATTTGAAGATTTTATTGCATCTGCATGAGCATCTTATGGACTGCCTATTACCTCCAGAGAAATAAATTATAGACAAAAATGATTTATCAGACTTGTTGTGGAAGTTGATAAATGATTACCAGAGCACTAAGCAAATATAATAAAACATTTATGTTTACTGAGGAAAAAAAAAGAGAAAAAGGCATTCCTTACAGAAATCTGAAGTTTTATATATAATTTGATTTAAAACGGGAAAAGATACAGGGTTGTCTTGTTACATCAACAACTGTGGTTAAAACCATACATATAACTTAATAAATATATTAGACAAAACGCAAGACATGATTTGCAGAGAGACTTGTTTTTCTTCATCAAATAACCAGTAACAATGTGTTTGATAAAATAATTGGTAGGACAATGTCGGGAAAAGAGCAAGAGTTAACACATGTCGACATCAACATCAACTTTTTCAATGTTAGAAGGATCTATCATCTTCAAGGAGGACAATTGGTAAATGCAAGACTCTTTTTCAAAGTATTTTCAATCTCTCTTTATTCGTCTACTGTGCCGAAATTTCTTCCAGAGAAGTTTTCATTGCCTTTATTGTCTTGATGTAAAAAAACATGCTAAATTTGTTTCCTTTTTGAAATATTTGATTATTGAATTATACTTTTTCATACCGCTCCGGTGGCCTAGTGGTTAGAGCGTCCGAGTCATACCAAAGGCTTAAAAAATGGTACTAACAGCTGCTTCGCTAGGGGTGTGCTTCATACGCTCCAGATGATAACATGTACAATCCTAGCCGACGGTATTTTATGACATGTCCTGGGATAGAAATGTTGCTTTTGATTTTAAATATTCTTGCACCCATACGAGTGTCTCACTGTGAAACTATTATGCTGCGCAATACTATCATTATATTCACTAAATGAGTGATTACTCTTGACCATTCCACCCCCACCCTTCTAAGGTTAATTTCCTATATTTTTAAAGCATTCTTACAGATATATTAGTTGTACAAACTAGATCCAAAATCAATTATGATTTAAATGTATAGCAACCTTTTATAAATATCGTAGTGTTTACTATAATAAAAGATAAGAAAGGATATAGAGGTAAACATTAACGATTTTTTAGAAACAATGGAATACCAACTTCTATCAGTAAATGAAATTTTTAATTTGGTGATTTAGAAGATAAAGACGGGCAGTAGGTTTTTGGCAAACAAATATATTAGTCAGAATAATAATAATTATTAATCAGAAGAATAATAATTATTTCAAACGAGCTCTATTCATTTGGTACGTTACTTACAAAACGAATATTTAATATTTTGATGGATTGTCAGATAACGAAGTTCATTTTTGTTTAAAAATTTTATTTCACAATGGAAACAAAAATAAGTGAAGTCGAACAAATGCTTTGAAATTCATACAAGGTAATATTATCTTTGGAATTAAAGACAAAACTCAAGCTGACGATGTACTTAATTTAATAATCCTCTATGCAAAATAATATATTTACAAAATGTTCGTTTAATAGAGACATGACCATTTTGTCTCGGTTAAAAAAGATTTCTGATATTAATTTTAGTGTGAAAAAATTGTAAAAACGAAAATAACAATCGTAAATACGAAAGTGACAATAAATGGTTGCCGTACAAACACTTAATAGAGAGTCAGACAAATGTATTTACTCTCTATGTAGGCGATTGAATTTCCCAATGTCTGCTACTTAAAGTTTCACATAGGCTTTCTTGCCTGTCAAAAATTATGAGTTAGGTAACTTCCTTTGATATTGTATATATGAATGTACATTAAAGGTCTTGCCATCTTAAGAGATAGTTTCATGTTTGAGAACATTGAATATTACGATCTTGACAAACCATATTTTATCAACGTTTCTAATGTACTTATGCTGGAAAAGGAAAAAGGTAAATGGTATTCAAAATCATTGAAATTTGTTTGCCCGTGACCAAGCAAATTTTGAAGGCAGAATTTAATCTATCTATCAATCAGTGAATCTAACTACCTACACCCCACCCCCCACCTATCTATATACCTGCCTCTCTACATATCTATATGTTTGTCTATCTATCTATCGGCACTTTGGTGGTGATGTTTGGGAAGGAGTATGCCTTTATATTCATTCTCTGATGATATATATGTGTAGATATCAATATTTTTCATGTATTTTAGTACGTCTTCGTAAAAAAGAATATATAATAGTTATTTTCCTTTCTTTCCTCTTTCTTCCTTACCATAGTTTTGTTTCATGATACAGTGATATCAGATATTTGTCTTGAACTGCTTATATATACTGCTTATATTTTTTCTTCTGAAAATTGGTTAAAAAAAATATTGTTCCAATTTTTAATCTATTGATTTATTACATACATGCGTCATTTATCTTGATGTCAATAAAAAAGAATATAAAGACATCGTGCTAAATAAGTATGTTGCATCTTTATTTTCTTTCGAATATAACTGATGATATATATATATATATATATATATATATATATATATATATATATATATATATATATATATATATATATATATATATATATAATGACAATTATAATAGCAAGCATAATATAAAGAATAACATGCCCTTCAGATAAAGATTTATTTTTAACAAGAAAATAAATATGAACCCGAGCATCGGCTTTTATAATGGGTTGTAAAGATATGTGTGAATCAATTACAACAATCATCCAATCCATTTCCAAGCACGGAATCTTGCCTCTCGTGATACAGAGCTTTGCCGAGTTTGACAGGGATGCTGCATTCCAAAGAGAAATTATTCTAGTCTGATTCCCATCTCCGTGTTCTCCTTTGCTTCGTGCTCCGCAACACGAGCGATGCGCGTAACATAAAAACACACGAAGCAGGGAACCAGATTAAAACTATTCACGATTTATAAGAAGCAAAATTTTCATTGTTTTTAATTAGCTATGCCATAGCAACTCTCAGTGCGATGATAAAGACGTACAAGATAAATCCAACAATGACAGAGATGATGATAAAAGTTTGAGCTTGCCGAGTTTTGGCCATTGCCACGTTTTTGTCCATTTCCGCCTTAGCCTGAAATAATAATACATCATATTAATATGTATTTTATGCTTGTTTATTAGTTGAGTTTTAAATTAGAAGGAAGAAACGCCTGACATAAACAACACTTTATATCCTAATCATTGTTTAATTTCCATAGCCTGTTATATATATATATATAAGGGGGGATGGGATGATGGGAGGAGATCCCATCCATGCAAAATTTATGTTCAGGAACTCATCCATACCTAACTCCTATTTACGATTTTAAACAAGCAGGTGCGCTTTCACCATTTTGCACCAGAGAATTCAACTGATTGTGGTCATTTATTGGTCAAGTGATTTTATTTCTTCACGGAAAAGAGTTTGCCGCAATTAACATTGTACAAGTAGTTATGGCGCTTATTCAGTATGAATCAGAATTTTGTTTTAAATTTAAGCATTCAGATTGTGACACAGGCGCACAAGTTAAATTATACGATGACACGAATCGGTTTGCTGTCTTTTTCATACATATATTACATTGTTCGCATTTGCTGAGAAGCCCTGATGGATGGCCTAATGCCTTTGAGAAATGGTACGAAATAATCAGCTTATTCACTTGAGTATCATTCACTACAGGAATTTGAACTCATTTTGCCATGGCTATTAAGGATGTTGACGGTATTGAAAACTGCATTATTCTCTATTTCTATTACTCTGCGTTCCTGAGGTTTCTTACAAACGTTGTTTTCCTTGTGCAACTTTCTCACGGGCAGCAACCTACGTCACAACCTCGATAGCTCTTTCTCCAGCTGTCATCAAATGTTTGTGGAAACAATGGCGTCTATAATAGTGTTTTAAATACTTCTAGATTCCCTGGAACTTTCTGGGTACTTTGTGAATAGTCTCTTCCAAACCTTGCCAATAATTACACAAAATAAAGCCCATCACCTGGCCCGAACACACAAACCCCAATGACCTATCTCCTCAGATATATATACATACATACATTCATACATTCATACATACATACATACATACATACTAGTTGGGGCCCCGAGTGGCCGAGTGGTCTAAAGCGCTGATCGTTACGGATCACTGCCATCTCACCTCTGTCTGCGTGAGTTCGAGTCCAGGCTCGGCTAACGTGGGTACGTGAGAAAGCCTGCCAGTAGCTTCTCGTGGGTCGGTGGTTCTTCCCGGGGTTTTCCAGGGGTTCTTCCTCCACCATTAATACTGGCCGCCATGTATAGCCTATCTCGTGCTGAAAAATGGCATTAAACCCTATAACAACAACAACAACAACAACAACATACTAGTTGGCGTATCTCATGGAATTGGCAAGTAAGATGGAATTCGACTGGAAAGTTTAATCTATATAAGCTTCAAATACATGTGGCACGAATGGTCATCTATCGACTTCAATAATTAATAGGACATGCAATATTATATGATGAATTCGTGCATGGCATAACAAATTTAACCCCATAACGGTAATTTATTCTGCCTATGATGACAAAAAAATGTAATGAGTGCAATATGTCATAAAAGCTAGCAATCTCACCGCACAAGTTCACACAGCAACGATTGTCGGTGGACATGCGCGATTAACAGAATATCGTTTTCAGCAGATGTGGAATCTTGAAAAATATGTCACATATGATTTATAAAACAAGCCGTAAACCATGTTACATATGTAATTAAACCCCGAAAATCATGTCGTATACGTATCTGTAAAATAAAGTCGTAAACCATGTCACATGTGTATCTGAAAAGAAATTATAACAGGAAACAGATGCATGTCATGATTGGACAATGTTGTAATTGATTTATTAAGAATAACCCACCTGATGAGCATACATGATGGCACAGATACCCGTTGGCCAAAAGCAGAAGAGACATACCAGCCAGGCGAGGACAGTTCTGTCTGGCGGCCTGTCACTGTCAACAACCACCACAGTACCGGGCACGACCTGTGGAGATACATCAAAAAAGAAATTAAAGCTCGCACTATTCGACTATGGAATGATGCCGACCCAAAAGGAAGTTTGAAATGCCTTCTGTGAATTCAGTTGAGTCGAAACATGAAACCCATGACGTTAAGAAAACATGCTGGATGTACTATTTAGACCTCAGTGTCCATATTACTGACAAGCACCTGGACGAAAACTACACATTTTAATCCTAATATTGGCCTCTGCCAATTATAACATTGTCTTATAAACGAATAAATGAACAAATGAATAAACATTCTAAAATGGTTTCAATACAAGTTATTAGGTATATTAAATTAAGTTAGGAATCAAATTAATTTATCTTGCACAGCGATGAAAATTTTAGTTTAAGATCGTGATCATGTGACTTTTTAATAAGTTCACATTAAGTTACAGAGTAGTGCTTGCTTTCGAAGCATTCTTGTACTATTGTAACGATCTGGGGGATCTGAAGTATGTTTCAGTCTCCATTTGTAAATTCGAGAAATATTGGTGATTATTTGTCCGACTATTGGACTTAGTTGTTCGTGAAATATTGTTTAAACTGAACGATTAGCCGTTCTGATATGGATCATCATACCCGATATTCTCATAGTACTAGCTATTCATACAGAAAGGGGAATAATTGATGTAACTAATCGTCCGCTCCTTGTGACCCAGTGAAAATACTGGTTGGTGACTTTAGTGTTAAATTTGGTCGTTTGCACTCTGGGAATAATGGGACTTTAACATGGGTGGGATTGTCTTGGGAAAAGGGGAATTTAACATAGGGAATGTATAGCGACAAGGGATTGGGACTGTCTAGGGACAATAGGAATTGAACAGGGGTGACGTCACGGTACTGGACACTGGCAACAATGTTGCAAGTGGCTGACCTAAATCGGGCAGAAATGTGGCAAGAGGCTGACCTGAATACGCGTTACTCTAGGGACAAATATACACATAGACATAGAGACGTGGTTAGAGACATACATAGATTTATGAATATAAATCTATCACACAAAACACCGACTAAAATTATTTAGGCAAGAGAGAATAGGCATTTTTTCGATGCAATGGAGTGGCCCTCAAAAGGGCCTTTTAACTTTCTTATATTTTCTTTCTACTCTTCTTCTCCTCCACCAGCCTCTCATCTTCTCCATCACATTTTTAGTCTTCTTCTTGTTTGTCTCCTCCTTCTCCTCCTCCTTTTCCTCCTCTTGTTTCATCGTTTCGTTTTCTTCTTCTTTCATCAATTTTTCGTTATAAGTTCTTATCTGTTCTTTTCCTCTTTGTCCTCCTTTTCTTCTTTTTCCTCCTTGATCATTTCTCTCAAATGTTCCTTAGCCTTCCTTAAATTGTTAGTCTCCATCTTTACACGGTGTGGGCTGTAACACTTATCCTCCAATCTGACCAGCATCTCTTCTACCATTCCAATATCATCTACCACTTCCTGCAATTTAAGCATCTTGTCCATATGCTTTGTCGCCATGGTTAAATTCTTTAGTGTTGAATGACACGATTGAGGAACGCTACACTTATATACCTCAAACACGGACGTGAAGGAAAACATCCCCTCTTACCAAGTACCCATATCACATACCAAACAGCCCATAGTGATGAGAGTGCTAACTTACAATAAATTTGTATACAAAACAACACACGAATACTAACAAAATCCACTATACTTTTTATCAATACACAGTGGAGAAGGAAAGATTTTATGTACAAAACACACCATTATCTACAATCACATCAGCAAAGGAGTTAGTGTTTATAGTCACACTACTCCACATTTGCAAATATTCTCTAGTGCAGGGACAAGGGGGTTTGTTAAGGGAAAGATACACACACACACAAACGCGCACGCACACAAACACAAACAAAAGACACACACACAAACACACACACACGCGTACGCGCACACACACAAACACAAACAAAAAACCACACACACACACGTACGCACTCAAACAAAAACACACACACAAACAAAATTATATGATTGGCAACTTGATCAGCCTCTCTTTTCTAGAGATCTGGTTAGCCCTGAGAAGGGCTGTTTTTTAAACTCCAAATACACCTTCTTAATGATGACACCTCCCAGTCCTAGCACCACACATACATCAACGACTCTAATCATTCTCCCACGAAATGGTAAAGATAGGGAGTGATGAAGATGGTTGATTCGCTTCACTCTCCCAATCTTCGGTTTGAGAGATTGTGAAGACTGTATCCCTTGCTCGTACATGCTGATACTGCTGCTGTGGTCGCTGGGATTCCCACTCTTGGCGTTGTACCTCTAGCTCCAAGTCCCAACCTTCGGTACGAGGCACCGTGAACGCTTGCGGTGGCTTCTGCAATGGTGTCCTCACCACAGGTTTCACATGGCAAATGGGCCGCTTTTCCTTCGCTTCCTTTAAGTCAACTTCTTAATTCAAAGTGTTCATAGCTAGCTTGTAAAGGAGGTGACGATAATTTTCCAGATGCATCTGGAGTTACATTATCTTCTGTGCTCTATTCATTTTGGATATTGACTAGTCAACAATGGGTAGCCAGACTGATGATGATGATGATATTGTATTGGCGTCGCTTGCGCACATAGTGCGTGTGCGACCATTAATTCCGCGACAGCGGACTAATTAATTGTTTTTGGGGGACGGAGGAAGAGCCTCATCCCCCAACGCTTTAATGCACACAGAGAATGTTACTTAATTGTGTCCGATTTAGGACATTGAAATCCCACGGGACAAACGACTTGTGGGATTAGAAGCACCCATGCTCATCGCTAGAATGTCTGCATCCACTGCTTCGCTTATTGGGGGATTATACTCCACTTATAGCGCCACCCCGGTACCGTGATGACACACTCTTCGGGGCAGTAGGTTTAATGCGTGCACAGCACAGTATGATTGAATGTCCAGACGAGGGTTGGATGGTAGGGATGTAGGTAGGAAGGAAGCCGTTTGTAACATCCGGAGCTAATTTAGATCCCAGTTTTAAAAATAAATTGCGTCTTGCAGAATTTTGAAAGATTGTATCTGTGCTGTTGAAATATAGGGAAAGGAAAAGGAGAAATTTTTTTTTTTTTTTTTCTTTTTTTCTTTTAAGTGGGCATTATGTTCTACTTTACTTTGATGGGGTTTTTATTTATAACGTTTGATAGTTTGGGGTTTTATATAAGTAGATAAAGATATTTTTCAGCCTTGTATGTGTGTGTGTGTGGGGGGGGGGGGCCTGATGACTTGGGTGTTAGTCACCTTATATATTTAATTTGGGGCCTAAATTCTATGAATAATTTGGGTGCCGCATTGTGCTGCGGGGCCTGATGGCCAATAGATGTTTGGCCACCTTATAATTCTTGTCTTGAGGTTCTTAAAATTAATTATATGGACTTTTTATTTATCAATTCTTGCCACTTTGTGCGGCTGAGCCTGATGGCTGGGATGTAGCCAGTTTATAATAACTAATATTTATGGACCAAGTTAATGTAATGAATATATAGTATATATTACTTCACTTCTCTTAGTGCTGAAAGATGTGACAGATGACAGAAGACAGAAGTTGTTAGTAATGAAAATATTGAATCTTTATGATAATGGATAATTAGGAGAAATTATCTATCAATCAGTTGTGTTATTGTTGGAATTGTTGTATAGTTAGTTTATATGATTTATTACTACGTACATTGCATATTGCATATTATTTAGTAATTTGAACCTGCTACTACTACCATTGCTAAGTCGAGAGTTTGCAGCCACAGCATGGCGCAGAGGGCAGGTTTGTCTCAGTCGGTATGGGGTCAGCCGTATGTGCACAGGCATAACACCACTTCCCTATGCGGCTGGCCTCCACCTTTTCCCATACTTTTGTTCCATTTGTCCTGCCCCACCCCCCACAAGGCCCCTGCGCTATCAACACTCGCCTTTAATTAATTATTGCTAATACTTTAAAATTATAGGTGTGTAGGTAATGTATACGGTCTATTACTACATGTATTGCCCCATATTTATTAATTTGTTCCTCTCACTATTGCTATTGCTAATCTAGTGTTTGCAGCCTCAGCATGGCGCGGGGGGGGGGCAGGTCTGTTTCAATCGGTATAGGGTCCGCCTTATGCGCACAGGCATAACACAACTCCCCTATGCGGCTGGTGCCAGATTTTCCTATACGTTTTGATACATTTGCCCTGCCCCCACCCCCACCCCCCAAGGCCACTGTTACCGCAGTTAATAATTAATAACGATCCTGTCACTAATGTCATTGCAAGGCCAGCCTCAGGGGGTTAGGTCTGTCTCAACTCTATATGATCTGGGACAGTACCGGATTACCCAATAGGAAGAGTGGGCACCGGCCTATGGGCCCCACGCCTTTTAGGTTCCCCACGACAACGGATCAAAATAATATTGAATTGATTTGATCTTGAAAGTATTAGGAGATAATTTGCGAGGGAGGCCCCGAGATTTCGACTGCCTAGGAGCCTCCACAGGGTTTAATCCGGCACTGGTCTGGGATGTTGTAATTTACCACTGCATTGCTGGTTGGTAGTTTAAAAATGGACGTTTCAAATAAGTACGGTGAGGGTAATCATTAAGTAAATTAGATTTTTCCTTGTTTGCCAATTTCTCTCAGGAAAAATAGGATATTGTTATATATCAACTTGATATTAGGGTTACTGGGCGCTAGACCGTTGTTGTTGCTGACTTAAATTAAAGTGGCTTGCGTCATGCGGGCATGCGCCACTAGTTTATGTCCGCATAGCGGACTATTTAATTGGTCCTGTGGGAAGGAATAAGAGCCTCATCCCCCAGGCATTTCTGCACTCATAGAGTGCTATTTAATTTGGCCATCAGGTCGTGGGTCAATTAAGACCCAAACGACCTGATTGAATACGCTGGCTGGTGAATTGACTTGGATGCTGAAGAGTAAAGTGCGTAACTTTTAATTACATCAGTACACCCCTCAATAAAAGAGAATCGGTGGCATGCAGGTATTACCGGACTATCTTTCTTCTTCCATGTATGGGTCTCCAGTCCGCACATGCAGATGTTTCTCATACACCCACGTGCCAATCCGCCACAGCACCAGCCTGCGCTCTGAGGCCTACTTCAGTGGGAATAGACCCAACACGCCTTCAAGATAATATTTTGTTCTGTAACGACAGCAGTACCAGGTGTCAACCAAAGCAATTTGTGACGACAGTAGCGATTGGTCTGCAACTATGACGTCACAACGGGACACCTGGAATTAGGACGGGTGTCCCGTTGTGACGAGAGTCCGAGTGAGGCAAAGGAGGGAAGGACCTCGGAAGCCGGCGCGAAGCGAAGCAATGAACGTCGTGTACGCCCCAAAACGCCGGCCCGTACTTATTTCAAATTCAGTCCATTTGTACTAATGGACATATCCTAATGCCAATAATGTGTAAGCCACCTCTGCAATTAACCTAATCCGCTAAGTCTTATTTTTTTCCTATCCACCTATCTTACCAATCATTCTAGTACATAGTGTACATAATGTATAAGTCGCTAACAAATTTTAATTTCTAATATGTCTAAGCGACAAAATAAGAGTTTGTTCAATATCAGGTATGTGGTTAGAATTTTGAACGGTGAATAAAGGATCAAATCTGGGTTCGTAGCTTTATCGAATAGGGATTCCAAGCCAAAACAGGATCCCTGCAATAAGAGGCAAATTGGTAGTTAGCCCTTAAAAGGACTATTTTGTTCAAGCAGGCTTTTAGGTCTGCCGGCGGGAGTCTTCTGTGTAGATTTCCTCTGCCGTCCGGTTGTCCTTATATCGCCGAGCCGGGAATGCCTCAAACCCGTGTCAAGTTGTTAAAAACTCAGCGGCTTCAACTAGTGAGTGGATAGGGTGATGTATATAAGCTGCCGTGTAACATTTCTGGAGAGTGTTCTTTCCGAATTGCCATTGTTTAGTCGCTGGTCTTCTAGTTCTTAGTGACTCCCATGCTATGTAACGAACTGATTTTACAAAGTCCATAGCAGTGTGTGGGTCCATTTTGTTTCAAGTAGTCCTGGAGTTTGCAACGTGGCTGTCTCCGGGTTACTGCCCTTCGCGGCCACTGCATTTTTGGTTTTCTTTTGAGTGGTCTTTCTGTCCCCTTTGTCGACGGATTGTGGTGTTTTTTCCGCCACGACAGGGGCTCTAGCCTGCTGTGTACTAGTAGGCGTTGATGTAGTAAATTTTTTGGGCTGGGTCCTACTAGTAGGTGTTTTGGCCACAACACACGCAAATGTCTCCTTTGGTAAAGGTTGTTCCTGTTGAGGAGTCGATGGTGAGGGTGGGGTGGTAGCAGAGTGTTGACTTCCCTCACCTCAGTTGGTACATCTTGTTGTTGTAGTAATACCTCTCGTTGTCTTTGTGTTGGGCCAATAGTTGTTTTTTTCCGGCTGAATGGGCGCAACAGGCTCCAGTATCCTAGGAGCACCCCTCCCCTGTCTTGTCTGCCTACGGGTAGTTCTAGTTGACCGTAGCAGGTTTTTACTCCGGTCAGCATTATCCTGTCCCTGGCGCCCTTGTATAAATTCTTCATCGGTGATTTCATTTTCCCAAATTAGCAGAAGAGTGGTGCGATTTTCCTTCGCACGCAGACTCCATCCTGTTGCCATATTGAGGCAAAGGCCGTCTATAGCTTTCAGGGCTAACATGGGTATATATTCCATGGCTAGTGATGTACTGTGATACGTGTTCAGTCCACTTCGTTCGCTGCGCAATGGCGCTAGACTAACGAAGGATTTAAGTCGCCTATGCATACTCAGTGCTTTCGCGACTGGTTAATGCCCGAGGGTCGGGCTCTTCAATTGGTCGGGACTGCGAGGATGGTGCCATCACAGCTTCGCGATTATGTGCGATGCCGCACTTTTTATTTATGTCTGGCAGCGGCAAAGGAGGGAAGGATCACGGAAGAGGAGCGCAGAACGACACAGGAGGAGGTTCGCGGTGTACTCGCCCAACGCCAGGACGTACATTTTGGTCAAATTGTATCCAGTTGTATTAGTGGACGGCCCTGTCTCCAATGGTGTGTGAGCCACCTGTGTAATTGTGTAATTATCCGAAATTAATAATATTAGAAAGTTGAAATTTTGTGTACTAAGCGTACTTGTGTATTTGCCGAAAGAGTATCAATCAGCTGGGTGTAAGCCATCCCAAAGACGTTAGGAGCACGCTAATTTTACGTTGGTCGTTAATTTTGACGGTGGAACCAAAGGATCGAGTTTATTTTTGTAGCGCTAGACTGACGAACACTACGCTTTATATCCTTCAAGCACGGACGTGAAGGAAAACATCTGCCTTACAAAAAACCTAACAATACCCACATCATGGTGTGAGAGAGAGAGAGAGAGAGAGAGAGAGAGAGAGAGAGAGAGAGAGAGAGAAAAAAGTCAAAGAGTATAGATAGTGAAAACAAATTGTTTTTTTTGAAGCAAACCACCAACACTCATTTTTAATAACATTTTTATTCAACCAACAAACAACCAACACATAATATAACATCAACACATTTTTTCAAATAACACATTTTTGACAAGGTTGACAACGTTGTGAAGTTAAGTTAGACTTCCACTGATGGAGGTCATTTGGCCATTGATGTACACTACATTTCCTAGCTAAAGAAAAGATATATCCATAATGGTCAAAAACCATCGATCTACTTTTTCATCATTTCTAGAAGAGTCACGATCAAAATAAGTCACTAAATGTTCTAAGGGATATCCAAGACTGCGTTGGTGAAGAAAATACACACAATATTGTCCACACACCATGCAAAACTGTGCCTTGTAATTTCAAATTATTGAAGCGAGTCGTCTGGGCATTTCTTCTCATAAAGTGATGATGTCGTCTTCCAAAGGCGGTAATCTATGCGAACTAAAATACTAGGCATCGTGGGGAAAGTAAACGGCTACCCAGTGGGTTCCTGGGACGTCATGTCATTGTCGTCCGTGTTGATGACATACGCTTAATTGTTTTTAGATTTGCGATGAGGAAGTTCATCTTTAGCGCACACGACAGGATTCCAAGAGGTGTACGAACTGTTTTTCAAACGGTAATAAAGTTCCCAGGTATCCATTTTGTTCTTTTTTGTTCTTGTTTCACACGTAATGATAAGTCATCAATTCAATCCTTAATTTTAGCTTGAAAATCTTTGTCAAGTAATCGTCTTTTCGCCTCGTCTCTGTACTCTGGGCCAAGAGAGGTTCGATGCGATGGATCTCTAGAGCAGTCAATGGAGGGGAGGAATGATCACGCAAGTCTTTATACCACTGATGCAACACTGCTTCTTCCGAGACGAGACCCCAAGCGTCATCCAGACACTCGTCCAATTTTTCTTCTTGACTCATCATCAGGCATTTATCGTGTTGAATTTGACTGGGATGATCGTTTTGGCATCCATAGCAATCTTTCTTGGTCAACGCTGTAATGGTTTGCGTCAGGTGTTTGGCAAAAGAGGAGACTAAATGTTGTTCTTGTTCTAGCCATCTGGACATGACCATCACGTCTTCGTCTTTGTCTTTGCGTTCTGCTTCCACGATATCCTCCCATTCCATTTCCAAAGATTCTCTAGCATTCAAAGAGGGATAAGAGTCTTCCATAGCTTCTAATAGTCTAGAAAGATTTCCCTCAAACTGTTGATTTATATTGTATTGTCGAATTCGGCAAACAAGATGACGTTCACCGTCTCGGGTACAGCTGTAGCAAACTGAAGTTCCACACGAAGCTGACAAGATCTTATAGACTGGAAATGTCCCTCGTCGCTGCCTTGGTCTGGAGTGAAATCAAAAGCCCACAAAGCGTAACCTCCTGCAAAATCGAAATGCCGTGACTACTATTGGTCCCTAGCTGTCCGGTAGCTTCGTACAGGGACAAGTACGACCTCAAGTAATTCTTCTTGTCAAAGTCAGGTTCGAAGGGTTTGATACACAAGGTCTTGCCATCTCGATTGACTTCAATCTTGGACACGTTGTAATGCTCAAACTCGAAAGGTTTTTGATCGGAGTCTCCGTTGAGGGCTGTATTGCTAACGATGCCAATAATTAAACGTTTGGGTAACTGTCCTTGGAACAGATGATCTTCGATCATGGATCGGAGTCCAGCGGCAATGGTGAAAGTTTTCACTTCCACTCATCGTATCGGATACTTGGCGGTCGTTCTGCTCAAAGTGTGACTGATGTCGTTTCCCACTTTACGTAACACTTCCACGTGTCGCACGTAGACTCTGGCTTCTTTGATGACTGTTTTGTAATTGGAAGCATCAGCCATCAAATGGAAAGCGGTACTGCTGAGATTCAGTCTTAGGCGAACATCCACTCCATTCTGCAGATACTTCTCTTGTAACCACATGTCCAAATGCAAACCATCCATTTGTTCTACACTCTTCCCATTCTTGATTTTATTTCGTCGGTCGTTGAATCCCACATTGTGGTTTGGTTCTTTATCTGTAATCGAATCGGCGTCTTTGAATTTGTCTACCGTGTCAGGTTTCCATACCACGCAAGCATCCAGATGGGTGTTCTGGGCTTCTTTTCCGTACGTCAGAGATTTTCGAGGTACGATCGATAAGGGTAAGTATCCATGCTGCTACTAACCAGTTTGTTATCCAAGTACAAATCCACTTCCTTGAACAAGGAATGCATGAAATTGTTCACTGACACGGCATTTCTGGACACATGGTACGGAATAACTGTGAACCAGTCAAGAAATGAGTGAACATAAATTGAGTATATGGGTTTGGTGTCCATAATTGGTTAATAATCAAAAGCAAAATGTTTGTAAAAATATCTTTTGAGAGCTTATCCTATATGTAATTTAAAAAAATTATGCAATTTTAGTATTTTTACAGACTTGACTTAAGAGACGGGAGCTACTTCCTCGTTACCGTCTATAGAAATTCTGATTGACAACTTTGACATTCAGGTACAAGTTTGTGCTATTCAGATCGATGTATCTTCGGGCTGTCCTTTGAATTCAAGGCAAAGGTCGTTAAAGAGAAGATGGGATGAAATTCTACCCATTGGGATTCTTGCATCGTCATCATAGTGGGTAGCATGGCAAACAGATCCAGTTCCGACTTGGAACACTCGCAAAAAAATCGGTGTATCATTTTTTCTCTCTGTTATTTAATAATCAAAGACGTCTAATTCTCGGACGGTTCTTCTTTTCTCGGTCTTTCTAGCTCTGGTTGTGAAGTCCTCTGGAGGGCTGTCTTCGTCGACTCTTTCTGCCTTGTTCTTGCTGTGCCGTCAGGGAAACAGGAATGCCTGACTGGTCAGCGTCCAGGACATTTATAGGAGTTTCTCGTCGACCCAAAAAGTCTTTGCCAGTTTGAAGCAAGATATTTTTTGCCTGCTCTCAAGAAGGGTTTTTTAGGGTTTTGTTTGTCGATGATGACATTTTAGAGAAATTCCTTGCTTTGCGTCAAAGCTGCATTTTTCAAGGCGTTTAATCCTCGTGTCACCATCGGTTTCAAAACTGGGGCCACCGAACGAAACGCCGATTTCAGTATATCTCCTAAACCATGTCCTCGCTGTCGAGCGACTCCTCGGTACACAGGATATATGACTTACAAATCGTTAGAGAATCGTTTTCGAAACTGGAGTTTCACTGTAACTTTCCCTTTGGTAAATGGAATATTTTGTCCCAGATCTCCTTTTATAGCAATGTTGACACTGTCGAAATACTACTTACTGACGGGTAAATGGTGAGCATGCACAAATTCGCGGTGAATGTGACAGGTGTTTCCACCATCCTGGTCATTGGTCGTGGTAGAATCCACTTTGAAAGGAATGACTTGCAGTAACGGTGCAGATATGTGTCCCACCACGTTGTACTCCACCACATCAGAATACACAAATATCAAATTTAGTCCTTGGTTCACTTCTACAGGGAATCGAATAAACTTAACAAAATTCAAGTTGTTGGTGATGGGTGGCATGAGGAGTGGATTCTTGACCATCTTAAATTCTCCGTCAAAAATGTCAAACAATTCAGGACTAAATGTAATGGCCGACGTTTTGGCCTCCGAAAAGTTCATCAGCAGGCGACGAGCCACTTTATGGTACTCGAGGGTGACACTTCGTTTGTATTTGACAGCAATCGTGTCCACCAGATGTTGACCGCTAAAATAATAGCCTGCGGAAATTTGCATCAGATAGATGTACCGTGAAGTATCGGGGAACACTGGTCGTTTCATAGAGGCATCTACAGGCTCCTTTCCATTCAAGTATTGTTGCACTTGGTCGCTCAGAACTTAGAGCTCAAAAGTGTTTTGAATTTCAGTGATGTTTTTGATTTGTGTAAGGTGAATCATTTCGACCAAAGCCACTTAACAATATGCTTTGTGATCCCAATGGGCTTCGTGATCCAATTGGATGGCCTGAGGTCATTTGGCCGTGAAACAGCACAAAGTATTGTGGGGAAACACCTCCATGGAACTGTCACTGGGTAAAGTTAAGTAAAATTGGTTATTCATAATTCCAGAGTTCTGCTGTTCGAGGGGTCACTGGAGGTCAAAGGAGTGGCTCAAAGATGATTGTTGTTGTTTTGGTGGTGACTGTTGGGAAGGTGACGGACGTTGGGCCCAAGACTCCCGTTGTTACCGTTAGAGCATATCAGGGAAGGATTGGGGAGAAGGTAACCGATGCAACTGCTCAGTAAAATGGTACACAATTGTTTGTCTTCTTGTTTCAAACTCAAATTGGCAACGGCAGCACAGATAACAATACACCACAAAGATTTGACAGAAAAAGACGATAAGCATTTTAGGCACACTTTCTCCACACCACACCCACAATGGTTATTTTTGTAGATCTTGCAGAGAAGAACTCGGTGAAGGAGTAGTCACTGTGGTGGTTGAGGCAGTGTTGAAGGGCATGATGGTCACTTCTTTTTATAGTCAATGACTTGCGAAGCGTCAGTCCAAAAGTCAAAACTCGGCGGATATCCTTTCCAATGTACTTTGACTTCTTTGACACGACGTTTTCCCACTTTACGGGTTCTTCGATCGAGAATGCTCTCGATCTCGTACAGTTCGTCTTCTTGTTTAGTCACGCGTTGTAACTCGAGCAAGTCAAACGTTCCTTTAAACACTTCCCCGTTCATGTCTTTCAATTTATAGACAGTAGGATGACTGCCACGCACTGATTCAGTGACACGAAACAATTCGGTGGTCTAGTTGGATAAGTAACCTTTGTCGAAAGTGCGTCTGGTTTTGCCAATGCGCACCCAATCTCCCGTCGTCAACACTCCACCTTTCTTGGGGACAGTCAGAGTCGGGACGTACCAAACAGGAGCTCAAAGACGGTCACTTCGTTGTCGGGAGTCACTTCTTTCTTGTGGCACATCCGATGCTCCAATGGTAAGATTGGTTGTACGCTTTGACTAGGTTTGGTAAGGCGTCGCTGTACTTGAGAGTGTGTTGATGAGTACAATATTTCCACATGCGTTCTTTCAAGGTGCGTTGAAAACGTTCAAGATGCTGGCCTTTGTTTCTGGACTCTCGGTGGTGAAAAAATGAATGTCTCGTTTCTTTAATTCTTTTTGGAAAGCTTGGTTCAGAAATTCGATGCCTTTGTCGAAGCTTTAATTTTCTTTTAATAGCTTGGTTCAGAAATTCCGTGCCTTGTCGGTTTTCATTCGAAGAGGATGACGACCACTTTGTTTCAACACCAGTTTTATGGCTCGCACTAACTCATTGCTCGATTTGGAAGTCAATGGTACGACCCAGGCAAATTTGGAAAAGACGTCGATGACACAAATCAAATATTTGAAGCCACGATTGTATGTGGCCAAATGAGAGACATCGGTTAAATCGGCTTGCCATCGATGATCGATGCCCTCCACTCGGGTGCGATTTCTGGAAAATTTTCGTCGGGTTCGGGTTTGTGTAAGGTGTACGTGAATTGTTCTTGTAACCATCGTTGCACTTGAGGTAAACGGACACTTTTTAGTCGGGTTTAGGCAGCACGATACAATTTCTGAACTCCTCCGTATCCTACGGGATGGGATGGACCGTAGTAAATGCTGGCTAACAAATTCTCCATCAGGACTTTTTATAAGTCACCAACTGTTCACCGATGCTACTCTTTACTTCGTGTGGTATTTTCTTGGATTTTAATGCTTTGTGTGTCCGACGAGCAATAGGTGTCAAAGAGGATGTTTGAACAGGGGTAGTAAGTTCTTATTTACCTTCTGTCTTTACCTTCCAATTTCTCTTCTGAGGAAGAAATGGTTGCCATCATCTTTTTAATCCAACCAATTCTGGATGTTGGTTGTGTTAACTTGCGTACATTTTTTGGTGGAGCTTGAAACTCTTCTTCTACTTTTTCTGTCTTGGTCGCTGGGGGTTGGTGGTGGTGGTGGTGGTGGTGATGGACTTTTCATCAGGGTCTTAAAATCTTTCAGAGTCGGTCGAGCTGTTTAGTCTAAACCTTTCTGGTGAAAGTGTTGAAGTCGCTGCAACACTTGACCGTACCGTTGCGATTTTTCCGTTTCTGACAAATTGCTGCGATCCATCAACGATTGCAATTCGTGTTGTAACTGGGACATCTCGGTTAAATGAGGATTGGGAGGTAAATGCGGGGTCCGTTGCTTTTGCCAACGTTGGAATTCCATCCATCGTTTGTAACGCACTAAAGTCAGTTTTCGTCCTTCCATCAGATTCCAAAGGTCACGTCTGAGATCTTGTCATCCAGAGCTCCGTTTTATCTCCTTGGTCCTTTTTATCTTGGACCCATGGGTAAAACACCTCTCAGGAGTTCTCCCAGCATGGCTCCCGCTATTCCTTTGACAAGGGGTCCAATCAGGGGTAAAAATCCTCCGCGTTGGACAAACATCTTTTTCGTTTGACGGATAGGTATTTTCTTTTGAACCATTTGGCGAAGAACTTGTCGATGTTTGGCGAAACGTTCTTTCTAGTGTTTAGACAAAGGTATCGTTTCTTTCAAGACATTCAGACAACATTCGCTCACGGTATCTATGACGTCTTTGGAGACTGTTTGAATGAGGGTTTTTCTCGTATTGACACCACTGCTCTTTTTCATCTGGGTACGTCTGGGTTGGAGAGTGGATTTTTTTATTGGGGATGACTTTGGGGGCATTGGGATCCCATTTTAAGATGGAGCGAACGATGACACCTCCTAGAGAACAGCTACCTCCAGGTTTTAAAATGATTTGCTTTTTGGTTTGAGTGTCGATGCGGAGATCGGCCAGTTGCGTCAAGGCTACTTTGTTTCTCCCAAAAATGCGTTTGGTTTAATGTGGAACGTGAATGATGCCTTGCAGTAATTGACGTGCTGTCACCGTAAACCATGGTAAGTCTTTGCTGAGGCTGGCTTCTAAGACACGAGCACGTACTTGTGGATTTTTTGCGACTGATGCCATACAATGCACGAATCAATTTGACGGAAAGATGAGAATGAAGGGACGTCATGTTGGCCAAAAGTGTCCCAGGTTATTATATATCTTTTTTAAGGGAAGTAATAAGCTTTAACTGCCTTATCCCTTTGCCACGGCCAAGGCCTACTTCTGGGCCAGCTACTGTCGATGATTTGGTAGAAATCACTATTGTTGGCATCTCAGGTGTAGTAGGTGTGTTGACGGGGTTGGACTGTTTGGCTCGGGAAGGTCTTTTTCTCATGGGTCGTATTAAAGAAGTCAGACTCCTTAACTCTGCCAAAATGTCTAAGAGTATCGTCACCGTTTGACTTTCACCGTCCTCCTTCTCTCCTAGACCTTGTTTCTTCTCTGCTTATTCTTCTTCCTGTCTTTTTATTCTTGCCTCTTCTTCTTCTCGCTGTTGCTGTTGAATGAGAAAGGCTTGCTCTGCTTCTTTCTGCTGTTCCAAAAATTTCTCCAATTCTTCTTTCTGTCTCTGTTTAAAAGCCTCGACGTACGGTAAGGAAGGAGAAGGTGGTGAAGGTGCTGGTACCGGAACAAGTTCTTGTGAAGAAGAGAGAAAATCCATTAAATCCCAATTAAAATTGTTCTCATCTGGAAGTAGGACTGTGTTTACCTTGGTAGCCGCTGCTTTGCCATCACTTCTCGTCTCCACTGCCGGTGCACCCCAATTCATTGTCTTCTTAGTTTCCGTCATGTTCTACCTCTCTCACATTGATTCACTGAGCACATACGCTAGCGCATCTATATAGGGAATGTGACGTCACCGACAGCTCTCTTCGGATTGGAAGAAAGACTCCGCACTATGACTGAATTTTGTAATGTGTGTTAGGATTGATGAAAGAACTCAATCCGTTTCGATCCGCTCTTCCACTATAAATAACCGCGGTTCACCTCATTCCCTTCACCTGTTCTCGTCACAAGATGTGGACTAACGTAGAATCGTCTACCCTCCTATCGTCGATGCTGTTCCACCCGGACTATCCCATGTATGTCAAGTCATCATGGGCAATTACCCAGATCACACAGACAGACCTTTGGAAACGAAGAATTTATGGTGAGAGGCAAGGCTGTCTAAAGAGAGTCTTAATCTACGGTCTAGAGGTCAGACGAAGTTTGAAGAAGAGAAGAAGATCCGTGCGATGCCCTCTATTTTAACTGAATGAAAACAAACAAAGGCCCTTTTCAGGGCCACTCCATTGCCTCGAAAAGATGCCTATTCTCTCTTGCCTAAAAATGTTTTAGTCGATTTTTTGTGTGATAGATTTATGCTCATAAATCTATTTTGTGTAATATGTCTATGTCTCTGTCTATGTCTCTAACCCTGTCTCTAACCACTTCTCTGTCTTTGTCTCTGTTTGTTCCAAGAGTAACGCGTATTCAGGTCAGCCCTTGCCACACTGTTCCGCCCGATTGAGGTCTGCCACTTGCAGCATTATTGCCATCGTCCAGTACCGTGACCTCATCCATGTTCAATTCCTATTATCATTAGACAGTCCCAATCCCTTGACGCTATACATTCCCTATGTTATATTCCCCTTGTCCCTAGACAGTCCCACCCATGTTAAAGTCCCATTGTCCCCAGAGTGCAAACGACCAAATTTAACACTAAAGCCCCATTGTCCCTAGATAATCCCCCTACACTACTGCTGTTCGTCAGGCGAAGAAACTACACCCACAAAACAAACACTAAACACAAATGCCAAGTGAAAACTTGGACTTCTAAATATCAGAATGTCTGGTAGAATATGCGACCAAGAGTTAAATAATGACAGAAGGAAAGAAGAAATAATTGAAAAACTGTCATAAAGTGGGTAAGTAAAATGTCTATTCCTTCAAATAAGCATAGTCCTACAACAAAGATCAAAAGTGGGATGATCTCGCATAAAAAAGAAATGTCTTGACCTAATTCCAGGCTGAGGACAAAGGACGAAAATCATGCGTAACAAAAATCAAATACATCAGCAATATATACTAAAGACAAGCATAGTCCTACATCAAAGATCAAAAGTGGGATGACCTCGTCAGTCGCATAAAAACCCCGAAATGTTTTGACCTAATTCCAGGCTGAGGGCAAAGGACGAAATTCATGCGCAACGAAAATCAAATACATCAGCAATATGTACTAAAGACAAGCATAGTTCTAAAGCAAAGATCAAAAGTGGGATGACCTCGTCAATCGCATAAAAAAACCCAAAATATCTTGACCTGAATCCTGGCGGAGGACAAAGGACGGAAACCATGAGTAATGAAAATCAAATACATCAGCAATATGTACTACAGAAATTATATCCCCTTAGAGTTGTGCGTGGAGGCAGTAAAGGCAAAATGGCATAATAATGTTCTAGCAGGATACAGAATAAGAGATATAATAATAATAATAATAATAATAATAATAATAATACTCGAGTAAAGAGTTACGCAACATTTACTTTGGTAAATATTATCGGAAGAATTGTGTACGGGTGATTAACTGATGCCTGATTGTAACTTTGATAAGAGTGCATTGGAAGTGTAAACTTTTTCATTTAGATCAAACTCCCCATGAGTTTACAGTATTTTGTTGCCAATGTGGTTCTTGTTGCTATTCATTCGTTTTAAATCAAAGGTTTCGTCAACATCTTGAGGGGCACAGATGATCTCGTTTTCTAAATCAACGGTTTCGTCAACATCTTGAGGGGCACAGATGATCTCGCATGCCATAAGATAAATTACATTTTTGGTTCCACATCCTAGCTTCTGACTGATAGTGAAGTTAACTCATGTCGTCGAACTTCTGAACGATTTGGTCTCAGGCATATGTTTGCAAAATTAAGCAATACTGGCGCCTGAATCTGTGGTTTTGTTTGAAGCCACATTTGGCATTACTAAATGATGAGTGTTAGTAGTTAAGACAGACCAAGAACTTCAACGTGTTGAAGATGACCAGCACACGAAAGACAACAAACAACGTGTTGAAGATGACCAGCACACAAAAGACACTCTATTAATCATCGTTGTTCGAATTTGAGTAGAGTAGTACAGTTTTTAGCGAATAAGTTTATAATAAACCCTTAGTTCTGTGGCACCAGTCAATCTTGTAAAGCAGTGTTCCATACAACCTTAAAAGTAGGTCACAATGACCCAGTTTGTGGATTAATAGACGTTTATCAGAGAATGTACCCACGTTTTAACTTATGGTAACATATGAACTCGTACTGAAGTTGTTGTCTGTACACGATTTATAAGAAATATTACAAAATTACAGCTAATATCATAGCAAAATATGATTGAGGTGTGCAAAATTCACATGTACTGCGAGTTTGGTCTCAATAGGTGTGATAACACGGGAGTTGTAGTTTTGACAGGGAAAACGGACAGTCAGACAGAATGATTTATATATTTGATGGACAAAGTAAATCCTATATGCACTCTTTTCGAAGATGGGGTGCTAGGCATAAAACTTACCTGGGGCACATTCATCTGAGCTGTTATGACCGCTGGTTGCCCAGGTTCCTGATATGCCTGATATCCTTGCGGTTGGCCGGGATCGAAGTAGCCTTGAGTGGTCACTACTTGAGGTTGCCAGGGTTGTCCATAGACATAACCCTGAGATGTGATCACTGTTGGTTGACCCGGTTGCCCGTACCCTTGGGGCTGGGGTTGACCAGCTAGCCACTGACCCTGTTGCTGTCCAGGGATTTGCTGGGATGGAGGCGGTACAACGGTGTTAACTTCAGCTATTTTCAAATGAAATTAAAATCATTTTATTTTTCGGTGGTGGCTGCGGTATAAAAGTTAGCTTCTTTTGAATAATACTGGACATATTAACACCCTGTGAGTTAAAATATGTCTAGTATTATTCAATAGAAACGGATCTGAGCAGGTGGGAGCAAAAATATTTTTCCAACCTTATGAGAAGTAGAATTTTTCCATTAAAATAGCCCCCCCCCCCCCCCCCGTCGTTCTCCCCAAAATCACGCGGTCGCTGCCAAAACACAGTCAAAATGTAATTTTAGTATCGTATCAGTAAAGACACCCATTCATTAACATAGATGTATGAATTTCCAGAACAATACATCAGAACCCATGAATAGAATCTGAATTGGCGATATATTATGATGACTACCATGGTTTGTGAAAGATCGCAAATGGACTAAGAATATAGTGAAGCAGATTGGATCCAAAGTCCAGGTGCACTCTTCAAAGACAATCCTGGACTCTACTGTGAGTTTTATGCGAACTGCAATACTTGAATGAGAGGGTTCTTATTTTCCATCTAAATTTGTCAATGACTTGGTTATCGTCGTTTCCTTGTCGTAGTTGTTCCTTTCTCTGCCTTAAGACAGCTAGCTTTAATTGAGGAAATTCAGCTCAGTCAAAACTATCTTCATACATGGATACACTGTGAACAAATTGTAATATCTTAGAGTCCTTAATTTTTAATATATTAAGCGTATTTGCGACATCAGATTTTTGCGGGAAATTGTTGATGGCTTCATCATATGCTATGTTGCATTGTATTTTACTATTCACAACATTTGGGAAAATATATTTTTCCTCGCTAAATTCGCGAATCGTTTTCACTCAAGAAAACCTTTAAAAGATTTTACGTTCTTTATTTAGTTCTCTAGACAAATGCTTTTCTAATGAATGCTATTAAAGGAATATAGTCCAAGTTTTCAACAATAAAATACATTTTCATGCTTTTCAATACAAATAAATCCTCACTTTTATCCTCTTTTGTGAGACATTTAGAGGTTGGCGATTGTATTAGCCGACTAATCTGGAGCGCATCCAGATTGCACCCAGGCTGTCTAATCTCGAGGAGCGGATCCGGGTTGTGCAAGACTATTTAATATTGAGGAGCTCTTCCGGGTTGTTCCCAGGTCATCTAATCTTAAGGCAATCAGATCAAACTTATCCACACAATCAAGAAAGAATAAACAACATTTCATGACCATTTAACTCATCCTGTTCTATGTAACGATCACCATTACTGCGTCAAATTCTCTCTCTCTCTCTCTCTCTCTCACACACACACACACACACACACACACACACACACACACACACTTTAATGTGCATGGTCACTTTAAATCGGTTTTTATTCAGGACGTCATAAGAAGTGAAACTTTTTCAAAACATATGCGACACAGCGCTGTCTTAGATAAAGTTACGAGGCCCTGGAAACTATGGTGCTAACCCTATGGAATCTTTCTTTTACATTTGACTAAACATTAATACTATCATTTCTTCACAATTTGATATAAAATGGATTTCATACATAGGTATTTAAATATAAAGTTATTATTATAAAGCTATCTGTGTGATTGATTTCATTACTTCATTCACAAAAAAAGCTTTTACAGAACTGGTCTATCTAAATTTTAAACTCTTATACATTTCTTCAATATGATAAAGTTTAAAATTCAGTACTGAACATTAAAACCGTGTTGAGAATAATGTTTTCAACAGAAGAGTTAGATGATTGCTGAAATGTCTTTAAAATGCCCCCAGTAGTAAGTAAAACAATATTTCTTATTTATTTATTTATTACTAGACTTATATTGACCAGACCCACTCCCCGTTCCCTTTCTGTTTTGAAAACTAATTTATTCTTGATTACAGCTGGCGTAAGTTGTAATTAGGAGACGAAAATAGGACAAGTTAGCAGGGTTGGAAGTACCAAGGGGTTCGGACTCGTGACTTCCATCGTGTTATGTTGTTACATGTTTAGCCACTTCCAGCCCTCTATCCATTGACAGATACTCTTAATTTTCTTTGTAAAGAAGTTATGTGGACACGAGTATCGCGGGAACGAAAAGCTTTACTAACCAGAGTGAAGTCAGATAATCTTTTCTTGATCTTCAGAACTATCCGTAGTGTATATTTTACCCATTCCCACCATGCGTTCACCTTTAATAATCGTCTCTTATTGCCGTTAGCCTTAGAAGAGTCACAGAGTTAGCACAGGAGAAACACTTATTTAACATAATTGACTTCTTCGGTCCAATAACAAATGGCGTTATATGTAGAGATTTGTACTTACTAACCCATCGTATGTGGGTTTCATTCATTTTCAAAGATCTTTGCAATAGAGAGAATTTAAATAACTAGTCAAATTATGCAATGAAGCCGATTTTACTTTGGTTATTGGGGGAATGTAATAATAGAACTTCACCTACCTGCGTCCGTATCCATATCAAGTAATCCTTTGCAAAGTATGTTTAACCTTCTTCAGCCTGTTTATACGGAGAAAGCGGTATCCTTGAAATTCATGCTGTACTAGTGTAAAGTACCTCAAGTGTAAGATCCTCCATGATTGAGAGGGACATATTAATAGGTCGTAGTTGGAAGTACTTTTTCAACAGATCCTGAAGTCTGATGAAATGTATGATGCATTTTTCATATCCGGGTAGTTGAGATGATGCTTCATTTAGCTGAGGTAAAAAAAACCTCTTTCATGGCGAGGACAATAATGCGAACTGCTTAAGTTTTAAAATTAGTATCATACAGCTAATATTGTTTGAAAATTTAATTACCAAATGCTTGCTTACGAAGTACGATAATATATATCTTCATTCATGGTTACTGATGTCGCAGCAAAAAAATTACATGTTTCACTGTCTCAGACATATAGTGCTCTATCACCAAAGAAGAATCATTGTTAAATAGTGTATACTCTTATGCAGAAATGACATTCTTCTGATATTTGTGATACCGTCCATATTCCAACGTTAATTGATCAATCGGCAAGTTTCATTTTATCATAATAAAAATGGTTGTTTTTGAATGAGTTTATGTTACCTAACTTAAGATACTTCGGCTTCACCTTGCTATAAGGAGTCATCCGGATGGTAGGCAATTCAATTGTATACAATATATTAGTTTGAATTCAATATCTACCCAAACAAACTTGGAAACTTGTATAAAAAAGCGCTAGGGAGTCCATCTATTTTAGAGTGTGTTCTATTGCTAACCTTCAAGTTAGTTAGGAAACCTGCATGACGTTTTTAAAAAATTTAACAGATATTACCATTCTTCAGTGTGTTCTGTTGCTGACTTTCGAACCGACTTCACCTGATTTTCTCAGATTTCTTTCCCATTTATTCACGTAGCAAGATAATGACTTAATGAATAACTTAGATTTGTCATATAAAATTGTCCTTTAGGCTAGTGACTAAAATGCACAGAAGTATAAAATAAAGATGTTCTCATTTTTGTTACTGATCTTGGCCAAAGCCTTCTATCCTAATGTTTTGTCCGCACCTCAAACGCGCGCGCCCACGCGTGAAACCTACCAACAGACGCCCATGCAAGATGATAGTCATGTGCAAGAGAATTCCTTAACCTAGATCAGTAACCAACAAAACTGCTATTATAATGTTCCTCACGACACTATGATTGTCCGTCAATGTGACAAGTACAATGCACAAGTACAAGTACATCCATGTCAGCATCCACCGTCCACTATTCGCTGACCATTATCATTATTTTCATCAATGCTCGCGTGGTAAACATATCGACCACTATTATTAGAACTATATTACAAACACAACTTATGCACATGAGTGTAACCCCAAATACATAAAGACACAAGTACAAAGACAAACAAAAGTACATATATACATACAGACAGACATACGCGAAGACATACGTGAATATACATTATTTGCATCAACGCCCGTATGGTAAGAAAATAGGATACTATTACTGGAAATCTATTACAGACATCACCTATGCACATAAGTGTAGCCCTCAGTTATCAGTTCAGTTGTTGTTAACAATGTGTGCTTGCAGATCGATCGGTATTTCCATACATAATTGGTATAATCGTTCAGTTATTTCATAGTAGAGCACGGTTGACTCTTGAATTAGGATGCATTAAAACTGAATCTTGTTTCCAGTGTTCCGTGTAATTCTCAAAGCGAAAACAGACTTAACCAAGAAATGCATTATTCTGGCATGCCTATTATCTCAAAGAAGAATTACACATTTCTTTCCTATATACTATAGTAAAACAAACTGACAATTGTCAATGTGAAACTACTCAAATTATTGAAGGTGGAGGGGCTATTAATATTCTCGAGACATAAAATTATTATTAAAAGACTATATCTGCAAACAATTACACGGCAACATGTATGATTACGCATGTAATAAGACATGTCAATATGGCATATTTTTCACAATGACTTAATATAGCAAGGATGCGTACGCATGTTTTTCACCAGCCCGTTAGTATAAGTTCTTTCATTTACTAGTTAAGTACTCATAGTAGGATAGTCAGTTACCGTGTTATACTTTCAATCAGGATATACGTATATATAATGTGTTTGACCTTTGTCCGTGATCGACGGTACAGTTTGGCCTACCTGACTTTTGTCATATTTTGTAAGATTTTTACTAAAAACTGAATTCAAGACCTAACCTTGTTTATAAGTTTCTAATATTCCGGAAGCGAACGTGGTGACGATATCTTCGAATTCTCCATTATTTTTTCAGAAAATGCTATTGCGACATAGGCCAAGTAATGATGTATATAAAGAGGTTTTTTTTTAAACGAAGGCTTCATTCCTGTTTTAAGTTCATTCTATGGAACAATTTACTGTTGTGTTTAATTATAATTTCAGAGGAATCATTTATTTAAATCATTCATTTGAATTAAAATGTGCTTACAGACTTTTTAGACTAAAACATTACTTTGGGAGTATTGAGGACTCACTCAAAGACATTGTTAATTATATCATTGAAATACATCAAGATATTCAGAACTGTTGGAATTCATTCCGATCATTCTGTAGTATTGGTAGTGATATAATATTCACGATTATTAGAGATTTAATTCAAAACACTGTAAGTACCTCTTAAATTGTCACTTTGTAACTTAGAGAAATAAATTGTTTGTTGAATGTTACTCAACTTTTTGGTTTGGCTACTTTATGTTACACAGTTTAAGACCTAGACTCATAAATATATACATCTGGAATTTCTTGTTAAATTATTTAACATAGGAATTATCTTGGAAGAGCAACGATGCAGACTTGGCGAGGAATATAACGAAGAGCATGAAAAGTCGATGTTTGATATTGTGCAAGAAAACTTTATGTTGTTGACACCAAGTGACGGTAACAATGAATACGTCACCAATGACAGAAGAGAGCAAGAATCACCACAACTGAAGAAGCACTTTCTCTAATAATATTACAATGGCATCAACGTTCACTAACCATTGTGATAAATTTTTATTAATCTCTTTTTTGGTTCAGAGAAGTAAAAATCATATCTGAGATATGCAAACAATCCAAATCGTTTAGAATTATTAGATTTGATGCTGCGATCAGAGGTATGCGGGTGGTACAGTACTTATTGACTGATTATTGGAGCTCATTTGGGGTCATCTTCGCTAGCCAAGGTTCCGATAACCCTATCTACACCTTGGCATAAAGAGGAGATATTTCTGTGCTTCGGGTCTGTGAATTTCATTGGATGCGGCGGTAAGCCACTGCATCCAATCGAAATTAAGTTGTTCAAATTTGAAGACTGTTCTATGTGATCGAGACAAGGGAAGCACACAACTTGAATGGACTTTTAATAAGCACTTTTCCAGAACAGGTCCGTGTTTGCACGAATACTTTTCACTCAAATAGACCTGTAATGGCTTCCCTCTGGTACACAGTCATACTTTCGATGTTAAACTTACAAAGTATCCTTTTCAGGTCAATTGTCACCACCGTTTTCGGCCGATGTACAATGCACCACGCTATTGGTTAGTTGGCATTACATACTAAGGGAGGCAACTCATGAAATCCAACAGATGTTGCTAGGACAGAGCATCAGTTTAGCTGTTCGATCTCCCAAGGTGTAGATAGGTTTATCGGAACCTTGGCTAGGGAAGATGATTTGGGCTGAAATCAACTTAAGGCACCTTTTACATGAGTCTATCGATTTATTTGTTACTTTATATTTAGATTACACATCTGTTTATTTACAAGACCCTGGTGCAGTATTTCAGATTACGATAAATTAAGAGCTTAGTCTAGAATTAGATATGCTTTTCGCACAAACACACATACGCACATATATATAGTTGTATGCCCTGGTAAATATAAACTATGCAGCAGGACATTACAAATTCTTTCAATCGCTATTGCTAGTGTTACGTGTTGGCCTTGGTGTTCGGTCGTGTCTTAAATGTGGCCTTGGAGTAAAGTTGCGTTATTTAATTTGTCGGTCATCCGGATCTGTTTGCGAGAATTATCGCGAGCGCAAAGACTGTTAACACATAGCCACGATCCTGGCCAGTGGCACATTAGCACATTCGAGAGTAAAGGTACATTGATACATTCAGTGTCGGAATATATTGGAAATACCACTGGAATTCAAATGGAAATTCATACATTGGAACTTGTGATACAATTTCTAAGACTATTTGGGATTGTCAGGATCACCACTATGAAAATCAGGTTAATCTGACCTGTGACAACATCAATGGTACTTATGAAGCCTCAGCCTCAACAAAGCAAGCATCGCATCTTTATATATTATTTGGGTTTTCCCGACTGAGACCACCGTTGATCTGATATTTATTATTCCCACGGAAAGCGCGTATCTTCCTTTTCGTAATAGTCGATTGGTACATATTTGTTTTATCATTCTGGACCAGGGTGGATATACGTTGGATATACGCAGGGAGATCTTCACTCTACAACTGTATATGAGAGCTCGAACTAATATTTAAATGCAATGACAATCATACGTGGACGCTGACACCAATGTGTGTTGTCAACTCGAGAAAACCCGTTTACATGAGATATTACAAAACTGTTCTTGGCGATGTTGTTCGTGGATTGTTTACAGGCGCCCCAAAATTGCTAGCAGTCTTGATCTCGCGCGCTGAACCAATCGCTAAACAAGTTGCAAAGCGAGTCGTTGATATTATCAAAAATGTTGCAATGGATCGTTTGAAAAATATTGGATTGCAGGCGGTTCAAATGATTCGAGATCGACTTCGAATAATGAATTTAGCACCACCAGAAATGGTTACACTTCCATCTACGGCAAAAAGGTGTAGCTGATTTATCTATTGAAAATATTACAGTATGAAGCGGATTACGGTTGTCGCGCAAAAGGTATCAGACGAAACCAATAATGTATCAACAATGTCCCAATGCAAAGATACATCCGATCTCGCGTTTGACATGGGTACGCGGTGTTGATTGATCTCAGCACACAAGACTTTCAATATTATACGTTCCGACCAGGGTTCTTGACTAACCAAAAATAGAATTACAAGTGCAGGACACGTCTAGGTTCTTCGTTCCGTGTGAGACTCTATAGGAAATGGAGGGAAAACTTAAGCAGTCCAACAATAAAGATTACGGTACCGATTTTAAGGTAGTATCTGTCAACAGTGGCATTTTGGCGTTGCTCAGCAGTACACGTTATTTCTCATCAACGGAAAGGAAATATAAGCAATTCTCGACAACGTTTACATTGACACGACGATTTTTGTACTCGCCAGATACAGCTGAGATTACTGAAAGTCTACTGGTCCGTCTACGATCGTCCACAAGGACTCATCTAATAATATAGATCATAAAATGTGTACAATTAGGCAACCTCAAAATCATGCAGGCTGGGCTGCCGCAGATGCAGAAGTAATGGTCATTGGAACGAACCAGAATTTTAACCTTGGATTTTTACAGCATCGATAACAACTTGAGAGAAACTCATTGAAGTTTTCGTGTTCTGTTCCACTCAGTCACATAATCGAGGTTTGCAGAGATGTTCGAAAGGTTATTTTCGGGGCCAAACACAGCCATGTTAACCTGTAACGGCAAAGTAAACGATGCAATTTGGCGTGATGTTGTGTTTTCAACATTAGCATTGTTGATGCCTGTACTATTTCCCTTCACTGGTAATAGAAGACCCTTTATTGTCGTTTATATGGTATAGAACCGCGTCGAAGCTTTCATTTCTCTTGTACACCACATACGCGCACTCAAGAAGAGATATTAATAGCATTTTACATGGCAATAAGCACTCAGCAAGTTCGTAGCGTTTCTAAATATGGATCGTCAGCATGTTCATGGCGTTTCAAAATATGGATCGAGGAAATGAATAATACAAGAGTGATGTCATATTTGACAGACAAGGAGTGTCTGCGGTTAAACGGCCACCAGGAACTCTCTAAACAAAGTTTACTTAACTTTGACGACAATCAAGTCGCACGTGCATTCCACAAACAATCGTCAGACATGAACCGGCATCAAAACGTTGACACAAGTCAAGATTTCACAGCACATTTTCCGTGATATGTATCCGATTCATTACGTTTCATTGTTACATCTGGAGCTTTTTAAACAGACTTTGGTAGATATGTAGTTTCAAGCACGTGTAACAGGTTTAATTACTATGATTTTTTTTAATAGGTGCGTCGAGAATCCTAGTGCGGCAACCTGTGCGTATCTGAGAGATTAAAAGAAAGCACCTGTAACCGCCTGTGACGGGAGTGGAGCGTGGGAGTGGAGGGGCACCTGGATTGTCGGTGAAACCACCCTGATGTGCCGATACCAACTCGAAGCCATCTTTGAATCATTGCATTAAAACGCGAAAACGCTAAATCATTAACTGCACAGCCAGGTATGAAAACACTCAGGGGTTCATTCTACAACGATGAAGTGGAGTTCACTGACAAATCTACCGCGATTGCAGTCCCCGCTGATTATGTTGCACCAGCAATAACTTAATCAAGAAGAGAAAAAAAATCTCGATTGTTGTTTAACAATGACGCACTTGTCCATGTAAAATTTAACGGACGAAGACGAGAACAACCGTTTCGGAAACTATTTAATGGTTGAATCAATATTGTTTTGTCAGGTCCAAAGAACGCAGAAAAGCCAATTTAACTATTCCACCTAAAGATATTTTCTATGATTGCATGACAACTGTACCAGTTAAAAAGAGTAATTGATTGGAAGTGTGTGTGCGTGTTGTACCTGAACAAGATCAGGCTGTTGAGTAATTATACTTGGCGATTACATTATTAATAGAAGAACTATAATAGACCCTCGATGCTATAGTCGCCAGAAATTAATCGAAACGGAACAAAAGCTGCGAGATGAAATCACCCAGAGAAAAAAGCGTTGCTCATGATATACAAGCGTATTCATAACGTTTTAGAGGCTATTTGGAATCTCCATAACAACCACCGTTGGTCTGGGTCTAGCAGGAATCATGACTACGTTATCTATTATAGGAACACCAATCGGAATTATTGTTGGAACCATATTAATAATAACTGGTGTGGTTGGCAGTACTAGAATGTTAATCTGGTCACGGCTGCATTCGCGAATACATGTCTATTCATAACATCTCGCGGCGGCACAAAACAGTCTCAATACAATTGCCGATGGCTACTGAGGATAAGACGATAATAATGGCTGAAGTCAATACTTGTTTCCGGAAATAGAAACCATCGGCGACTCTGAACGTAGATGGGGAACCGTAGCATTAACGACTCTGCTTTACAGACAGTGAAAATGAGTAAACATATGGTTTCAGGATTTGGAACCATAATTATCACCCGCATAATTTTGCACTCGAATGATTGACAATACAATAGTATGATAATGGCGGTTTTGTCGGGTATTGATCTAGGTTGAAGTCTTTTACCACACCTGACTATCCCCTTGTATGGGCGTCTGTTGGTAACTTCACGCGTGGGAGTGCGCATGCGAGATGAGGGCAAAGTCTTGGGGGTAGGATGTTTTGACCTAAATCTGTACTAACGATACAAAACTTCTATTATGATACTAGCTGCATTTATATAATTTATATATGCGTTACTGTGCCTCTTTTACCAAACAAGCGATCTTCTCAAACTTCTCCGCTTGGAGAGGGATCATCAATGTGGGACTCCACCAGATCTCTTCATGAAGCAGCGTTGACCAATGTGTAAGTTTTGGCTACTGCTAAATTTTTCTCTCCATCAGAGCTGACCTGTGCTCGAACGAGTTCGCCTGGCCAATTACTGTTTCAAAATTTGGATCAAAACCTGACATTTATCCTGCGTCTTTAGTGACTGAACTACAAAAAGGAAAACTTATATGCCATTTAGAAGCAAAGGTTTTGTTTTGGTGAAACATTTTGGACAGCAAAGAAAAAAAAAAACAACAAAAAAAACCAAAAACTATCCTCCCCTCTTTCTGCAATGAAAATAATTTTTACGATATGCACCATTTTGAATGTATACTGACCCATGCAGTTAGAATAAAAGTCTCGTGTTGCATTATGTGTAATGTATCATACTTGTACGGTTATCAATTTGCCGTTTGGATATCATGTTGTTTTTCTTTTAATCTTATGAACAAAGGAACAACTGTAGCTCGGTTGGTAGAGCACAGGTCTGTGAATAAATTAGTAGCGGATTCGATACCAGTTCAGGTCATCCCACCATATCGGCTGCTTCCATAGGTCCATGGGAAAAGCATAATAAAATCAATAATGTGTTGAAAGTGCCCTTGGAAAAAGAAACATACAAAAAAGAACAACAAACAACAAAAGAAAAAAAACAAGCGTTTGACAAGGGAAAGGCGGTGATCCATTGTTCATCAAGTAATGTTTCACAAGAAAATGTATCGTCTCTTGTCCTGATGCTGTACTGCAATGACCGTTGTTGTTGCGATTGAATATCTATTGCATTTACATACTGTTATATTGCAATGACTATTAAACAGTAAAAATTAGTGAGTAGATCTGAGAGAGAGAGAGAGAGAGAGAGAGAGAGAGAGAGAGAGAGAGAGAGAATTTGGATTTTTAACGTAACCTTAACAATTTTTCAGTCATATCGCTACGATGCATGCAGTGTGGCAGTTTATATTGATGTCTAACACTGGGCATCATGCCGCAGACATGTAGCATCATGTCCCACCCAGTCACATTATCCTGACACCAGGCCGACCAGTCCTAACACTAACCTCTTAGTGCTGAGCGCCTAGCGAGGCATCTGTTAGTACCATTTTTATAAGTCTTTGATTTGACTCGGCCGGCGTTCGAACCAGCGACCTCCCTCATCCGAGGCGGACGCTCTAATCACTTGGCCACCTGAGCGATGAGTAGATCTGAAAATGTCAACGATTTCCCAATGGGGGAGGGGAGCTTTAGCCTATAGTCTGACCCCCGACTTATTGCCTTGAATACACATATGTGTTATGTCTATATTTTATTCTGCCTAACTGATAATATATCATCTACCAATTTTGGGTTCTTTACCAGGTTGCGTTTCTTTTAAGTTTCTGTTATCTAGCTTGCAAAACAACACCCCACCCCACCTCACCCCAAAAATTAAATAAAATTCAACTTTTACGTCACTGTCAAGGATCTTCCGGGGTGGAATCCTTTCATTGTTTATCGTCTGTTTGTTTTCAATATCGCCCCACAATAGCATGGAAACCTTCATGGGGAAACAGGATTGAAAGCTAATCAATTCTCCAGTGTGTTCTATTGCTAATCATTCTCCAGTGTGTCTTATTGTTATCCCATTCGCAACAGATTCTTATTATGCAAATATCAATTAAGTTATAACTTTTGAAAAGAACAATTTTTTTTTTGTGCGCAGAAACACATCAGAACATCAACGGTAAACAGCTTGAGTTACCGTACGACATGTGTTGCTTTAAATATGCAATATAATTTCGAGAGACGGGCCAATAAAAAAGAAAACAAAATTGTTTGTTCTGAGCGAGAAACATATTTTATCGCGTGTGTGAAAATGTCACCTATTTTCACCCACGAAATGAAATATAGCCTTTATCCACTCGGAATTATCATATATCCCAGTGGAGGGCAACTTCTCTAGTCGGCGGGCCGGATATGGGAAAATGAAGTTCTTGGTGGGCCGGATTATTAAATCAATACCTTAATCGCTTTTATCCACCTATGGCTATGCAAGGAATGAATGCGGCCGGATGTGACCGCGGGCCAGTCAAAATCCCGTCGCGGGCCGGGTCAGGCCCGCGGGCCGTATGTTGCCCGTCCCTGATATATCCTGTTGTATTGTCGATATGACTTTTGACCTAGTCACGTACATCCTGTAAACAGCCACGTGTACTTCAGGCGTGAACGGGACTTGTATATTCATGTCAGCTGTATCATTAGTTACACTTAATTGTAAAAGACCAGACTAAGCGTGTATTGACTTTTTATCATAACTTATCACAATGTAAAGACGAAGGCATGGCCATGAGTAAGCAGTTAATCGGTTAATTATTGTTTTGAATTTAATAATTAATTAATCCATTGTTTTTCAAAAAAATGATGAAAACTGATTAATTTTTTCCCGCAATTTCAACATGATATTACCGTACATTTTGTAATATGGCATTTGAATTTGGAACCTTTTTGACGATATAAAGTGGTTAATCTGCTCATGCCAGGTTTCTTCAACTAAAGCAAACTAAATGGATGAAAAACATGGATCAGCCAGTCAAGCTTCAAGAAACAGCTTCGATTCTGAATGTAATGCTTCTTAAATTCATTTTTCCATACATTTATAGAGGACCTTATTACTGAAGAGCAGGCAGGCTTCCGAGCAGGAAGGAGTACCACAGAACAAATCTTCAATCTCAGACTCCTTTGCGAGAAATATCTTCAGCATCAGCAGAATCTATACCACGTCTTTATAGATTTCAAAAAGGCCTTTGATAGGGTATGGCATGCAGCATTATGGGCAACTATGAGGAAGCACAACATCGGCTCAAACCTGGTGCAGGTTGTTGAGCACCACCATGACAAAGCCACCAGTGATGTCCTCATCAATGGCAGCAGAGGAGATTGGTTTCGAACAACAGTTGGAGTCAGACAGGATGCATACTGTCACCTACACTTTTCAACATTTTCCTGGAAAGAATCACGGAGGACCACAAGGGCACTGTCAGCATCGGAGGAAGAATAGTCACCAACATTCGCTTCGCAGATGATATTGATGGTTTAGCAGGAGATGAAAAAGAAATGGCTGACTTGGTTGAGCGCCTCAACACAACCTCCACAACATACGGTATGGAGATCAGCGCCGAAAAAACCAAACTGATGACAAACAACACCAATGTCATCAGTGCAGAAATAAAGGTCAGTGGACAGAAGCTGGAAAGAGTCACAAGCTTCAAGTACTTGGGATCAATTATCACAGATGAGGGCTCCAAACCAAAACTACTTTGCAGGATTGCCCAGACAACAGCAGCAATTACAAGGTTGAGACCAATATGGAAAGATACCAACATTGCTTTTGGTTCCAAAATAAGGCTGATGCGCTCGATTGTCATATCCTTCTTTCTGTATGCTTGTGAAACATGGACGCTAACATCAGATCTACAAAGAAGGATTCAAACCTTCGAAATGAGATGTTACCGCAAGATCTTGGACATCTCATATATTGACCATGTAACCAACGTCCACAACAGGATCCAACGAGCCATCTGATACTATGAAGACCTCTTGACCACTGTAAAAAAGCGCAAACTGAAGTGGTACGGTCATGTCTCAAGATCATCTGGACTGGGAAAAACAATCTTGCAAGGCACAGTGCTAGGGTGCAGAAGAAGAGGCAGACAGAAAAAGAGGTGGAAAGACAACATTAAGGAGTGGACAGGCATGGGATTTGGATATTCCCAAAGGGCAGTAGAGAACAGGGAAAGATGGAGAGAATTGGTTGTAAAGTCAACTGTGGTGCCGCAACGACCTCTTGGGTTAAGGGTAGGATGATGATGATGATGATGATGATAATGATGATAGAGGACCTAAAGGCGTTATACATTTGTGTCTGTGTTACAGACTCACATGTGAGTCCATCCCAAAATTCGTGGACGTGCCAAGTTCATCCTAAAATCTCCCAAAGTCAAACAGCCTTTTAGATCAAGGTCACTAACATTCAGAAAACAAAGGTAGGGTTAAAACTTAAAATTGACTTTTCTGTATGCTACTTATATAAGAAACTTCAAATTTAGAAACAAACATTTCTAAGTCTTGTAAAAGATTTGCATTGTCCGAGTTTCCTCGGACTCGGTATCTATACCTGCTCTACAGACTAAGACAGGGTCAGAGAGGTACAAGTCTCCTTAACTGTAGGTTTGGTAGCTAAAATTGTACCGCACCCTGTACGTTTTGCTAGCGACAAGCGTGCTGGAAAATAATCCCAACGTCACTGAACGACAAGCTTATTGACAAGCTTTGTTTTCCTGGTTCTTATATTATGCAACATCACCAATAAAGCTATTTCTTGTTCTTTTTAAAAATATGCCATTTTTAATCAGTTATAATCAGTTATTAATTAGAAAATTTCATCTTTCATCGCTTTTTCAAGAAACAAGAATAACTAACCATTGCATTAGTAGGAACATTCATGTATATTTCTTTAATTTTTTTATGAAGTAGCTTTCTGAAGCTGATTTACTGCTACTATCAACAGCAACATCGAGACTTTAGCTCTCTCAAATGTAAATTTGGGTAATCTTTATGATATATTTTTTGTAGACTGTCTTGTAATAGATGTTTTGTACAATACACTCTTTGTACACTGTCTTATGGTGGTTCTTTTGTACAATACACTTTTTGTACACTGTCTTGCGATAGAAGTTTTGTACAATACACTTTCGAGAGTTAAATTTAAGTAAATCACAAATCCAGTAAAATGCTCTGCAAATGTGCATATCGTTACTTGAAGTTGATTTACACCATTGTGGAGACTGGTAGATGTCCTTCTACTGGAATTACACGTTCTGTAATGAATAGGCACTGGGTATTGATGACTCATCAAACAATAAAACTGTAACAAAGCTGTGTGACAACGTTTGTTTTTTTTCATATGCATATCAACGAAACTTCTTTCGTTTGTCATACAACAGTAAAGAATGAGTTTAATTTTGTTCGTATCATATGCACTTTACAAATATGACATAAAACTTCCGCAAATACGTCTGATTCAGTTTTGGCTAAATTATATAGACGGAAAAGAAATAGTAGAAACAAAACCAACAGAACATACCATATATACTCGTTTATATGTCGAGTCAAACCGCAAACAACAAAAGATTTGAAGATTACGGTCTATGTTCTATGTTCTTTGTTCTATTTAATACTCCTAACAAACTGCACAGACCCAGATCTGCAGGCGAATAATGCGCCAGGAAATCTGGGTCTTACCGATTTGTAGTTGGATTCATCTTATAAGCAAGTACATACGGTAGCTGCCTTACTTTATGTGACATCTAGTGCATACTTTGCACTGATTGTCTCGCGCAGTGTCGTGCAGGTATTGTGCAAACATCTTCGCTAGACAAGGATCGTCGATCCACTTCGTTGCAAACTGATTACTATTTAGGTCACTCGAACTAGCATTTTTGGTTTACTGGTGTGTGTGTGTGTGTGTGTGATTTGGATTTTTAACGTAGCTTTAAAAAAAATTCAGTCATATCACTACGATGTCTGCAGTGTGGCAGTTTATACTGATGTCTAACACCGGGCCAAAATGTTTTTTGGACTACGGTGAATATGTATAGGCAATACACTGACCACATTTGACAAGAATGTATAGGCAATACACTGACCACATTTGACAAGAATGTGAAGGCAATACACTGACACATTTGACAAGAATGAATAGGCAATACACTGACCACATTTGATAGGAATGACTAGGCAATATACTGACCACATTTGACAAGAATGCATCCGAAGAGTTTGTACGAAAGAAATATTGTTTTCACAGGAGTCCAAAATTAATAGCAGTCTATAGTAGTCAAACACTAGAAATTGAAAACCAGTTGACCAAAAGTTTGACAAGAATTTGAACGTATGCACTAAAACGAAATGTTGTCGAAATTTCATAATACATAATGTTCGTGCATACATGTGTCAACATGCGTAGTTATATATGTAGATATAGAACAACCGCCAAATTTATTTAGAGTGTCTTCATTTGGCATTTATTGCCTTCGTACATGTACGAACATACCTAACTACTTGTTTTACTACCTACCTACCCGCTAGCATAATTCCTACCTACCTATCTACCTACCTATACATATGCATAAGCCAGGCCAATTTGACACCAAAGACGTGACAAGCACAAAACTAAATGTAATACTTTCATGCATCCGTAACGCTTTATCAACCGATGATTGACATGTGAAGATGATGTGTAGAATAAAACAAACGAGGAATTGCGTGACAACAAAGTCTCAAGAGTAACATTTCTTCAAAACTTTCAGATCTGTAAAATGTATTATGATAGTCTTTTGGAAGTTTTATGCCCCTCAAAAAACTATATCCTATAATTTCGATAGTAGGTAGTAGGTTCCATTGATTGTGTTGAGAATACGGTCAAATGGGTTTTGTTGTACTTCTAACTTTTTTATATCTTTCAAAAATCATTAACACAGTTCAATCATTTCTTGCTGATTAGTTGTTATGACAAAGAAACACTGTAGCTGCATGCTTCAAGAAACGAAGAATCAGCATTCTCCAAACAGGCGGGTAAAACAAGTATTAAGAATGCGCTATACAGTTTTGCATAGAGTTTGAATTTTTAAAGAAAAATACTTTCCCAGGTTTTCCTCACTGGTTACCATAGCTATATATAAAGGACCTTATTTATTTTAAAAGAAATTTAATTCCCTCTGTTTTGGTGAATGATTGATGAGTGTACTTTTGGTTATTGGATATACAACTTGGTTTTGCTTCAGATGTGTACCCCTAAAAAAAATCTGCCATCTCCGCTTGGTAAATTTCACTTCCTGGACTACTATAAATGTAACTTGTACAACAAAAAGTGAGTTGATAACCTTTAAACTTTTTTGTATTCAGTAATTCATTCATTGCGATTTCAAAAGCTAGTATTGCCTATTCTGGCAAAATTCATTTCCATAATTTAATTACTGCTCAAGTTAGTATACTTTGCAGTAGGTCAGGCTGAATTTTCGAGCTTATGGGGTCAGCCATTTGATCAGCTGTGTACTTAGATCATGCACAATTTCCACAAATGCAACATATAAGGAAATTTCGGCTACAGTACGCAAAAGTAGAATAAAGGTATGCCAACATTCACTCCATTGTGCATGTTGCAAAATGCAAACAACTTCACCTTACACCAGTCACTCTTGTCAGAAGTAAGTACTATCTCTTAAGCGCATCCTAACTCGGAAAAACCCCATCAAAGCAACAAAAAAGCGTTAGAAAACAAAGAAGGATATTTTGTGTTAGCGAAAATACCAAGAATGTTATGAGCGAATGATACCTATTCACTAAAGAAAGGAAAGTCAGCCGGCATTGACAACATACCAGTAGAGCTCATTCAAGCAGGAGGAGAAACGATATTCACAGTCCTAACAACAATCTGCAACAAGATATGGCAGACAGGAGAATGGAACACCACATGGACTCAATCCTTGGGCATCTTGCTCCCCAAAAAAGGAAATCTACAGCTATGCCAAAACTACAGAACCATCAGTTTGCTCAGTCACCCGAGCAAAGTCATCCTGAAGATAATTCTCAACAGACTAAAGCCTCAAACTGAGAAAATTATTGCTGAAGAGCATGCAGACTTCCGAGCAGGAAGGAGCACCACAGAACAAATCTTCAATCTCAGACTCCTTTGAGAGAAATACCTTCAGCATCAGCAGAATCTATACCACGTCTTTATAGATTTCAAAAAGGATATTGATATGGTATGGCAAGCAGCATTATGGGCAACTATGAGGAAGCACAACATCAGCTCAGACATGGTGCAGGTTGTTGAGCACCTCTATGACAAAGCCACCAGTGCTGTCCTCATCGATGGCAGCAGAGGAGATTGGTTTCGAACAACAGTTGGAGTCAGACAGGATGCATACTGTCACCTACACTTTTCAACATTTTCCTGGAAAGAATCATGGAGGATGCCTTGCATGACCACAAGGGCACTGTCAGCATCGGAGGAAGAACAATCACCAACATTCGCTTCGCAGATGATATTGATGGTTTAGCAGGAGATGAAAAAGAACTGGCTGACCTGGTTGAGCACCTCGACACAACCTCCACAACATACGGTATGGAGATTAGCGCCGAAAAAACCAAACTGATGACAAACAACACCAATGTCATCAGTGCAGAAATAAAGGTCAGTGGACAGAAGCTGGAAAGAGTCACAGGCTTGCAGTACTTGGGATCAATTATCACAGATGAGGGCTCCAAACCAGAACTACTTTGCAGGATTGCCCAGACAACAGCAGCAATTACAAGGTTGAGACCAATATGGAAAGATACCAACATTGCTTTTGGTTGTAAAATAAGGCTGATGCGCTCGATTGTCATATCCATCTTTCTGTATGCTTATGAAACATGGACGCTAACATCAGATCTACAAAGAAGGATTCAAACCTTCGAAATGAGATGCTACCGGAAGATCTTGGACATCTCATACATTGACCATGTAACCCACGAAGAAGTCCACAACAGGATCCAACGAGCCATCGGATCCTATGAAGACCTCTTGACGACTGTAGAAAAGCGCAAACTGAAGTGGTACGGTCATGTCTCAAGATCATCTGGACTGGGAAAAACAATCTTGCAAGGCACAGTGCTAGGGTGCAGAAGAAGAGGCAGACAGAAAAAGAGGTGGAAAGACAACATTAAGGAGTGGACAGGCATGGGATTTGGATATTCCCAAAGGGCAGTAGAGAACAGGGAAAGATGGAGAGAATTGGTTGTAAAGTCAACTGTGGTGCCCCAACGACCAGTTAGGTTAAGGGATTGATGATGATGATGATGATGATGATACCTATTCAGTGCAACGAGCGGACTGAGAGACGGAGCGAAGGCTCACTTCAAATTATCACAAGAGGACGACCTTCTTGGACCCGCTGTGGCAGTATTTCACACAGAGGGTCTACCATCCGATGGGCGTGAGTGATTCGGAAAGTCATAGCGGGTTCTGCAGTTCTGTTCTTTTCAAAGAAAAACTCGAGTTCTTCCAATTGGAGTGTGAGGGTTTGGTGGGTAAAGACAAGTTACATTTTCTAAGGGTACCATTGTCTTGGGTCGTTTTCTAGAGACTCTCCGCTTCTTCAGCTTGAAAAAAAAAAGAAAATAAAGTATGTGGTACCGCTAGGAAACATAATGAGTTTTGAAAATAGGCTATAAGTTATATATTGGAAAGTTCGTGTTTTATGTAAGTGGACACTCCCTCCACCTCCGAATGTCTTTCACTATAAAATATTCTCAATAAGGATCCGAAAAGTTTTTTCTCATTTAATAATTTGAGGTAAACTTTGGTTCGTCTCTGCGTCTGGATCATTCACACCTAAAGCAGTTGCACTTTGGTTTTTGCTAACACAAAGCTGCCATGACTGCATTTGAAATCTGTTTTATTTATCTCTTCTTGTTGTTTGCCGTAATTATTGTTCTTTTTACTTGTATTGATGGAGAACTTGGAATGTTCTTTTTACTTGTATTGATGGAGAACTTGGAATTCTTTGTCTTTTCAGTTCACTCAGCCAGTGTTTCTACATTGCAGAAAATACACTAAAATCAGTGGTTTCAAAAAAAATTTCAGGCCACCGTCCCCATTGTTATCCTCAGCGCCCCCTACCTTACCCTGTTAAAAGCATTATTCAGCATTAGCGCCCCCCGCCGCCCCCCCCCCCGTAATCCCACCGCCCACTTTGGGAACCACTGCACTAGATTTTGCAAATGAATACTATCTAATCAACAAGAAATACTATAAAGGAGTTTGTTTCTGATTTGTAAAGATTTAAAGCGTTTGAGAAATACAATTAAAACCATAAGTTGGCCTTTTGACTGTATAATTCCCACCGTAACCATTGGAATGTGTTACCTAAATTAATTTCGCAAGGTTTACAATATCGTTTCGGAATGGCAATAAAAATTCCAAGAAACTATAAAATACCCTGTAGAGATATGATCTACCGTTGAATAGTTTGACAGTCAGCTATTGGTGTATAGCACTGACTAATGTTGAGGAAAATAAGAATTTAGTTGAAATGCTTGCATACACTATGCGCATTGTATTGAAATAATTGTACAAACCACAACGTAATTATCACAAGTAATGCTCCGTAGACTGTAATTTTCTACACGATGGTTGTAATGCTCCGTAGGCTGTAATTTTCTACACGATGATTGTAATGCTCCGTAGGCTGTATTTTTCTACACGATGATTGTAATGCTCCTTAGGTTATACATTTCTACACGATGATTGTAATGCTCCGTAGACTATACATTTTCTACACGATGACTGTAATGCTCCGCAGGCTGTAAATTTTCTACACGATGATTGTAATGCTCCGTAGGCTATAACATTTCTACAAGGTATAATGATTAAGGAAGAAAAAAAGGAACTTAGCGACATGCTTTTAACGTATTCTGCGCGTAATTTGAGCGCTGTTTATCCACAGTGAATATAAAAAATACTACTATATAAAACACGTGGTGTAGACGTAAACAATTTAAACAATCCTGGTAAAAGATATGAAGCGAGAGCATAGCTGAAGAGATGAAGAATGACAATGGTGCTGTCAGTTAATCAGTGCTACGAATGTGAATGTTCTAATCCTTTCTGCAAAAGGTTTTCAATTCAAGGCGTAAAAAAAACGTGTATTTTTTTCCTCATCAAACCATTTATTAATGAATATATGAAGTGATTAATATTTTGAAAAAAAGAGATAATTAAGTATAACTCGGCATGCATGTGCTGAAATTCGTAAATTTTCGTTGCAACATTTAGCAAATGAACTAAATTCATTATTCTGATGTTTCTATTTCAGGCTCCATAAATCACGTTTTTGTTATGAAACACCCGACATCATTACTTTTTCGATGGCACAAAGGGCATCCCAGTTTACCAAATTTTGAGCATACAGTAACTTCAGTAAGTATTAATGGCAAAATTAATTTTATATCCTGATTCTAGTAAAATCAAGGTTTATGTTTCCATCTAATGACTAATATCAGATAAATATTAGAAATTAATAACACGATCATTTTAAAGAAATATATGATATATTAGTTATTGCATAGCTTGGACCTAGGATCCCAAGGGTAGGGGACACTGTCCCATTCCTCAGATCCGGAGGACACGCACCATTTTACAGGGACCAAAGGAAAATGCAGTAGTATATATTGCTTAATACACTCGTAGTGGGGGCCCCAGGTGTCCCATTGGTCTAAAGCGCTCGCCATTACCGATCACTGCCATCGATTTTAACGAAAAACGTGTTCCTGCAAGATACTCGAGCTGCGTGGAAAGCAATCTGTCATACATGCATTGATGCGTTTTGACAATATATAGCTGTCAGTCAGAGATAGAGAGAGGCAGGCAGGAGGGTGTGTGTGACTCCAAAGCCCTCGCCGAGCGTTTTGGTCGGTGATGGGTGATTGAAGGTGCAGAAAAGGGGAATTCTGGAACAGTAATTAGTGTTTAATTGTGCCAAGGTTTAGCTGTCATTTTGTTAAGAATACGTAAATATATGCATTGGTGGCTTATAGGTGTTAAACTGTAAATTCATGGAGTCAAATTGTGGAGTGATATTCAGATCAGGATACAAGTGGGAAAATTGACTTAGGTGAGTTCCTAATGTTGTGCAATTATAGAACTGTACAATTAAAAGAGAGCTGAATAACAGGACTTGAGTCAGTTTCTAAAAATCTCATTTCATTTAATATTTTATTATCATCACGAAAGGTAGTATTACTGGGAATGTGAGTGTGTGCATTATTAGTGTTATGTCAGTAAATGTAATATTTGTGTATTTTTCGTTGTTTGTCTTATTCTTTCGAGTGATATCGCCCGTCCCAAACATTCGCCCTCCCCTATCTTAATGACCAAGTGTAGAGGAGTTCGTGACAGTTCTAATCGCAGTTTTCTCTGGTTCTTTTTCCACCAGTTACACTGGCAGCCATATATAGCCTATCATGCGCTGAAACATGGCGTTAAACCCCAAAACAACAAGCACGAGTATTGCTGAACCAGTTTTTAATATGATTTCCTTTGATATGTTTGCTACATTAATATTTTCGTCTACACTGTCTTGGCATCTTTTTCCATGGACACGTACATTATTGTAACAATGTTTTGTAAAGTCCTTAACATGTCCGAATACCTAATTCATCTGAGATGAACTGCGCTAGGGAATTTTCCGTTCCTGATCTTGCTCGCATTTAATTATGTGTTCACTTATATTCTTCCAGCATTTATTATAATTATTTCCGGTTTTTTCCTGAATTTTATTAAGCGACAAATTGTGTATTTGATTAAGTTAGATCCCTTCTGTATCTAATTCCACCCCAAACTGAATTAAAGTTTCGTTGTCATGGGTGTATCTTCAACCTCAAAAGTACTTACACTAGCTGCCGTCAAAGACTTTACATTGCAATCGACAAACTACCAAAAACCGTCAATGTTTTAATTGCTAAATATGTTCTTTAATTATTTACCATCTTGCAATTTTTTATTGCCTTTGGCGACTTTGGCCGTCGCTAGAGGCAACATGGACGTGAATGGACGTGTACTTAACAAAAGTATTAGGCGTTTTGTTTTTTTTGTTTTTTGTTTTGTTTGTTTTTTGACAAAAAACCGCGCCCAAAGATTAGCGGACCTGCAGGTCGATATTCAAGCATTTGTCTTCTTGTCACATCGATAACTCCTTTAATTCTATACAACAGCGTAAAAGTATGACCTGTCCATGGGTTAGCATTGATTCCGCGACATAATGCACGTATAGTGAGGTATGCATTCTTGTGCCAACAAAATATGAAAAGGAATCTTTTTTAAATATCACTGCGTGGCCGATTCCATTTGCTTTTCCGCCATTATTTTACCACACAACCCTTTGGATCGACAAACGAATGACAGAAACCACAACACGTCAGAGCCCATGTTTTCTGCTCAATCGCCATCATTCTTAATTTCTTTAAGCGAAAATTAAATGAATACAGTAACGCGGCTTTCTGTATCAAAACAGAAAAGGGAAGCAATAGTTAAATGATTTTAATTTTTATTTATTTTTTGTGCGGTTAAACTTTCAGAAATATTTGGCTTCAGCGTATTTTTCTACGCTAGGACGAGGCTATATTCATAATGTCCTGTTTTGGTGCCATGGCCCTTCTCACAATCTTCAGTAATCAAATTACGTCCAAGATCAATGTGATTGACGGATCTATCGCCCGATCATGAAGTATCACATGCCAAGTCAAAAACAAAACGGATTTCCACATCGTCTATACTACAGACGTACTCTGTGAATGTGCCAAAATATACCAATATACAAGCGAAAGATGCCAATCAATACCCAGAAAATACTGAAAAAAATCTTTCTATAATCAAAGATATGGTCACTTTTGACAGCCTATACAATCAATGAAGTTTGGTTTGATTTTTTTTTTTTTACCGTACACCAAGACATGAAGACTCGGGGCAGTTAAAGTGCGTGGTAGGATTCGAACTCGCGCTATTTCGGTCGCAAGTCCGACACATCAACCAATGTGGCACCGATACTCTAATGCTTTAATATTGATGAATCCGGTTCTGTATTAGAAGTGCTGAACATGGTCAATTATTACATGCATTATAACTGCCTGACACAATTATTATTTCGCACAAATATCAAGTAGTACTCTACCATGTGCACTCCTCACGAGTTTTCCCTTAAACTGATTAGTGTCACTCCGGATTACACAAATATTATACCGAGTTTTAAATGGTTAAATTTTGTTTCCATATATATTTAAAACCTTCAATTAAAACTAAATCATCGGATGTCGCAACTTATCTTAGTCATTTATACGGGTACAACTACACCAATTAATGTGGTTGTATATTTCTTTCATTTTTCGGATAGCCCCGGTTGGTTGAGGGATGCAAGACGCCCGCCATCACAGATAACTCAAATCTCAACTCTGTCCGTGTGGGTTCGAGACTAGCTTCATCCAACGAGTGCATATGAGAAAGTTTGCCAGTAGCTTCCCGCTAGTGAATGGTCGTCTCGGGGTCTTCCTCTACCAAATATATTAGCAGTCATGTATAGCCTATTATGTGGTGAATAATGGTGTTAAACCCACAAAATCAAACTAAACATTTATCAGCATTATTTATAACCTTAGATACACCAAGACTATGTTGTTTATTTTAAGCATCAAGTTATACACAGCATATTTTGTAAAAATCAGCATAGGTAATGTTGCATTTTCTGGAAATTGGTGCATTTGAATGGACAAACCAGAATTTTTAGAGCAACTGACGTTTTAGGAACCGAATGAATCATGAATGTTTCAGTCTAAGCAAAAGTCTAGAGGCTGAGCTGAATCAGCGTTTTATTTTCTGTTTAGACTTTAATGTTGCATTCTACTGAATGAAAGTGACATTCTTCACAGCATAGCAAATCTCAAGGAAAAAAACCATATGAATTATTTTCTTAGGGACTATAATAGGATGCAATAACAGTGATGCCTATTCAGCGTGATTCAATATAATTGTTTGGCATAGATGGTGTTCAAGCCATAGATTTATTCATTCTTAAAAATTCATTCCGTTAAAATGAAATTTAAACTGGCCATGGCCCTGTTCAAGAAACATCGCAATTTTTCCTCCTCAAATTCGGATTTTAAATTTCTTTGCTACAGATTCGTTGAGATTTGAGTTTTTCCTTAAATTTGAAGCAGACAATAAATATTAAAATATATAAAGTAATCTTACATTATATCTAAAGATAAATGGAGGATTTTTTCAAATTTGAGAAATTATTCAACTGAGTTGCAAGAATACAATGACTCCAATTTATAAATTGTGGAACTGAAGTGTTATTTTTCATCCTTTGTAAAATATCTATTCTCACAAAAAATACAAGTATTGTGATAAATATCATAGCCAAGATAACGCAAACTCTTAATCTGAGAATAAATACTGAGAATTTTAGTCCAAATGGGGCCTCTTTACTTCGGATTCATTTCTGACGAGTCGACGGGGAAAAATAATTTTCAAGTTCTGATGCATCTCACCCACCACCCATCATTCATCTTACGTGATCCGAGTACCGTGAAAGCTTATTCATGGTCATTGGACATCATAACATGATAAGCATTCAGTTTTTTATACTTAATTTATATAGGTATATTAGTTTGTTGTTTATTTTGCAGTTACCCTTAGTATTTTAATCATGATAAGTAATGTATTTATGCAGGGAACACGAAACTCGTTCGTATGTCGTATCAATTATCGTTTGTAGAGTATTCAAGTTGAAGTGCCTCCTGTACAGAGTCTTAAAGTTGCTATTTTTAATGGACTAAAAATGTTTATTTCGTTCTTGTTGTCTTTAGCACCTGTAAGGTAAGAAGCAAAAATGCTCTGATGATGCATTTTTCTGAAATTATAGAAAATTAAGCTTGTTCTATTTATGTATCTCAACAAGAATTATTAATTTGTTGCGTGCATTGAAAGGGTTAGGTAATATAATACACACTGCTGTGGGGGAAATGTTGTAGGATGTTTCTTGAACCCTTCACAACAACAAATGCACAGCTTATTTCAGGCAAGTACTGAAAAAGAATATAAAAATAGACAAAGGTGACACTCTGCATCGTTGTTTGTTTGCTTTTTTTAATTCTGCCTTCCCCATCAAACTACAGAGGATTTATGATCGAGTCATTAATTCGACAGGGATAAATTTTCAGATACGATGCATATAACTAAAGAACAGAACAACAGCGTGTTTGTTTGTCCTCATTCGGGCCCACTGTCTTGTTCTGCCTCCTCGAATCTTCTTCCATCCTTCTCTGCTTATCCTCAAGCATTCTGTTTTCCTCCTCATTCGTCACATGATCCTCCTTTAAATTCCTTCCCTTCTCATTCTTTCTTTGCTCCTCTTCCAACCTCCTCGTTTCTTCTTCTTTCCCCTTCTGCTTCTCCTCCAACCTTTTGTCTTCTTCCTCCTTTGTTCTTCGCTCTTCTTCTAGCATCTTCTGTACTTCATCTTCTCTCCTTCTTTCCTCGCTCAGTCTCATATCTTCACTTCTTTTCACGTCCTGCAGTTTTATATTTTCTTCTTCCACCTTCAGCTGTTCATCAAGCACCCTTTTTTCCTCCACGTCCTTCTCTTGCTGCTGCTTCCTGGGTTTTTCCTTTTTATTAGCGTCCTTCCTCTGTGTTTCTTCAAACTTACTACTTTCTTTCTCTTCCTTTCTTCTCTGAACCTCCTCCATCTTAACTTTTTCTTTTTCTTCACTCCTTTTCTGCTTCTTCTTTGTTTTCCTCTTTTCTTCTTCCACTCGTCCTATCTGTTTCTCTTCCAATCCTTCCGTTACTCCATCTTCCTTTTTTTTATGCTCCTCTTCCAACATTTCATTATCTGTCTCTTCTATCTCTTTCTGCTCTTGTTCCTCCATCCGTTCTTTCTCCTCCATCCTATTTGGTTTATCTTCCAACTTGACCTTTTCTTCTTCTTTCCCTTTTCTCCACTCATCAAATCTACTCTCTTCTTCATCTTTTATCCTTCTCTGACCTTCATCAAGCCTTAATTTTTCTTTTTCTTCATTCCTATTCTGCTCCTCGTGCGTTCCCTTTTGTTCTTCTTCCACCCTCCCTATCTGCTTCTCTTTGAAGCTCTCTAGTACGTCTTCTTCCTTCACCTTCTCCTCCTCCAATTTTATATTTTCATTCTCTTTCCTTTCCTTCGGCTTCTCTTTTGTTTCCTTCTTTTGTTTTGGCTCACTCCGTCTTTGCTTCTCTTCCAACCTCGTCTTTACTTCATTTTCACTCTTGTTCTGCTCTTCCTCTTGCTTACCCTTTTCATTTTCTTGTGTCCTTTTCTGATACTCCTTTGTTTCCCTGATTTCTTCATCTTCTCTTCTTAACAGCTTTTCTTCAGTTCCGTTTACTGGCTCTTTCATCTTTCGCCGCTCCTCCTTCAACCGCCCTTTCTCTGTCTCCTCCTTCCATTGCTGTTGCGTCTTTGTTTCCCTAGCTTCGCCCTTCAACTCACTTCCCTGTTGTTCTTCCATCATTTTTCTTTCCTCTTGTCTTTTTATCTGCACCTCCTCCATCCCTATATTTTCTCCATATTCCTTCATTTTCTGTACCTCCTCAGACCTTGCCTTTTCTTTCTCTTTCCTATTTTGCTCATACACTGTACCTCCCTCTTCTTTTTTCTCCCCTTTTCTCTGCAAGTCCTTCAACCTCTCCTCTCTTTTTCTCTGCCCATCCTCCAATCTTTTTATATCCTCAACCTCCTCTAATTCTATATCCTGCTCATTGTGCTCTATTTTCTCTTTCACCATGTTCTGCTCCTTTAGTGTGGTTTCTTCCTCCTCTGTCCTGCTTTGCTTATCTTCCAATCTTCTTTCTCCATCCCCCGATCCTTTTTTCTGTTGTGTTTCAAGTTTCTGCTCTACTTTAAGTTTCTTCAGCGGTTGTGTGTTTGGACTGCTTTGTACTTTGTGCTCTGATTTCCTTTTTATCAGCGGTTGTAGGTAAGGACTTAATAGCTCTTTTTGCTCTGCATGCATCTTCCCATGTATTTGCGAATGCTTGGATGGGCTGTTCTCTTCTACCTTAAGTTTTATCAGCGATTGTTTGTTTGGACTACTTTGTTCTTTCTGATCTTCCTTTTCATTTATCATTGGTTTCTGGTATTGGCTACCCTGCTCTTTGTATTCTACCGACTCTTTAATCAGAGGTTGAGTGCATGGTGTGCTCTGCTCTTTGTACTCTACCGACTCTTTTATCAGAGGTTGTGTGCATGTGATACTCTGTTCTTTGTTCTCTACCAACTCTTTTATCAGAGGCTGAGTGCATGTGCTACTCTGTTCTTTGAGCTCTACATTATCCCTAATAATTTGTGTTTTGGATGGACTTTTCTGCTGTTTATGCCGTGCCTTAATTTTTATCAGCGGTTGTATATATGGGCTGCTCTGATCTTCATGATCTACCATAAGTTTTACCTGAGATCGTTTGCTTGGACTGCGCTGCTTTTTCTCTTCTGTTTTTTGTTCAAGTGGTTGCAATTCATTTTGTTTATTTTCCTCTCCTTTCAGCTCGCACTGCTCTTTCTTACTTTGAGCCATAGCTCGAGCATCCATCTTTCACTCTTAAAAAGAAATCATCAGTGTTAAAGGTCGTTAAAAAACGTTTAGAATAGTTAAAATAAATAAGTTCATATCTCACAATGTAAATTCTCATACTGTAAATGATGGCAATAGGTAGGGTAGGATCTCAGTGGTTTTAACGATGTAACACAGTAGTTAAATCTAGAGGGTGGGATAATTTAGCTATGCCTGTGATTTTCTTTCTTCTCTGAAAACCCCTCTGAGCCACATGCTGTTCAAATGATCTTCACACACATGAATTAACCTTTTCATCCTTAGCAACAGTATTGTAGTCACAGTTTGGGATCTCACATGTAACAGTATCAGGATTATAGCCCTATCTGGTTCCATTGTCTTTAGATCAGCCATCTGTTTAAGACTCGGACTTAACATGTTGACACTATATACACCTAAAGTACTATTATTCACCTTGTATCTTTAAGAATGAGTTTAGCGTCATTACACAAGTGCAGAGTGAGACGGACATCCCTGTGCTAATACTAATAGCGAGATGGTGATTATGAACTTCGAAAGAGAAACCAAAACCTAAATATGATATGTAGGAAGATGATGCGGTCACAATGAATTCATTCCGCCAGTATTCTATATCTAGTTGACTACAGATCTGTTTGTAGGATCGGAAACTGAAACTTATATGAGATATTACTTTCCAAAACTCTGGGTTCAGTACGTGGAAGATCGTCAAGCCAAACTGAAAACTTGGTTGAACATTCGAAGGACCTTGAACATGGCACAAAAGCTACAGTGTTGACTAAACTAGTTTAGCGAGTGACCCTACATAACTTTAAGAAACTAAGGTAGCCGCATTACTAGGGATAGCAAAAATGCTTATATATGCAGATTCTCACCTTGAGTATATGCAGATTCTCACCTTGAGAAAAATCTGAGTGCGTTTTCTACCCTTAATAAGCGTCGAAGTTTAACATCTCTTAAGATTTGGTGTGCAATAGTTATAAATAACCTTTGCCAAATTTGTCTTATTCAGATATTCTAGAACAAGACAGGAAGGAAACGACTTCAGTTTTTTTTTACACCCTTACCAGAAGTAAGCTTGATACAAATTTGGTGGCTCCACCTAGAATGGTATGGTACTTCCCACGGGCGCATACGAGCTTGAATCAATAAAAAATGAAATCCAACGTAGGATAACATTGGAAACTGGAAAAGACTCTAAAATCTTCGTGCGCATATAACAGTCCAGGCTCAGCTCGGCCACTTCAATTGAATATCCAACGTACGAGTTTGATACTGCACAGTAGTCGTTATGAACAGTTCTTAGTTGGCCCGAAGGTATTACAGACATAGAATATTACAAACCGATCCTATGTTTCTTTGACCAGATCAGATTTGCTGTGGGGCGGTGGTTCTTACCGTGTTTTTCTCCGGATTCTTCTTTCACCAGTTATACTGGCCGCCATGTATAGCCTATCTTACGCTGAAAAAATGGCGTTAAACCCAAAACAAACATGAGACACCTTTCGTCTTCACTATGTTTTGCCGGATCCGACCACGATCGAGTACGTTTTGGGACGTAATCCCACGTATTCCTCAACAGGCTTGCCCGAGCACTGATCTTTAACTTACCAGCAACATTTGTATGCTCTTTACTAAAAAGAAACTTATTTCTCAGCGATGTCTCACACGTTATTGGTGGTAACATTCTTAAAAAGTTAAACGGTGTCCAACAACACTTAGAGTGTTAGCGGATAATCACTGTAGCTGCTGTGAAGCTCGTCTGGATAGCCCAAGTCGACTTCATAAAAGTATCCAATGTCACTTTTACTGTCGTATTTGTGAATGATTGACCAACTAAAACCAGCCAACAAGCATGAACTGCATCACTGCCCAACCATAAAGTTTGTTGGGTCAAGATACATGGTGTAACTGTTTGTGACAGCGGAGTAATATCCGTCCACCACATTTGTGTTGTTGGCGCGGGTGTAGCGGTGATATGCAGAAACCACCACGAATACCACGCTAAATAAACAGTTGCTGATCTCTTGAGTGAGTAATTCCAACTCAATCTTTGTTTTGACAGCAGTGCACCTGAAGCCGTTCCCGGTGACGAAAAGTAGTGAGCAGGGTCGGTCTTGTACGCACGCATGGCTCTATCACGAAACATCACAAAGACACCCGCAAGCAAATGAGTTTCAGTAAACTTATCCCATCCGCTCATGTATTCGCAGGGGTACACTCCTTTTCTAGTTATCAACTTTAACTTGTTCGGGTATCATATAGACTGGTGATTGTAAAACAATTATTGGCAAGGTTACTGACTAACTTGTCAGGGCTGAGATTCAAACGAGTGAATTAACTGCAGCTGACTCTACCTAGGCGTCATGTATTTTCCATATTGTTGGGGACTACGCTTACTGGCGCCTGCGATGCTTCCGCGACTCTTTGCATTATTAAGTGGCCATCATAACCATGCAGATTATGCAGCACGACACATGCCAATCGAAACGTATATTTTGTTAGATGAGCCAAAAGCATGATCGCAAATACAGCAACGAGTGGCCGCGGTAAACTCGCGAATGTTGTTGTTAGACATAAACATTCCCCTCTGAAGAGGAGAGTTGTTGCCTGAAGCATTTCGCCGTAAACTCAGGCTATTTAAGAAACAACTCAACCGAGTCCTGATTAATAAGATATTACAATGGTGACTCAAGCTCCTCGTCGCATTGGACTACAGTATAAGAAAATCCGCATGAGACTTCTTCGGCAATTTGCGTTTTATTTGACTGAATGTCGTTAGAACCTTCGGTTGGAGAAAAAAAAAATGTCAAAACATTCGAAGTCCGCGTAGATCATATACGGTGCTTGCATTTCTCGTTGCACCACAGTTAATTTCAGAATGATTTTACCGTGTTCTGGTGTTACAGTGCGCTGCGGCCTTTCTCTCATTCAACCACAATGAAAGTTATGTTCATCAAGCAGCCGCTGGGTGCTAAATGCATACATACACCGTCTGCATGTAAATTTCTTACCCTCGTACTTACTATGAAGGTATATTATTTGCTGTATGTTTTCTACTGACACGTAATGATAGACCGACTCTGTACTGTGTAACAATAACAAATCAATATTAAACTGTCTGTTTGTATTAATTGTTGAATAGTATGCATGCTAGGATTAAGTTGCTCAAACTTGCTGATATCACTAACTTGCATGGGAAATTCTAAGCTACAAACTTTAGTTTGCCCAGGTGTTGCTTATATCTTCTCGGCTGGTCTGTGTTGTCACCTGCAGTATACAGTAAAAACTGGAGTGCCCATTCAAAGCATCCATTGCCAGCATTCTTTACATTAATTACATCACGTCACGGGATGCACGATGGCGTTGAAATGTAGCTCAACCCATGGAGTGGGTTAAATGGGGAAATATGCATCTGAACTTCTACGCAAACATCTACAGTCCTTACCTACATTTGATTTATAATTTCATTGTCTCAAGAATCTTCTCAATGCCTTTGTCGATTTCATCACTAATGGTTTTTGTGTCTTTAGGGTTTAAGTGGACCAAGATGAATCCACGGATAAGCAATTTTTTCCCATCAGCCTCGTAATGGTTAAGCGGCGTAATCAAATGTACACCAATAACAATATATGTTTTAACTTCGGAGCTGCCCATTTGCTGTAACGTCAATATAATTACTAGACACATGTTTGAAGAAGTTTTACCGCGTCTTTACCTGATTCATTTTCGATCGGAATGATTGCTCGTTAATTTTGTCAATCTCCACGGCGTTTAAGTAACTCAAATTCAAGTACTTGTAATTGTCGTCCTTTTGCCGCAGCCTCAGTGTCAATTTTAAGTACAATACGGCGAGGACGTTCTTGTTCATCAGCAACAATATGCGCTATTTCAGCCCGCTTTGCTGTGTACGACTCTTGATGTAACACTGCGCTGCCATTTCGATCATCAAAGTCAACTCGATCATCGACGTTTCCTCAATAATTATGAAAATTATTATTTTCTGCCAGTGTGACTCAAACCGGCAATATTCTGTTAGCGGTATAAACATTGTAACTATCTCGGCCTCCTCATACACTTAACCAGTAAATGGCAAACAAAAATACTTGAAGTTAAGAGGCTGGTGGGAAAAATTCAGTCGCACTCCCCTATAATAAGCCAATATGAAAGCTAAGCCATTGTGAGTTACTTTTCCTTTCCATGCCTTAACATGTACATATCCATACATGGTCCCGTGAAATGGCAAGTATATATTGTCTTGGATTTCTCAAATATTTGCTAGCACTTTTACCAACCAATAATTCGAGTAGCTTTCATACTGGCAAGTATCGATCTAGCTGGCTCTTGTACAAGGGCAAGAAATGTATAATTTTGCTTTGAGAATCGGCACGCCAGAATTGTGCATTTCTTGATTAAATCTAGTCTTCCTTTGAGAAAAGAATAGTACGCGAAGAACAGAATTTTCTACATCCTTATACAGAGGCAGGCCCCATTACAGTAAAAAATAACACAGATTCTCTGTGTAAATATTAAACGGTCTACAAGCACTCAACAAATATTAATCGGTCTGCAGCAATACATAAATATTGATCAGTCTACACTCAAGGTCAAAGATTATGTCTGTGATACATTTCCACACTCATGTCCGAAGATTATAGCCATGCAAATCATGTATGTACTCGCGTCGCACCTGCATATATATTTGTGACGTTCACGGACGTGTACGTAATAGTATAATAATAACAGTTTTGTTGATTATTGATCTGGATTACTGACTTTAATCTCCCATGACTTTAGTTCATTGCAGGGGCACCTGTGGGTAACGTTCACGCGTGGGTATGTGCACGTGATATGAGGGCAAAGTCATGGGAAGGGGTAGAACAGTAGAATGCTGTGACCTTGATCAGTAATGAAACTAAATCCTCTATTATAATACTACTCAATATACCCACTTCCCTCGTGAAGTATTTCCTTATATCTGCTCAAAAAAGCGGATATCCTCTATATGTTGTTTTATATAACAGATAAATGCAAACTATGAATATTTTGGGTGATGTTCAAATCTGTTATTATTGCTTTTAAAATCATTTAATTATATTACTTAGAGCAATCTATTTTACTACATATTACGAAGGTAATTACATCATTAGTCCCTTGTAAAAACCTGATATCAATTTTACACGCATGCTTATCTACGTTTAGTTTGCTTTGCTTTGTACTTCATATTTGTCACATGCGTGACCTGAAAGGAATGAACATTGTTTATTGAACCACCATAAAATAATATTACGCTACTAAAATAAGTGAAAAGTATTATATATATATATATATATATATATATATA